>OZ020305.1:67787304-68362031 GCA_963971305.1 Arcuatula senhousia | reverse complement strand
ACCTGTTTACGACCGTCTGCCATGATTGTATCATGTGACTAAATTTAATTTGCTAAATTAGTTGGAACAGTTCTGATTTCATTGTGATTTTATGTAGTGTTAATAAATTTGTGCAAATTTTATTTTTCTCCTACAAATAAACTAATTTTGACAATGTTTTAAAGACATTTGATTTTTATTCATATATTAACATTTTTTACATGTTTTCCTCTTGTAAAATGCTTCAGGGTATTAGATTCTTCGAACCGGAAGTGTAGACGATTCTCTGTGACCATGCCATATGTTTGAGATAACTTTAAAGAAAATCTTGTGGTTTAATAGATCAGTTTTTAATTTGTAAGATTAGAAATAAAGAAAAGGAGGGTAAGTTATACGTTTTTTAACTGGGGCTTACTTATGAGCTCATCATGAGAAGCAACTGCAAAACACATGGGTGGTAGCCTGGCAAAAAAATACAAAAAAACATAGCGCTACCTTTTCTCACCAAGTTCTCTTTAGGAACACTTTATGGACGTTAGACTTTGAAGTCCCCAGCATTAATCTCTGCTATAATTGTTACTGTGCCTATCTGTATGCAACGTTTGGGTCTTTGTAGTCCTAGATGTCCCACTCCTCTGTCAGTCTGTGTGGTCATCACAATATGAGGTAGGTTTTTAACCTGTGACGCTCCGGGAATTAAAACTTTTCTAATTCTAATAATTGTACAAGCAAAAATGATTTTAGAAAACATTGAATTCAAACAAAATAAATTGGAAAATGAAAACAAACTAGCTTTTCTTGTGGGTCATGTGTGCGCTTGGTGATGTTCAAAATTTGCAAAGCGAAAAGCGTTTAAAAGACGCTGAAAGTTTGAAAAAACAGGCGTGCTATACCTGACGTTGAAGGAAAATTCAGCCCATAGTACAACTAAAATATTGACATTTCTACCATTGTTGCTTCCTTCGGGAGCGTAATATGAGGCAGGTTTAACCTGTAACACTCCCAAAGTTACAATTCATTTTATACTTTTTTTTTTTTTTTTTTTAAATAAAAACAAACTAGCTTTTCTTGTGGTTTCGTGTTCGTTTAATGACGTCTAAAATTTTCAAAGAAAAAAGCGTTTAAAAGACGCTGAAAGTTCGGGAAAACAAGCGTGATATACTGGACGTTGAAGGAAATTTCAGCTCATAGTACAACTAAAATATTGACATTTCTACCATTGTTGCTTCCTTCGGGAGCGTAATATGAGGCAGGTTTAACCTGTAACACTCCCAAAGTAACAATTCATTTTATACTTTTTTTTTTTTTTTTTTTTTTTTTAAATAAAAACAAACTAGCTTTTCTTGTGGTTTCGTGTTCGTTTAATGACGTCTAAAATTTTCAAAGAAAAAAGCGTTAAAAAGACGCTGAAAGTTCGGGAAAACAAGCGTGATATACTGGACGGTGAAGGAAATTTCAGCTCATAGTACAACTAAAATATTGACATTTTCTACCATTATCGCTTTCTTCAGAAGCTTATAATTTTCACTTGTTTGTGTTCTGCTTAAATGTTAAGGGAATTTTGAAGTTTTTTGGTCCCCTGTTGCAACGCAGGGCGGGGACATAGAAATGCCGGTGTCTGCTTGTGTGTGTGTGTGCACTTCCATCACACTTTTTTTCGTTACAGATTTCTCAGCTACAGTACTATAAATACAAGGCTTTAAATAACATAACATAACATAACATATCTTTTATTTCCAATCAGGAGCCCACTGGGAGCAAAGAGAGTTGTACATGTAGAGGAAAAGAACATAATTGATAGATTACACATAAAATACAATAGACAACATGGTGATACAGTCAATATACAATGTATAAGATGTTAATGTTGATCAATGTCCATATATTGAATACAATATATCATAAATAAAATATTAATTTAGTAAAAAATATCTTTATCCAGTATAAATCTGGCAGTGGCATTTAGTATATCAGTGTCCTCATTACTAAGTAAAAATATCATTTTGGAAATGTTTGATAGACTAGAAAAATTGGGATACTTTTGGGCAATAAGGTTAAATAAAATATTTCTTTTTGTTTCAAATTTTGAACAAACACATAAAAAGTGTGTTTCGTCTTCAACTTCCCCAGAGGAACAGTTTGTACAAGTTCTCTCAGATCTAGGTGTATTGGAGAAACGCCCTATTTCAATTTGTAGTCTATGGGCTGATATTCGAAATCTACAGATAGCTTTTCTTTGATCAGGGTTGTTTATTTTCAATAAAAAATTTTCGAATCCAAAATGATCCTTGATTTTGAAATAAGTACATAGTTTTCCATCAAGTTTAGAAAGTCTATAATTATACCAATTGTCCAAAAGCTTTTCCCTTAGTATTTTTTCAAGCATCTTTTTAAATTTATAGCTACTGTGATTACTTGAGTCTGTATTTATACCAAAATAATTCAATAGCTTTGAAACAAAAAGTATACCAGGTAAATCTATTACTACTGTCAAAATTTTTACTACATAAATATGCATCTTTTAATAATGGAAAATCAGATGAGAGGTTTTCAAGTCTATACCAATAATTAATGATTGATTTAATAATGTCAAAATATAAAGGAAACCTTCCAAGTTCAGATAATACAGCAAAATTCACACTTTTCTTATGAACTCCTAAAATACATTTACAAAATTTGAGATGTAATTTTTCACATGGAATGTTATTAAATATTTTATCTAAATCAAAAGACGTTCGCATTTTTGAGTTAGAAGCACAATAACTTCTCCAAACTTCTGAGTTATACAACAAGATAGGTTTCAAAGTATGGTCAAAAATATGTACACATGTGCGAAGACTTGGACTTAAACTTAAAAAGTCACTTCTTAACTTATAATAAGCCTTTAATGATTTATTATAAAGTTCAGTCTTTGGTATCAGACCTGTCAAGTGTCATGCAACTGGATTGAGACTCGCGCATCTTGTCGAGAATTTGTGGGCAAATTTCTTTGATCTTTTAATTTTTTTCCTTTGATCTTTCTGACAATTTTTAGGCAAATCTCACGCTAGCAGCTAATCAAAACTTGACAGCCCTGTGTGGCAATTCTAGACCACGTGTTTGACATAATGATTGACAGCTGAAATACCTGTTCTAGATATATTCCAATAGCTGATTGATTTGAATGACTACGAGGCAATTTAGGTTAATTGATTGTCAAAACATATCCAGTGATTGGTCAGCTTGTGGTCATGAATCTAAATGGCTTTATAAATGCATGATAAATGTGACAAAAGTGACACTTTTATTTTGACAATTACAAGTTTTTAAACGATATTCGTAAATTACATGACGAAAATTTTTGCACTTTTGAAAAATTAAGCATGTTAAGAGACAAAAATGGTTTGATAAATTTTCGTTATCTGAAAATTCTTTTGCCAATGACGAAAAATGACAAGCGCTAGCTAAATCACTGGTCTCACATGGTAGGATGCCTTTCCAGGGTTGTCCCTTACCTACTTCCTGTTTAACATAGAATTTTTAAGGGTAAAAAATGGAAACTATTTGTAGACTTGATATTTGGTATACAGCTTAAGGTAGGGGTCTCATATGGTGGGATGTGTTTTCAGATCTGTCGTTTATCCACTTCCTGTTAAAAGGGCTGACTTAAATTTTTTGCCACTTGGCGGGGGATCAAGGAATTTCCTTCTTGTGAATATATTTTTTTCCTTTATATTTCTTAAATAATTCTACATGTATATTTGTCAATGGTTTTAATATCTTGCATGGATACAAAGTTATGGGAGAACTCAATTTGGGCCTTGCCTAAAAAATCCACTTTTTTATTTGTTGTCAAATTTTGAAAACCCTTTTTGTCCCCCGCTGCAATGCTGAGTGGAGACATAGAAATGCCATCCGTCACACTTTTTATCCTAGGCTTTCAATATTTGGTATGCAGCTTCATGTAGGGTTCCCATATGGAGGGATGTGGTTCCAGGTCTGTCCCTTTCCTACTGCCTGTTTAACAAGCGGACTTTTTTGAAGGTCAAAAAGGGAAGATTTTTTTGTAACAGATTTCTTAGCTATTTCTATTCTTAGGCTTTCCATATTTGCTGTGCAGATTCAGATGGGGTCTCATATTGTGGGATGCATTTCTAGGTCTGTCGCTTACCTACCGCCTGTTTAACCAGTTGAGTTTTTTATGGGTCAAAGTTCCTGACACATTTCTAAGCTACTATGCTTCGAAGGCTTTCAATTTTTGGTATGCAGCTTTAGATAAGGGTCTCATGGTGGGAAGTGTTTTCAGGTGTGTTGCTTATATAGTCCTGTTCAGCCACTCAGCAGGGGAATTTTTTTTAGCTTTGAACATTGTATCTATCTTCAAAATTCCAGTCAGTCAAATTAATGACTCATATGAAAAAAAGCATGGCTTAAAAGCTTGCATAAATTCGCAGCATTCAGCTGTGGATTGATGGGATGGGGTATTTAGGGAAGATGTGCTATAATTTCAGTTGTGTTTAGTGCATGTTCAGACTTTTCTAAAACATTGAAGAAATTCAAGTAAATGGTAGAGACTTTTTTCTTCACTATGTTTTCAGTCAACAGATGTTTGGCAGAAGGTGTATAAATAATTAGAGGGTTCGCTAGGCTGGCAATTAAAGTGCATTTGCATGCTTGGCTTTTAAAAAAAAGAATGAATAGAAAATTGTGATAACACAAGTACAAAAAATATATATTTATGCTTATCATGCTTATGTGTCACCTGTCTGTTTGTCTCTCTGTTGTGCTACAGGGATGTCTTTCTTGTGTAATCTGAATCTCCAAAACCAAACACAAGATCCTTTTGAAATTTTACACAGTGATTACAGATATGTTTACATTGTACACTTATCATGCTAATGGACTGAAGCTTTTGAGTTAAAAAGACCCCATAGATTCTGAGGTTTAATATTAAGTCAAAAGTCAAGTTCACAAAGCAGAGGACATTGAATCACGTTCCTTTTATTCTGAAACCAATGCCTGTGTTGCAGGGAATAGAGAAAGATGTTGCATATCAATCAACTGTATGTTAAAGGTATTCAAAAACCCTATCAACATTAACAATCAGTAGGTGTTACTATGTAGTAAATATGAGTTCACATCCTATCTCCTTTAATACCAGTCATGTTCTTTTTTAGGTTTATAAAAATGGAAACTGATATAATTGATGTTGATCATGATTCTAAAGAACCACATGACAACAGTCATCCACAAGACAAAAATGATTTAGAAGAAAACAAAGATGAAAAAGTTGAAGTACCAGAACAAGTAGATGCCATTCAATCTCCTCAGAGTGATCGTAGTAATAATAATGAGTTAGAGAACATTATTCTGACAGAAAAGGAAATTGAAATCATTGAAGAAACTGTCCTCAGAAAATACACTGGTTTGAACATGGACCTGGCTTCAGAAAATCAACTGCTCAAAGAAGATGTAATCAAATGTAGATGTGAACTTGAAAAATACAATAAGAAAATGATTGAATTTGAAAAAAAGTTAGAAAAAGCAAATAACTGTAATGATGAATTGAGACAACAGGTTGATAAATTAAGTGCTGAAGTTCACCAATTTAAGAGTGATAGACACAAAGTTTGCATTCATGTAGATACACAAACATCCGCTGACGACTTTATGGAACTGGGTAAGAATTAGCCATATGGGTACATATAGTACTGTGATCACTTTTGAAGTCAACATCAAGCAGAATGTGTAAGGAAAGCCTGAAGATTGGCATTTAGAGTTTGTTTTAGTTGGATTATATGAGAGATTTTTATTCTTTATTTCAATTTTCTGCTTCATACTTTCCAATTTTATAGCCACATTTTATTGTAAGTTATGCACTGAAGTAAATAAAATGCAGTTCTTTCAAGTATGAATTGATCAATAATTTCTTTTTAATATTATTACCTATGTGTTTGTTTTCCTATGATTATATTTATAACTAATACCCAGATGTCACTAGCTACAGAAAGGAAGTAATTTATATAATAGTTCAACAAACATAACAAAGGAAATTAGAGTAATATTAAAAATGCCAAAACAATAACATTTTTATAAGCTTTTTTATTTCATCATATTTTATTATTAATTTTTTCAGATGACACGCTCTATGATGTTAATTTACCTGGTGCTAAAACAGATACAGATATGAGTTTTGATTGGAAACTTGATACAGATATAGAACCGGTAAAAACAGTCCACGCTGAAAGTTACAAGTCTGATAACTTTAAATATCTGGCAATGATCAGTTTTTCTAAACATCAATAAATTGGTTTCACATCGAGTTATTTCCCCTTACTTGAAAAAAACATTGCAATGTCATCAGACAGAGTTTTGGGAAATTATATACCTTATTCCTCTTTAGGTTGATATGGATACATAATCATGATAATGAATATAAAGACAAATGCTGCATGTCACAAATGAATGTAAATCTGTGCTAAGCAGTTACATAGCATTATAAATAAAGACGCTGAAGCTCAAGATGAGATATTGAAAACATAAAATAGGCACATGTATAAGATGTTACAAGCATATATCCAAAGACACTGTTAATCTTTGAACATGAAGGTTTTATTACATTACAGAAGAGTGCTGTAGAAAGTTTACAGACTCCTGGGATGTCATTGGCTGACAGTCTGAAAGCCACAGCTGAGGCCACCATGAATCAGACCGGCTTTGTGTACGATGAACAGTCCGGCTTGTATTATGACTATAGCAGCGGGTATTACTATAATGCAGTAAGTTAGGAGTCTAATTGGAAAGGATTCTTTAAAACCAGTGTTAGTTGAAAATGGAAAATATGTTACCACCAGAAATTGTGGGGAATAAAGAAATATGATTTGATAATGTCGCCTGCACCGTGTTGCAAAGTGACGTCATCTTGACACTTTCCATCATCCTGCGTCCTTTGGCGTCACAAAAATTTTCGTCACAGTTTTCCAGCCAACAACATGTCAGTGATGTCACAACCTCTAGATATTTATGTTCCCCAAACGAAGTGTGGGAACATATTGTTTTTACTCCGTTTCTTATTATTCTTATTAAGTCGCCCAAAACAAAGTTTGGGAGACTTATTGTTTTTGCACCGTTTCTTATTATTATTATTATTATTAAGGTCTTTCCCTTCCACAGAAGGAAAGACCTTACTGTATTTCTTCTGATTATTATTATTATTATTCTTCTTTTCTTCCCTCAAAAAACGAAAAGTGTCCTAACCGATCTTAACGAAAGTTGGCACACTTAATCATCACTACCAGGACTCGACGTGACTCATGCTTTGAAACCGATCTATTTTTAGTAACGGAGTTATCTGCCCGTAACCCAAAAACCTTGTCTGCAGATTAGCTCAGAAACCATAACGGTTATCAAAAATCTGAAGTGTGGAATTTGTTACCTGACTTCTGGCAATGATTCGTCATGCAAAAAAAAATTTTTCGAACACCTTCCTGGTTACGCGTTTTTGACCCGAAAAGTGTTGCGATGCGCTAACAAAATTTATTTCAAAACGGTTAGTCCTACAGACTTGGGACCTTCACCAATCGTCTTAGGTGACATAAGTTGCATCCGAAAATATATATGTCATAGGTCAAATCTCAAGTTTGAATTATTGCATCATGACTAAATATAGGAAAGTATTGCGCAATGTATAGTAATCCATATGTAACAATGTAATGTTAAGGAAAAGTCCATAGCAACCATATATTTTCACAATCAGTTAGGAAGGGGCTATAATTTGGGCCCAAGGTCAAAGGTCATAGGTCAAGGTCAGTCCTTAGCAACAAGGTAAAATTAAGGAAAAATCCATAGCAACCATATATTTTCACAATCAGTTAAGATTAGGCTGTAATTTAGGTCCAAGGTCAAAGGTCATAGGTCAAGGTCAGTCCTTAGCAACAAGGTAACCTTAAGGAAAAGTCCATAGCAACCATATATTTTATGAATCCAGACTACTTGCTGAGTTTAAATTTTATCTTTTTGTGACCGGAAGTGACTTTTTGTCCATAGCAACCGACCTAAAAGTCCATAGCAACCATATATTTTATGACTCCCGACTACCTGCTGAGTTTAAATTTCAATATTTTATGACCGGAAGTGATGTTTTGTTCATAGCAACCATATATTTTATGACTCCTGACTACCTGCTGAGTTTAAATTTCAATATTTTATGACCGGAAGTGATGTTTTGTTCATAGCAACCGACCTAAAAGTCCATAGCAACCATATATTTTATGACTCCTGACTACCTGCTGAGTTTAAATTTCAAAATTTTATGACCGGAAGTGATGTTTTGTTCATAGCAACTGACCTAAAAGTCCATAGCAACCATCTATTTTATGACTCCTGACTACCTGCTGAGTTTAAATTTCAATATTTTATGACCGGAAGTGATGTTTTGTTCATAGCAACCGACCTAAAAGTCCATAGCAACCAAATATTTCTAATCTGGAGTACCTACCAGGTTGATATATCCAAAAATGGTTTCATTCAGTTAGGAATCTATTTCTATTGGAGGACACAAATAGGGAAAGACCTCGCGATCGTTCTTTGAACGATTGTAATTTAATTATTCTTCTGATTCTTAATCATGAAGCTGTCCTCCCTAATACGAGAAAACGGTTCAAGGAAATTGAATAACACTTGTTGGATTGGATAGTGGGTTACCTAAAGATGTGCAATCAAGTTTTGAAATTTTCAAGATGGCCGCCGTTTCAAAATGGCGGCCATCGGAAAAAGTGGGCGGAAATTTTTTTTTCATCGGATCGTTTTGAAAATTGGTCATCTGGGTGAAGCGGGTATGCTGAGTTCAAATCTGCGACCGGATTTGAAATCCGACTTACGGTTTCAAAATGGCGGCCATTTTACTACACCCGCCCCCCTTAAAAATGTGAACTTTGTCCGATTTCAATGAAATTTGATTTCTATACATATTTTATTGTACTGAATGGGAAGAAATAGTATCCAAGGCGATTTTGGGCGACTTGTGTGTTGGCATCCCAACACAAATTATAGCTAGTTATTCTTCTTCTTCTTCTTCCGCACTCTAAAAAACGCTTGTCCGGGTATAGCCGAAGAGATGTGAAAACTTAGCTTTATGAAACTTTCCATGGCGATAGGGCACATATCAGAGGTGTGCACAACGTTTTCGGAATTTTCAAAATGGCCACCGTTTCCGAGTAAACAGCGAAAGTTCATTATATAGGACATTGCTATATCTCGGTAACCTAGGTGGTCAGGACCTTGAAACTTGGTAGGATTATAGAGCTTGATGAGTACTACAAAAATATCCAAAAAAATTTTGAAGCGATATTTACGGTTTTTCCGCAAAATGCGAAAATGTGAAATTTCAAAATCCAAGATGGCCGCCAAAATTTAAAAGTGCTTGGATTTTGATAAAAATTAATATTCTGGTAGATTTTGATGTTGTGAGTAATGCTCCACATCAGAGGTGTCCATAAGGACTTCGAAATTTTTTAAATGGCCGTTTTTTTTAATAAATAGCAAAAGTTCATTATATAGGACATTGCTATATCTCGGTAACCTAGGTGGTCAGGACCTTGAAACTCGGTAGGATTATAGAGCTTGATGAGTACTACAAAAATATCAAAAAAAAATTATGAAGCGATATTTACGGTTTTTCCGCAAAATGCGAAAATGTGAAATTTCAAAATCCAAGATGGCCGCCAAAATTTAAAAGTGCTTGGATTTTGATAAAAATTATTATTCTGGTAGATTTTGATGTTGCAAGTAATGCTCCACATCAGAGGTGTCCATTAGGACTTCGAAATTTTTTAAATGGCCGCTTTTTTTCAATGAATAGCAAAAGTTCATTATATAGGACATTGTCATATCTCAGTAACACAAGTGATGAGCACCTTGAAACTTCGTGGTATTATAGAGCTTGATAAGTACTACAAAAATATTTAAAAAGTTCTAAAGAGATATTTACAGTTTTTCCGTCAAATGCAAAAACGTGAAATCTCTAAATCCAAGATGGGCCCCAAAATTTATCCAAGATGTTATGTTTAAACAAATCATTGACAATGCCATGAACATAATACATATATATTCTATATTTTTACATCATTTGCACATTCTATAAAACTGAAAAAAAGCAGTATTTTTGCTGCTTTAAAGTACATCTTGTTCGTTTGGGGAACATCTGTGACGGCTGCCGTCACAATCAGTACTCGTTGGTATGTAGCTTCCTCCTATAGTATTATATGGTGTAAAGCGATTTTATGCCAGTGACTCATCTACTTCCTGTTCACCAAATATTTTAAGACACAGGTGACATACGTCTTCCATGGAAGACTGCCATTCTAGTTGAAGCTGAGAGGACCAATTTTTTCATATCAATGATTAATAAGTTACTAAAAATATGAGTGTTTGTATGCTGAAAAATATATAAAACATGAGATGTGCATATTAATTGTACTTGATCTAGTGTCTGGTCTGGTCTTACCAACCAAACATTTTGGTTTTCTTCAGGATAAAGGTCTGTACTATGATCCAAAATCAGGCACCTACTACTACTACAACGATAAAACAGGGAAATACGAGTACCACTCTCGAGTAGACTTATCATACTACACTGGCATGACAGGCTATGTGGATCGTGATAGACCAAGCAGTGCACATAGTTCACATCGACACAGTCACATAGACAGGTACTCTGATAGGTATGAAAGGTCACCAGAGTATTCCTCAGGTAAAAAGAAGAAAAAGAAGGATTCCAAGAGGCGAGATTCAGATGACAAAGACTCAAGAAGGAGAAGTCCAGATGATAGACGAAGGAGTTCTGAAGAGAAGGAGCATAGAAGGAGAAATTCTGATGATAAGGTATATGGCTTTATCGTGTCTGTCTTGTCACATTGTATTAAGTATGATGCCAATCATAGTCAAAGTTTTATCAAATAAACTCACTTTCATCCTGTAGAATGAACTTTAATTATAATTATTAAACAATTTGTACAGCTTCACTTTAATGTTAAATACATGTTTGTCTCAACTAGTTGCAAAAAAAAAAAAAAATGTCTAGAATAATGCTTTGTTTTGTTAAATGTACAAACCAATATTAGTACAATTGCATGTTCATTTTGATTTAATAATATATTGTTTTGTGCACTTTTTCCCATTCCTTTATTTTATTTTATTTACTAGTTGTCTAATTATATGAATATGACTTGTATTTGAACTAATATTTATGCTCCTTATCCTCGTATTTTATCATGCATGATTAGTTAAATCATCAATTATTTGAATGCTTTTGTTGCTTTGGCATGTTTTACATTTTATTTCATTTTGAAAAATTCTGGAAGCTTATAATTATATCAATGAAAATACCTGATAATCAGTAGAGAGATTTAAAATTTGACATTGAATTATGTTTTAATGTTGCTCGCAGAATCACCAATTCATGCATGCTTGACTAACACTAATATTCACTCGATGTCTGTTGGGCAACATTTTTCATAATTTTAAGACTTTTGTTGATTTGATGAATTGGCTATTTCTAAATCCCTTCAATGTTTTATCTGTTTATTCCAATCTCTTTGTAACAATGATTCCATTTTACAGATCCGTGGCCGTTACAGATGATTTTGGTGACACATAAAACAAAAACATTTTCACACATATTTTATTATGCATTAATATTTTGGTTTATTGCATTGTTTTTGGTTAAAGATGGAGAAAGCTGTTCATTAATTAAATTGGCATGTCATTAGAAATCACATGCTGCATGCATTTATGGTGTTACATGTATTTATTAATGAAATAAACTTAAGTTTTAAAAAAAAGTTTTTTTTCCTCTGCAAACTTTTTTTCTTCTGAAGTACATAAGAAAATTAAACATACATTTTTATCATTCATGAAGCTGAGTATTTAATGCTACGGTACTTTATTTAACTCAAAAGTCCTATTAATTTATGACTTGATGGACAAGCCAGCTTATGTATATGTTTTCAGATCACAAATCAAAAATTGATAGAATTCTTTTCCACTACCATTTATGACATAATATCTGAACAAACCAATAGTATCATTTCATCAGATGCTTACTTATGTATGAACAGGTTAATCTATATTTTGTTTAATATCCAAATTGATTAATATACAATTACGGCCCTTGGAAGAGGTGAATAAAGCCCTCAGGAAAATAACCCCACCTCTAGTTGACAATTTTGATATTCACTGATTTCAAGGGCTGTAACTGTTTTATTATAGCGAACACACAGTGGACTGGAATATCATATGCTGTGTATTTGTGTTTTTATCATGTTTATGTTGAAACTGGTTATGTACATTGTTTTTTTTTCAAATTTCTATTTTAAATTTCTAGGGTTATTCACCGGTGAATAATAGGGTTATTCAATGGACATGGGTATTTGAAAAGGTTATTCAACTATTGTACGAATTTGAAGAAAAATACCCTGATTATTTCACGTCACGTGACCTTATTTCATCCAATTAAAACAATTACGAATTCAGTAAGGTATAATAATAGATGTTGAATGCAAGAAATTTACATGTTCTTTTGTCAAAGCAGGACAAAATTTGCATAATAGAAGCAAATGTGAAATAAACTAGGAAATCCAACGGGGGCATCTGAAGGTCAGAAACCCCACAAAACAAAGAAAAATCAATTGACATCAGAGACAGCAACAATACATTGATACACACAACATAACCTGCATGAACATGAAACTGAAAATTAGAAAATGGCTGGAAAACTTTTCAAAGCCATCTTTGTAGAATACAAAGAAATATTCTTTGTCTATATTACGTCAGAAACTAAGTATATGAAATTCAATGGTAAGATTATAAGTTTTTAATATGCTTTTCATAATTTTTATGTTTATTGTATAATCTCTCATCCTCATTTTTAGCTCACCTGGACCAAAGGTTCATGTGAGCTATTGCCATCACTTGGCGTCTGTCGTCCTTTGTCGTCTGTCGTCGTCTGTTAACAATTTTCAAAAATCTTCTCCTCTGAAACTACTGAACAGAATTTAATGAAACTTCGTATGAATGATCCTTAGGGTGTCATGCACCAAACCTGTGTTTTGATTTTTGATCAGTCAAAAAACATGGCCGTTGGTACTAAAAATAGACCAGGGAGGTCAGACTACTGTTTTTGACTTGTAAATCAAAAAGTATAAGAGATAGATGAAATCTGATGCCACCCTACTGCTTCAGAATAAAAAGTTCTACTATTGTCTCAATTTGGTCAAAGTTGTCAGATGATCCTTTATAGGGGTTACAGCCCCTTATAGCTGGTACTAAAAATAGACCAGGGAGGTCAGACTTCTGTTTTTGACTTGTAAATCAAAAAGTATAAGAGATAGATGAAATCTGATGCCACCCTACTGCTTCAGAATCAAAAGTTCTACTAATGTCTCAAATTGGTCAAAGTTGTCAGATGATCCTTGATAGGGGTTACAGCCCCTTATACATGTAGGTGAAAAATAGCATTTTGTCTCGCCTGCGAAGCAGAGCGGGACATAGGTGTTACTTTACCGACGGCGGCGTTAACTTTTTGGAAAAGTTTTATGAGCACCTCCATATCTCAAGAACTATAGGTCCTGGGTTGATGAAACTTGGTATGCATATGCCCTAGTAGTAGCTTAGCACAGTTGCATCCCCATCTTTTGACCTTGACCTTGATTTTCTGGTTGAGTGACTTTGACAATTTTCAATACATATAATAGCAATGAAAAAGTTTTGCGAGCACCTCCATATCTCAAGAACTATAGGTCCTGGGTTGATGAAACTTGGTATGCATATGCCCCAGTAGTAGCTAAGCTCAGTTGCATCCCCATCTTTTGACCTTGACCTTGATTTTCCGGTTGATTGACTTTGACAATTTTCAATACAAATAATAGCAATGGAAAAGTTTTGCGAGCACCTCCATATCTCAAGAACTATAGGTCCTAGGTTGATAAAACTGGTATGCATATGCCCCAGTAGTAGCTTACCACAGTTGCATCCCCATCTTTTGACCTTGACCTTGATTTTTCGGTTGAGTGACTTTGACAATTTTCAATACATATAATAGCAATGGAAAAGTTTTGCGAGCACCTCCATATCTCAAGAACTATAGGTCCTAGGTTGATGAAACTTAGTATACATATGCCCCAGTAGTAGCTTACCACAGTTGCATCCCCATCTTTTGACCTTGACCTTGATTTTTCGGTTGAGTGACTTTGACAATTTTCAATACATATAATAGCAATGGAAAAGTTTTGGGAGCACCTCCAAGAACTATAGGTCCTTAAAAGTTGATGAAACTTGGTATACATATGCCCCAGTAGTAGCTTAGCACAGTTGCATCCCCATCTTTTGACCTTGACCTTGATTTTCCAGTTGAGTGACTTTGATTATTTTTATTGCATATATTTGCAATGTTTAAGTTCTATAAACATCTTTTGATCTCAGAAACTGAAAATCCATGTAAATTCAAAATATAGTGGAAGTAAAAAAGAATAATTGTTTCTGATGGTGCCGGCAGGCGAGACATACTTTAGTGTTAACTCTTGTTTTCATGTTTTTGGTTAATAGAATGAAAACTATTGCAGATAGAGATAAACTGTTTCTTGCTTAAATATTCTGCTCATTGAGTTCTACTTAAGTTTCCAAAGGGTCAAAGTTGTCTTATGACACCTTATAGTGGTTACACCCCTTTAAGGTGAAAAATAGTGTTTTTGGTCTGTAGAATGAAAATATTGCAGATAGAGTAAAGCTGTTGCTTGCTTAAATGTTCAGCTTATTTAGCTTTACAAAGTTCTTCATAGGGTTGACATCAAGACCAGGTGAGCGATTCAGGCTCCTGAGAGCCTCTTGTTACTAAATCATTAATACTGACAATTTCCTCTTCAAATCTTAAATCACAACTTCAGCTATTTTAGGTTGATATCATACAAAGAATCTGTCTTCAGATATAATGTTCTCTCAAGAAACCTTTTGTCTGCTTTTACAATGTACTACCGGTATTATATCCTATAACAATCTTCAATATCCATCATCTAAGTAGCAGTGTGGTTCCACCACTAAAGAAGAAATGATTACATGTTTTATGTCTTGTAGGTGTCTGAAGGTTATGAAGATGTTTTGACAGCCTTTAGCAAGCTAACTGTTATACCAGGTATATATCTATTGATCTTTACTTTCATCCACAGGAACATAAAAAGAAGAAGAGGAGAAAAGATAAAAGCAAGGACAAATCAAGCGAAAGTGATGATGACAGGAAAGATCGTAAAAAGAGGAAGACGTCACCAAATGATGAAACTAAAGATAAAAAGAAAAAGGAGGATAACTCTGTCATAGGGGAAGTCAATTATAAAAAGATGAAACAGAGTGAAAAATTGTCACATGATTATAAGCCAAAGATTCTGTCAGAGAAAAAGTTCGAAGATTTATGTGATGATATGGCACTGACAGATGAACATGCTACCCCCAAACCTGAAAGTGGGGGTGGGAAAAAGATTAAACTGGTTCTTAAAAAGAAAGAGAAGGAACCAGAAAAAGAGGAAACTCAGGGTAAAAATGATGAAAAGGGGGAGGATAAGACAGAGGAAAATAGTGACAATGTTGCTTCTTCTGATAATAAAACTGATGAAAATAATGTTAAAAATCAATCTGAAAACAAAGTGACAGAACCGCAATCAAAAACAGACACTGACAATGTGGCAAACTTAAAAGACAGTGGTATATCAGAACCTATTGACATGTTTGCTGATGATGGTACTATAAGTTATAATAAAGTAGGTATCGTTAATAGTGAAGAAATTTTAAGAATCTGTTCTGAGCTGAATCAAGAGGACACAGACGATGAAAATGATACAGGGGAGCAAGAAATTTCATCTAATCAGGGAGACAATGAAAATAAAGGGGTGGAAGATGAAACGAAAGAAATTCTGGGTGTTGAAGGAGATTCAGAGGAATGTAATGAAAAGATCATTAAAATCCCAGTCAAAGAAGGGGACATTTATAGTGATGAAGATGATATTATGATTATTGAAAAAGAGGAAGAAAAAATCATGATAGAATTAGACAGTGAATCAGACAATGAAAATCCTTCAGGGAAAAACATGCTTGAAAATCCTACAGAGGATAATCAGTCTAGTCTTGAACCAGTACTAAATCCTTCACAGGATAGAATACCTGGTCTAGAACTAGGAGAACTGAATTCTTCTTCGTCTTCATCAGATTCATCTTCATCGTCATCATCTTCATCACAGGGGCCAAGCACATGGGTAGAACTTGTCAGACAGCCGGAACCTGCCTCTGAAGGTCTCAATGTTAAGTCCTTGATCCATGTAATTGTAGCTTGCATGTTGGTGAGGGGTTCCTTTGTTACCTTTTCTGTGGAATATTGTCCTTTTTGTTAAATTTAGCAAAATTGCATGCTTTTTTATGCTTGGTGATCTGTTGGACCAATGCAATTAAGTATTATTGTAGAATTTGTATCTTTATGAATCGAATTTGTATTTATATTATCATTATTATGACAGGGGGATGAGTCCTGGCTTGCTATGCCTTTCCCAAAATGTTTTGTTTGTTTTGCTAGTTTATTGGTGAGAATAATTGCATGGATCAAGGACAAAAACTACACTATCCCTGAATCTCATATTACTTATAAAGAATATTTTATTAACTTTGAAGTAGGCTTTATGGTGTCATTTCTTGAGTATCAGTACTAAATGCATTATTTATTTATTTATTTGTCGAAGATTCTGAAGTTTGGTGGACAGCAGTATTCTTTTTATGATAAATTTTTACACACATTGTATTCTCAATTTAAAGCAAGATATTCATGTTCAAGTCATATGCAAGTCTTGTACGGATTTTTTTACTTAGCTAGATGTAAGAGATTGTGTATTGCTTTTTAGCAATAAATGTACATGTACATCGTGAATGTACCACAATGAAAAAAGACACCAACAGTTACCATTAAGATGTGATTCACAGATTTCCATTTCTGTTGCTAAGTACTGTGTACATGGTTACCTTGAATAAGACTATCAAAGTAATGATCGTACAAAATATAAATGATCTTGGTAAAACCCTGATTGGTGTTACAGTTATATTGCAGTTAAGTGTTTTTAAGAGTAATTTAATGTACCATATTGTTTTTTACATTAATTACAATATTTGATCTTTTCTTTTCTTTTTACAGAATCGATTATGAAGAATGCCCCATGTATACGAGCTATGGTGTCTTTTTCTAATGTTTTGGATGAGGGGATGTTATTTGTTGTTACAATTAAGGGGGGTATGATTGGTAGAGAGGCAAGAAGTGACCTTGTTATTCCAGTACCTGATATTAATGTTAGCAAGGTAAATTAATGATCAAGAAGTGACCTTGTTATTCCAGTACCTGATATTAATGTTAGCAAGGTAAATTAATGATCAAGAAGTTACCTTGTTATTCCAGTACCTGATATTAATGTTAGCAAGGTAAATAAAAGATCAAGATTCTTTGGAATTTTAAAGAGTTGTTTGCTTTCTTCATGAAATTAGAAATATTAATGGAACATCTTGCATCCATATAAATGGTATGATCAAGAAAGTGAAACCTTAACTTCTTTCTTAATCAATGTTTTACTCTAGCAAAATTTCAACACCAAGTTTCTTACTTAGAAATATAGTTAATCAAATAACTGAAAGTACTGGTAGCCGCATAATCTACAAATTTTAAAGATAGTAATGTAGTAATTTGATAAGGAGAAGGAACTATATTGCGAGCATGGATTGTGGATTGATATGATGAGGAAACACGACCATCAGCTTGTTTTTGATTGGTCAGATACTGAAGGGCAATTGTACCTACAGCTGTGGCTAATCGCTACATCGATAATCCCGTCTAAAATCTACTTATTCCACAAAACAAAGAGCAAAGATTTAATTAATTCAAAATTAATAGATCTCAATGACAGATGCACTATATAATGATTCAAATACGTATATCTTTAATCTTTAACAAAAAAAACCATTTTTTATGAAAAAAATAATAGACTAGACTGAAAGAATAGATGTATAAGTTTGTGTCTTGGATAGTTGATTTGTTTTTTGTTGTTTTTTCTACAGGTCCATGCAGAGATAAGGTATAATTCTAAAGGCATGTTTTATATGATTCAAGACAAAGGCAGCCAAAATGGAACCTATATCAATGAGGCCAGAATCTCAGAGGTACATTCATACAGATTTGGGATGTATTACACTTTATTTTCATTGCACTTTTAAAAGTTACGAATGTAAAAGCATTTGGCTGTATGTTGTGTATTTTATTGGCCGGATTTCACTAGTGAAAATCTGGGTTATAAAATGGTGAATATCGGGCGGGCGGCGGGCAGGCAGGGAAAAAACTTTCATAACAGTTTTCTCAGCAACTACTAATTACAGCCTCTTGATATTTGTTATGCAGCATCAGTATGGGCTCCCATAAGGTGGGATTCGATTTCAGGTCAGTCACTTACCTACTTCCTGTTAACCGACTAAGTTAATTTTTTACATAAATGTCCAATAATAGAAAATTTTCGTAACAGTTTTCTCAGCAACAACTAATCACAGCCTCTTGATATTTGGTATGCAGCATCAGCATGGGCTCCCATAGGGTGGGATTCGATTTCAGGTCTGTCGCTCACTTACTTTCTGTTTACCAACTTAGTTATTTTTGGCCGGATTTCACGGAGTGAAAAATCCGGGTTATAAAATGGTGAATGTCGGGCGGGCGGCGGGCGGGCGGGCGGCGTGCGGGCGGGGAAAAAATTTTCGTAACAGTTTTCTCAGCAACTACTAATCACAGCCACTTGATATTTGGTATACAGCATCAGGGTGGGGTCCCATAACGTGGGAACCGATTTGAGGTCTATCGCTCACCGACTTCCTGTTTAACGAAATCCGGCCATTTTTGACTTTGACAGATTTTTTTACATAAATGTCCAATAATAGAAAATTTTTGTAACAGTTTTCTCAGCAACTACTTATCTCAGCTTCTTGATAGTTGGTATGAAGCATCAGCATGGGCTCCCATAAGGTGGGATCTGATTTCAGGTCTGTGGCTCATATACTTCCTTTTAAACGAAATCCGGCCATTTCTGTCTTTGACCAATTTTTAAACCATGATTTTTGGTCGGATTTCACTTATGAAAATCCGGGTTATAAATGGGTGAATGTTGGGCAGCGGGCGGTTGGTTGGGCCACGGGCTGGCGGGGAAGACTTTCGTAACAGTTTTCTCAGCAACTACTAATCACAGCCTCTTGATATTTGATATGCAGCATCAGCATGGGCTCCCATAATGTGGGATTCGATTTCAGGTCTGTCACTTACCTACTTCCTGTTAACCGACTAAGTTAATTGTCCCCCGCCACAACGCGGAGCGGGGACTTGGAAATGCTGGTGTCCGTCCGTGCGTCCGTCACACTTTTTTTCGTAACACTTTTCTCAGTAACTACTGATCCTAGGGTTCTGAAATTTTGTATGCAGACTCCTATAGGGGTCCCCCAAGGTGTAAGTGATTTTCAGGTCAGTCTGACATCTACTTCCTGTTTAACGACTTAGTCATTTTTGTCTTGCCTGCGAAGCAGAGCGGGACATAGGTGTTACTTTACCGGCGGCGGCGGCGGCGGCGACAGCGGCGTTAACTTTTTGGAAAAGTTTTATGAGCACCTCCATATCTCAAGAACTATAGGTCCTGGGTTGATGAAACTTGGTATGCATATGCCCCAGTAGTAGCTTAGCACAGTTGCATCCCCATCTTTTGACCCTGACCTTGATTTTCCGGTTGAATGACTTTGACAATTTTCAATACATATAATAGCAATGAAAAAGTTTTGCGAGCACCTCCATATCTCAAGAACTATAGGTCCTAGGTCGATGAAACTTGGTATGCATATGCCCCAGTAGAAGCTTAGCTCAGTTGCATCCCATCTTTTGACCTTGACCTTGATTTTCCAGTTGAATGACTTTGACAATTTTCAATACATATAATAGCAATGAAAAAGTTTTGCGAGCACCTCCATATCTCAAGAACTATAGGTCCTAGGTTGATGAAACTTGGTATGCATATGCCCCAGTAGTAGCTTAGCTCAGTTGCATCCCCATCTTTTGACCTTGACCTTGATTTTCCGGTTGAGTGACTTTGACAATTTTCAATACATATAATAGCAATGGAAATGTTCTGCGAGCACCTCCATATCTCAAGAACTATAGGTCCTAGGTTGATGAAACTTGGTATGCATATGCCCCAGTAGTAGCTTACCACAGTTGCATCCCCATCTTTTGACCTTGACCTTGATTTTTTGGTTGAGTTACTTTGACAATTTTCAATACATATAATAGCAATGGAAAAGTTTTGCGAGCACCTCCATATCTCAAGAACTATAGGTCCTAGGTTGATGAAACTTGGTATACATATGCCTCAGTAGTAGCTTAGCACAGTTGCATCCCCATCTTTTGACCTTGATTTTCCGGTTGAGTGACTTTGATTATTTTTATTACATATATTTGCAATGTTTAAGTTCTATAAACATCTTTTGATCTCAGAAACTGAAAATCCATGTAAATTCAAAATATAGTGGAAGTAAGAAAGAATAATTGTTTCTGATGGTGCCGGCAGGCGAGACATACGTTAGTGTTAACTCTTGTTTCTCCCATAGACTCAATGGTAAATTTTTCGTAACACTTTTCTCAGTAACTACTAATCCTAGGGTTCTGAAATTTTGTATACAGACTCCTATAGGGGTCCCCTAAGGTGTAAGTGATTTTCAGGTCAGTCTTACATCTACTTCCTGTTTAACGACTTAGTCATTTTTTCTCCCATAGGCTCAATGGTAAATTTTTCGTAACACTTTTCTCAGTAACTACTAATCCTAGGGTTCTGAAATTTTGTATGCAGACTCCTATAGGGGTCCCCTAAGGTGTAAGTGATTTTCAGGTCAGTCTGACATCTACTTCCTGTTTAACGACTTAGTCATTTTTTCTCCCATAGAACACATTATTATTGGAGTTATGCCCCTTCAACAATATAACATTCAACGGGCGGGGGACCTGGAATCTGTTCTTGTTTTTTAACATTAATGTTCAATAATAGAAAATTTTTGTAACAGTTTTCTCAGCAACTACTAATCACAGCCATTTGATATTTGGTATACAGCATCAGGGTGGGATCCCATAATGTGGGATTCGATTTCAGGCCTGTAGCTTGTCTACTTCCTGTTAAACGAAATCCATCCATTTCTGTCTTTGACCCATTTTTAAGAGTTTTACTTGAGTCCATTCTATGTAAGAAAAAGAATCTCACTTTAGTGTCCTACTGGACACATATGGTCTAATGATAAACTTTGCCAAAACTGCATATTTTTATATTTAAAGTCCTTACTATGTTGCAGTCTAAGAAAGTGAGCAAATGGACGTCTCTAAGTCATGGTGACACACTTCAGATCAGCTGTACCAGGTTTGACCTACATATACATCCTGGAACAGACACATGTGACAAGTGTGAACCTGGATTGTTGATTCAAAAGAATACACAAGGTAACATTCAATATATAAAGTCTCTTCATGTTTCTTGGACACCTTGTTTGAGGCATTAAGGTAAACTTGTATCTGTCTACTTATATCTGTATGTCTAGCTTTCTGGGCCATTTTCAGACATCTGAGACTTCTGACTTCTGTTAGGGGTATGTGAGCAATCTGTGTCCATTTTTGGCCATATATTGGGAGTGAAAAATTCAGGTTATGTAATGGTGAATGTCTGGCAAGGGCGTGGCAGGCATGCAGGCAGGGAAGAAATTTTCCTGGTTATAGAAGAAAAATTTGAAATTTTGGAGGGTTGTTCAGGATGACCAACTACATCCTAAGTGACTTTTAGACCTGTGAGACTTTTACTTCTTGTTTGGAACTGTGCCAATATGAAAATTTACATGAAAATCTCTGTCAAGCTTTCCTCAAAAACTACATGAGAATGATTTGAAATTTCATAGAGTGGTTCGAAATAACAAACTGTATGTCCTTAGAGACTCTTACACCTGTCGGACTTCTACATCCTGTTTTGGACTGGGCTGATATGGTAATTTCCACCAAGCTTTTCTGAGAAACCATATATGAGAATAGTTTGAAATTTGGTAGGGTGGTTCAGTTTTTGGAATAAAACAATATTCTGAAGTCCCAAAGCACCACAATATTTTTACAAATTTTCAATTTTTAATTTGGTATGAGTTGGGGATCAATCGTCATAATTTTAGCCTTTTAGATTGGAAATTTTCAGTGTGGAGATTACAATATTAGTCATAGCCATGGCTTACATGAGTGCCAATGATAAAAAAAACATTTAAAATAGAGTGTTCATCTTTGTGTTCTGTAGAAACTAATGCAAAATATGCATAAACCAAAGTTTGATACAAACAAGTACGGTAACAACAATCATTTAATTTTGGTAACAAAACCATGTACGGTATTGTATAAAAAATAATAGTTGTTAAGAAAATCTACGGTATGGATTGTATTGTAGGGTAAGTGTATTGTTTCACCCCTATTCAGTTTGACAAACTGTAAGTAATAAGTGACTTTCAGACCTGTCAGACTTCTACTTCTTGTTTGGGTTTGGCCTTTATGAAAATCTAGATGAAAATTTCTGTTAAGCTTTTCTTGGAAACTGTACATGAGAATTATTGGAAATTTAGAAAACAGGTTCAGTATTACAAACTGTATGCTCTTTGAGACTTTTAGACCAGTAGAACTTCTACTTCCTTTTTGGGGCCTTACACAGTGGCATCTCTGTCCCTTGGAAACATTCCTTCTTTAATCTACCGTATTTTGCCGTGTATAGTGCGCATTTATGTACAATGCGCACCCCCTTTTCATGATGAAAATCTGGGGAAAAAAACGAAGTTTTGTGAAAAATGGGTGTTCATTTTCTATGACAGAAAACCCTCAAAATTTGTCTCTTTTTTTCAGGTGGAAAGACTACAGATGAATATTTTTTTAATTAAAATAAAATTGTTTTGTTATTAATTGTAAAATAAATTGTTGTATTATTTGTGTATTTTATTATGACAGCAAGATCGTAAATCCCGGTAATGGTCCCCCTTTTCAATGAACAAACAACAAGTGTTAACCCAAGCTCACATCTTTTGATGAAAACAATATAGGTGTCAAAATAGTGGTGATCAACAGATTACTATTCAAACAATCCAGAAGTATTACAGCTAAATGGCTTTAATTGTTAATTGTCCAAGCCAGTTTGACAAAATATCGATGTTGTGCAAATTGGCCTCAGGGGGTCAAGCCTGAATGTCAAAACAAATAATAACCAGTAAATCTAAATTTTCTCCAGCTTGGGATGAGTACTTATTCACAAAACAATAAGAAAATGGTTATCTGTTGCTCAAGTTGCTCAAATAATTACATGAAAGAAAATACACAATCATGTAAACAAACCATTCTATTTTTAGATTTATTTACATAAGGTTACTGAGGGGGAATACACAATATTGATCCAGAAATGAAACTAGTAAAGGGAGAATAGATAAATAAATGAAAATCATATTTGATTATTCTTTTATTGAATAAAGAAATTGGATAGAAGTATTTTTTAGAACATAGATATTTATACCAAACTTAACAATAACTTGTGACAAAATGGCGGTCGATATGAAAATGAAATTAATAAACAAACACATGAAGACACTGGAATTAAGGTTTTATTTCAGAAAAGCATGATAAATTTGATTTAGAGAATCTTATAATGAACAGGATTCAATAGAAATCGTGTGAGTAATGACACTTGTGTTCAATCATGGATGAATCTTGTGTCCAAATTCTGACAAACATCGATCTTTTGCCATTGCCGATGATCATGAAAATGGATGAAAATCTCATATAGGGATGTATTGTGCGCACCCCATTGGTAGATTCATGAAAAAATTGTAAAAAACTGCGCACTATACACGGCAAAATACGGTAATATAGATTTAAAACATTATAGATTTTATGAAATATGGAATTTATTTTATTTCAGTGAAATCAAACATTAGTGCTAATGTGGACAGAAAACAACAGCTAAGAAATCTCAAAAAGAAATATGGACTGGCAGTAAGTAAAGACATGTTTATTAAATTTTATGAAAGGTCCATGTTGACTCAGGTTTTAAGATCCAAACAATAATTAATAGACGATAAAGAGATGTGGAATAAGTGTACGCGACACAACCAACATTAAAGAAACTGCAATTTAAAAAATCGCAATGGAAAACAGCCAGCAGTCTTCAACATGACCAGAGGTCACTGCTCGTTGTCTTGCATTGGCCCAAGACTAAAAATACAATACATAAGATTCAAACAAATCCCTAGATTATCAAAGAAAGACCCATTTCTGGACATAAAACAAATAACAGATAGTAGACAAGGACAAACAAAAGCTTTGACAAGGATTCCTTGCTTAGGACAGGCACATATAAAATGTGGCAGGGTTAAGTCAATATCAGTACATTTTTATCTTATAACCTGATGTTTTAGTTTTAGACAGTTCAAATGGTATCAGATAACAATGGTTGTCAGTTCTTTTTCATTACAGCCAGAAGTCTTATTTTAAGTACAAGATTGCTAGAAATGTACCATTAAAAGAACGGTTTCACTAAGCTCAGTATTGAATTAGGCAAGCATTCGAAATTAGTTCAGCCACAAAAATATATAGTGTTTAAAGATTATATTTTAAGGCCTAAGCATACAATTATTTTTGTTTTTTCATAGAACTCCAGCTACACAGACAATATGAATGCTATAAATAATCCATCCTACAAAGATAAGGCAGCTGAAAGAAGACGAGAGGTTGGCAGTGACTGTCCTGTTGAACCTGAGAATCGATCAGCATCTGTTCATGTGTAAGTTTTTAAATGCAAACACATGTATTTGTATCAAAACTGTAGTACTGTTCTCTCTATATTTTACCCCCACTTGTAAGAGAGGGGGCTTTATTGCAATCACCTTGTCCGTCCAGTACAATATCTTGGCTTCTACTGAAGGGATTAATTTCAAATTAAGTAGACAGCTGTAAGATGATGGAATGTACATTTTCTCTACTTTTTAGGTAAGTCGAACATCTGCTTCCTGTTTTCTAAGAGCTTGGGTGGCCAAGTGGTCTAAGGCCTTGGTTTAAATACCACAAAATTGATCACTAGCCGATAACCTGTCAGGTGGTGTTTCGAGTCCGGCTTGTAATTAACAAAAGCAGGACTTTCCTACTTGTATGTGATCAGGTTTGTCAGTTACATGCCCAAGGTAGGTGGTTTTCTCTGGGTACTCCATTCCACCAATAAAACTGACCACCCTACATGGCCCAGGTGTGTTGATAAAGGATGTTAAACACCAACAACCAACCAACCAACCTGTTTTCCAAGCTGACTTAGATTATTTTAAGGGTCAAAAATGGCAAATTTTTATAACAGATATCTCTACATTTACTGAAGGGATTGACTATTTATTTGGTACACAGCTGAAGCATGATGAGTTGTACGATGTCTCTCCTTTCTGAGTCAGTCTGGTAATCAACTTCTTGTTTTTCAAGCTGACTTAGACTATTTTAAGAGCCAAAAAAATAAATTTGAACATATTTCTTAGCATCTACTGAATGGATCGATTTTATATTTGGTACACAGCTTTAGCATAATGATATGTATTGTGCCTCCCCTTGCCAGGAAAGTCGGTTATCTACTTCATGTTTTCTGAAAGGTTGAGTAGGGTATGCTTAGCGGGACTTAGTGCAACCCCATGAACAATTGATAGTATTATTAAGGCCCTGCCTCAATGATGACAAATCCCAAAAGTTTTTACTTTATTTGTAATTACATATGTCTCTCAACAATTTTGGTGAATGCTTAAACTCCAAATCTATACAAAGTGCAGATTAGATTTTACATAATAATTAGATATCATTTTAGGGGTTATTACATATTAAAATTCTATGAAAATCTGTCCAATATTTGGGTAAAATTGAGCTTTTTTTGCCAACAGGACCCTTCCTTACTTTCTAGTCTATCTTTTATACTCTGATTTTAAAGCATAATAAATGATTGGGGTAGGAAATCAAAACAAATGCTAGCCTTAAACTGTACATGGAAATCATGTTGCTAATAAATACTAAAAAAATAATATAATACATGTATATTAAAGAACTATATGATACTTGTGAGTGGTATTTGTCCAAAAATACTACTTGAGAAGCTGATTCAAAATTTCACGAGCCGTATGGCGAGTGAAATTTTCAGCCTTGAAAGTAGTATTTTTGGCAAATACCACTCACAAGTATCGTATAGTTCTTTAATTCCACCACATATCCTTTGTATCAAATCAAAAACATTACAATAAATGTTTCTAAATCAATGCCCATATTAGATCATATGATGGCAACATGTGTGACGTCACAATATGTATTACCTATAGTAATCTATTTTTAGAATAGTGACTTACTGCGATTACCGTGGTATTTCAATAAAATACCACGGCACTTGAAATGGCGGGAAAAAAATACCATGGCAATGAATTGGCGGGAAATAACATCCAACGACAGCTACAATTAATTCCAGATATATTGAATATGTGGAAAAATACTAGGTTTGTTGACCAATCAAAACACGGCATTATTATATAAGGTGAAATTAGTAATAATAGACTCTATGTCTGATTACAGGAAAATACAAGAGACGAACAAAGGTCACAAGATGTTAAAGAAGCTAGGATGGACAGAAGGAGAGAGCTTAGGAAAAGATAATTCTGGAATCCAGGAACCAGTGAGTTATGTCATCAATAAAATATTTTTATCTATTGTCAATTGTTTGTTGCCTTACAGGATGAAACTATATTTACTTGTAGAATTCAGATCTAGGGCATAAAATGTGATGTCAAAATTCTATTTATGACACCAGAATGTTATTACAATTTGGGAACCTGACAGGGTGTATTTGAGTCCTAAAGAAAAAAAAAAAAAAGATATCTGATATTGGTTGGTTTATTTTGTTTTTTAGCTCACCTGGACCGAAGGTCCATGTGAGCTATTACCATCACTTGGCGTCCGTCGTCGTCGTCTGTCGTCTTCATCGTCTGTCGTCGTCGTCTGTTTTTCAAAAATCTTCTCCTTTGAAACTACTGAACAGAATTTAATTAAACTTGGTATGAATAATCCTTAGGGTGTCCTGCACCAAACTTGTGTTTCGATTTTTGATCGGTCAAAAAACATGGCCACCGTTACTAAAAATAGACCAGGGGGGTCAGACTACTGTTTTTGGCTTGTAAATCAAAAAGTATAAGAGATAGATGAAATCTGATGCCACCCTACTGCTTCAGCATCTAAAGTTCTACAAAAGTCTCCATTTGGTCAAAGTTGTCAGATGATCCCTTATAGGGGTTACAGCCCCTTAAAGGTGAAAAATATCGTTTTTGCATGTTTTTGGCCTATAGAATGAAAACTATTGTAGATAGAGAAAAGCTGTTGCTTGCTTAAATGTTCAGCTTATTTAGCTCTACAAAAGTCTCCATAGGGTGGAAGTTGTCAGATGACCCCTTATAGGGGTTACAGTCCCTTAAAGGCGAAAAATAGTGTTTTTGGCCTATAGAATGAAAACTATTGCAGATAGAGAAAAGCTGTTGCTTGCTTTGAATGTTCAGCTCAATTAGCTCTACAAAAGTCTCAATGGGGTCGAAGTTGTTAGATCACCCTTTATAGGGGTTAAAGCCCCTTAAAGGCGAAAAATAATGTTTTTGGCCTATAGAATGAAAACTATTGCAGATGGAGAAAAGCTGGTGCTTGCTTAAATGTTCAGCTCATTTAGCTCTACAAAAGTCTCCATAAGGTCAAAGTTGTCAGATGATCCTTTATAGGGGTTGCAGCCCCTTAATGGTGAAAAATAGCATTTTTGCATGTTTTTGGCCTATAGAATGAAAACTATTGTAGATAAATAAAAGCTGTTGCTTGCTTAAATGTTCAACTCATTTAGCTCTCCAAAAGTCTCCATAGGGTCTAGGTTGTCAGATGACCCCTTATAGGGGTTACAGTCCCTTAAAGGCATAAAATAGTGTTTTTGGCTTAAAGAATGAAAACTATTGCAGATACTTGATTAAATGTTCACTCATTTAGCTCTACAAAAGTCTTCATGGTTTGAAGTTGTCAGATGATCCCTTATAGGGGTTACAGCCCCTTAAAAGTTGAATAATAGTGTTTTTTTATTACATGTATTTAGAATGAAAACTATTGCAGATAGAGAAAAGCTTTTTTATGCTTAAACATCCAGCTCATTTAGCTATACAAAAGTCTTCATAGGTTTGACATCAAGACCAGGTGAGCGATTCAGGCTCCTGGGAGCCTCTTGTTTTTATTGAAATTGGGTAATTTTTTGTTTTAAACTCATCAAGAGAGGAAATTGTAACTCAGTGGCACTGTAGTTCTTTTTTTTTCTATCAAATCACCTATTTCTTTGTGATGATATATTTACTCTATGTTGATCATAAAGGCTTGACTTTGGTGAAAACTCACCTTCAGATCACTAAAAAGTTTCATATTTGCACCCAGTTTCAAACTTTTAGTGCACATTCCTATAGCTACATGTAATACTTGGTACAAGAATTGGTACAAAAGTCTAGTTCCACCAGGATAAAACCGTATCCAACAGTAATCATTCTGTCAGTCAGTATTTATTATACCCCCGCTTCGAAGAAGAGGGGGGTATACTGTTTTACCCTTGTCCGTCCGTCCGTCCGTTCGTCCGTCCGTAACAAAACTTCCGTCGCAGTTTTCTAAGTAACTACATGAGATAGAGGTCTGATATTTTGTATACAGCTTTATCCTGTTGTGCCATATGGTGTATACCGATTTTATGCTCCTAGGTAGTCTACTTCCTGTTTATCGAATACTTAGGTTTTTACACATAATGGACATAAATGCAAAATTTCCGTCAAAGTTTCCCAAGCAACTACATGACATAAAGGTCTGATATTTTGTATACAGCTTTATCCTATAGTGCCATATGGTGTATACCGATTTTATGCTCCTATGTAGTCTACTTCCTGTTTACCGAATATTTAGGTTTTTACACATAATGGACATAAATGTTAAATTTCCGTCACAATTTACCAAGCAACTACATGAGATAGAGGTCTGATATTTTGTATACAGCTTTATCCTATAGTCCCATATGGTGTATAGTGATTTTATGTTCATAGGTCAACCACTTCCTGTTTACCAAGTATTTAAACTTGTATGCGTGGCTTAGTTTGGGGAGCGGGGGTATCACTAGTGAGCATAGCTCACAGATTTACTTGTTTGCTGTGTTAGAGTGTAAGTTTACTTTGCTTTAAGTTAATGTTGTGCACATAACTTTGCATCTTTTTACTTAAAAACTATGTTTTAGAATTAATTAATTGTTGGAATTAGTTCTTAGTAATTTCATGCTTGTGGATCATCTACTTGATGTTTATGAGAAGAATTAACAAGTTCTGGTACATGTAGTAGTTTCCAAATACAGTCCAATAAGTTTAGAAATAAAAAAATAAGCTCACTAGTTAGAAAGACAATTTCTCTGTTAAAAATCCTATACATACAGAACTATTTCTTAAAAGTTTATACAATAAAGACATCTTTTCTTTTTGAGTTTTTCCCCTTTCAACAAAAGACTAAATATTAATGTTTTCTTTCAATAAATTATTAACCAAACAATTAAGTAGCAAACTTTTTTTTTATATTTCTGTTTGTTCGTCATGACATGGAATTCTTTCATTTCAAAACAGATTATATTTCAATGTTAAAGCTGCCATGGGTTTGTTTTAATTGTCAAGCAATGATATCAATGTTCCAGCCCCACTTCACACAGTTTTTATGTCCGTTCTATAAAAGTAGAGGGGCAGAGTGTTCAGGTCTGTTCATCCGTCTGTCCTAAATCAGGTTTACCTACAGGTGTAAGTTACTTTACAATGCAGAAGAATGGTATCATCATGAAACTTTCTACACATCAGGATATGAACAAACAAAAAACATAAAATTCTGCCTGTCTCATCAACCTCTTGGTTAATTGAATGCAGAAATAGGGGGTGTTATTAACATAGGTTTACCTACTTTCTGATGAAGGAAGTGTGATACTATTATGAAACTTTATAAACATATACATCAGGATATGGATAAACAAAAACCACCATAAAATTGTACCTGTCTCATGGAAAAGGGAGGGATATACTTAGGTTTACCTACGGGTTGAAAATTTTATCTGTCTCATCAATTTCATTGGTGATTGATTGGAGAAAAATGGGTGTTCTTCTAATTCTTAGGTTTACCTTTAAGGGGGAACTTGCGGGTGATCACATGACCAGTCAAAAATTAATTTAAACTTGCCATTTAATTTAATACTAAAAGGTGTTCAAGATCTTAAAATTCCATTTAAAACATATCATAATAATATATTCTTAACTTTGTTTTGATATTAAAAAGATTAAAACTATTTTTTTCTTTATTTTGTTAGTTTCATTTTATGAAATATTCTTCAAACCTAAGGGATTCTCATATTTCTGCATTTTGACAAAGGGAGATAATTTATGTCTAAATTTGCCATTTATGACCACTTTTTGACATATTTTTGTATTTACCTGAAAAACGAACTCAGAAGCACCCCTTTTTCTTCATACCATTTTAAAGCAATATAACAGCCCGATATAATATCAAAAAATTAAAAAATTCTATTGATCAGATTTTTCAAAAATCAGAATTTTCTTTTAAAATTATGTACTTTCTCTAACATTTCAATGTAAAAAAGTCAACCTTCAGAACCAATTATCTCGAAAACTAACTCAGAAGCATGCCTTTTTCGAGATGGATTTTCAAAGTGTATCTCTTGATGTGTATATTTGCAAATTTTAAAGAAAATCTATTGACAGGAAATTTTTGGTGTTTGGTGCAAGTACCCCCTTTTCTATGAAAAGAAGAATGATACCCTCATGAAACTTTATACCTAGTATGAAATTAGGATATGTGTTTACAATAATCATTTTAAATCGATATGTTTGATATTTTTATATCAGTAGATAAATGCTTCTTAGCTACCTGTCAGTAATTGCAAGTGTTCTCAAAAGAGTTCCTTCATGTCTCGTTGTTCTCGTATATGTTTTGGGTATTAGATTTTAGTTTTTGTCTGTCCATACTAAATTTCATCAAGCTTTTTTCAGAATGATTTGAAATTGGGTAGGATTGTTAAGTATGACAAACTGTATGTCCTCAGCTATTTTCAGACCTCTTGGACTTCTTTTTTTCATTTAGGGTCCTAAGGGGGGCATCACATTGTGTCCCATAGACACGTTCCTTCTTTTTATGTTTACTATGGTTAACCAGAAATATTATCACACTTAAAAAGCATGAAAAGCAAATGACATGAACTGTGTATAAAATAAAATCATGTACAGAGTAAAACACCTGGGTCTTTGTAATAACAATAACTCTATGAAAGTGTCAATGGTTCGATGTTCTGAGAGATCTGCTTCTGTAGACTTTATTTTTGGACTGAGATGGTGAAACATGATGTAGGTGTATTTTTTATCACGATGGGATGGGAATTGAAACCTTGGCTTTTGTTTCTGCTTTTCTAAGCTTGTACTTTTATTTCATGGTTTTGTCATAGTTTTGTTTCACCTTCAGGTCAAGTGAGCTATTGGCATCCTTTGTCTTTGCCGTCATTGTTAACTTTTCTTCTAAAATCTTCTCCTCTGAAACTACTGAAGGGATTGCTTTGAAACTTTGCACACATCTATGAGATATCCTCTACCAAAATTGCAAATAGTGACTGCCGACCAAAAAACATGGTGATAGAGAAAATTTGAAGCAACATCCTTCTTCAGCATGTAAAGCTCTACAAAAGTCTATTGAGTTGAACTTGTCAGATGATCTCTTATAGGGGTTATGGCCCTTTAAAGGTGTAAAATAGCCTTTTTTTTAGCGATTTTTCATGTTTTTGGCCTATAAAAAGAAAACTGTTGCAGATAGAGAAAAGCTGTTACTTGATAAAACCTTCAGCTCATTGAGCTTTACAAAAGTCCATTGGGTCAAAGGGGTCAGCTTTAAAGGTGATAAATAGCATTTCTTTCATGTTTTTGGCCCTAAGAATGCAAACTATTGCAGATAGAGAAAAGCTGTTGCTTAATTAAACCTTCAGCTCAGTGACCTCTACAAAAGTCTCCATTATGTCGAAGTTGTCAGATGACCACTTATAGGTGTTATTGCCCTTTACGGGTAAAAATAGCTTTTTTCAAGTTTTTGGTCTTAGAATGAAACCCTCAATTTATTGAGCTCTTCAAAAATATCTATGAGGCTGAAGCTGGCAGATGACTCTTTATAAAAGTTATGGCCCCAAATTGTCAAGTTTTGTTTTTACAGATTAAACCTATAAAAGATTAAGAAAAACTTTTGTTTGTTTAAATGTTTGGCTATATAAAAAAAGTTTTCGGCCTCAGATGCCCAAAAATATTTTTATTCCATCAGTCATTGAAGTTGGGTGAGCGATTCAGGAGTTAAGAGCCTCTTGTTCTCTTGAAGGGTCTAAATTGACATCATTAGTCCAGTTGCAACATTACTTAGTATCTTTATTCAGTTCAACTGAACTGGGGATTTTTATTTGTGTATGAATTGTCTTTTTGTCTTAAATAACTTGTAACTCTAAAGTCAAAACAGATAGGAAAAGATAATGTATGCTAAGTGATTTAGATTAAAGATTTATTCCAAGTCTCCTTCAGGTTGAAGTTGTATTTAAAAGGTCAAAAATAGTGTTGTAACCTAAAGTAATTGATATTAATATATAATAGTAAAAAAGAGTGCATTTGTTTCTAACACAAACGGTACAAACGGTTACGCGCGTAGACAAGTTTAACATTTGTTTCTACTAATTACCTCCCAGCCCTGACAGCGTTTGTACAAACGATGCAATCGCTAAAGACCATGTTCACTGCGTTTGTCGCTTGCGTTTGTAGCTCAACGCTACATTTATTTCTAAATTTATTGCCTAGCACATGTTAATTTCCTCTTTTAATGAAAAATTTTGTTTACATTCATTGAAGTTAGATAAGTTCAACAAAGGTTACAAAGGTTAAACAAACGCTGTATTTGTTTCTCGTGAGTAAGCGTTTGACAAACCCATTACAAACGCTGCCCAGCGCTGACAAAATTAATGTTAGAAATAAATGCACTCAAAATATTTTATCAAAATCACAACACAGCTCTAGGCACCTAATGGGGATCCTATCGATTCAAGACTCATCAGATTCACCAGAGCCAAAAGGTTGAAAATGCCAAATTCCATAATTATAAAACCAAGGAGCATATAACAAAAAAAAATGGAATTGGAACCCAAAATCTGACAAAAAGATCAATCTATGCCTGGTGAAGGAATAACTAATTTGAAATTTACATAAACAGTTTTGTTTTCTTGTTTAGTTTCTAAGCCTCTATCTCCTTTTTGTAGAATGTTGTTTTGTGAATGATATTTGTTTATATTTTGAAGTAGCCTCAAAGATCACATGAACCATTAAAGCATTTGCAGCATGTTTTGTGTATTAGAGGAGACAACTTGTTTTGTAGACTAAGTTTACAATATATTTATACATATAGTTTGAAGATGGAAAGATAGTATCTGTAGAAACATTTTCCCTTGATTTTGTTAATCTTTAAAATCTATCCCATTTTTTCAGATCAATGTTAACATGCGTATTCACCAACAAGCTGGTCTGGGGGCATTTGGCAAAGCCAATGAAATTTCCCTTGATAATGTCGGAGGTGTTCAAACAAGACACAGACTTTTACAGACTCAAATGAGAGCTAAAGACATTTCTGAGCCTAATAAAAGCCTTGAGCCCAAACTTTGGGTCCAGGGAGAAACTGAGAATTTGCCTGATAGTAATAAATGATATTAAACATGTCTTTGTTTGTTGCTTTAAAACATTCATTTCTCATACATTTTATTGTAACATGTCATTATATAGATATTAAAATGAAATTCTTGTATTTGTTATGCAATAGTTGTTACTGATAAATAAAGACTTTTGAAGTAATTTGTTATGTAATAAAGTTGTTTGTATGTAGTATTGTCAGCCTTCTCATTGAAGTCCTGTGGAGAATTGTATAAAATTACCACCCTTGGACCCAATTGAAACCTGGTGTCTTTAATTACCTGTATGGGAGGCTCACTTCTATCAGACATGTCTGTTTACAAAGCCTTCTACTTTTATGTGAAAATAGCATTTTTTACATCAAGTTGTACTTTAAAATTTTAATATTCAGCCTTTAAATAAGCTTTGGAATAATAGTTCAGTGTTTTCATTATTTTTAAAGTTAATATTAGCTCATTTTGAATGGAAGTTTTTGATGTTTGAACCTAAAGAAATTTAAAAATAAATACGAGATTGATTGTTCTTAATAGTCCCAGGTTTTTGATACTTAAAATCTTGATTCTTTTTATTATGCTTCCAACATACTCAGTTAACTGCAATAATTTAGATTTCGTTTAAAATTTATGAATTTAATTTCTTAAAAAAGTTTCGACAAATCGTGAGAAATTTTACACAATGGTACCATGATAATACCTATGATGCAACAATCATTTCAATAAAGAAAGACCATACAATTGACGACTTATATAGCTATAAAGTGATGAATGAAGGCTGTTGTCCTTCATTTTATTATTATCATGTCTTGGCTAATTTCTTTAATTTATAGATTATGTTTTTTCTTTCATTTCAGTCTATTGAAAAATAATAATATATACATTGTACAAAAAAGTTGGATGTTGTTAATTGTGTTTTAACCCTTTATGTTTTCTTTGAACCACATTTTGGTGCATACGGTTCATTTATTATGAAACCTCTTAAAATCATCAAATTTGATAAATCTTAATTAAATGCATGACATAATTACTCAGGGTTCCCACGCCATCCTTGAATTCAAGGAAACCTGGAAAAGTCCTTGAATTTCATTTCAATGTTCAAAAACCTGGAAAAATCCTTGAATTTAATCAAATATCCTTGAAAAACCGTTGAATTTTGTAATATGCAGATTTGTTGACCGTTTGATAAAAAAAGGCCGAAAAATATTGGATTTTTAAAATTTTTGTGAACTATTTTAATCCTTGAAAATGACCTCAATACCCTTGAAAAGTCCTTGAAAAACCCTTGAAATTTTGTGTCCAAAAACAGTGGGAACCCTGTATACTCTGAGAAAATCATATCATATCACATTTAATTATTGTCTCAGGTATACTGCATGATTATGATATAACATGCATAAAACATCATTAATGGGTTGATACTAGTTCAGTTATCCTTCGGATGATCTCTTACTTTGCAGAACTGCCTATCTGTAAAGAAAGAAATTAAAATATGAATGTGTTTAGTTATCTGTTTTACCCGAGCCCCTCTCCTCCATTTGTATACCAGCTCAATTGGGCATTAGTTTTACCCAAGCCCCTTCCCTCCATTTGTATACCAGCTCAATTGGGCATTAGTTTTACCCGATTCCCTCCCCTCCATTTGTATACCAGCTCAATTGGGCATTAGTTTTACCCGATTCCCTCTCCTCCATTTGTATACCAGCTCAATTGGGCATTAGTTTTACCCGTGCCCCTCCCCTCCATTTGTATACCAGCTCAATTGGGCATTAGTTTTACCCGAGTCCCTCTCCTCCATTTGTATACCAGCTCAATTGGGCATTAGTTTTACCCGATTCCCTCCCCTCCATTTGTATACCAGCTCAATTGGGCATTAGTTTTACCCGAGTCCCTCTCCTCCATTTGTATACCAGCTCAATTGGGCATTAGTTTACCCGAGTCCCTCCCCTCCATTTGTATACCAGCTCAATTGGGCATTAGTTTACCCGAGTCCCTCTCCTCCATTGGTATGCCAGCTCAATTTGGCATTAGTTTTACCCGATTCCCTCCCCTCCATTTGTATACCAGCTCAATTGGGCATTAGTTTTACCCGATTCCCTCTCCACAATTTGTATACCAGCTCAATTGGGCATTAGTTTTACCCGATTCCCTCCCCTCCATTTGTATACCAGCTCAATTGGGCATTAGTTTTACCCGATTCCCTCCCCTCCATTTGTATACCAGCTCAATTGGGCATTAGTTTTACCCGAGCCCCTCCCCTCCATTTGTATACCAGCTCAATTGGGCATTAGTTTTACCCGAGCCCCTCTCCTCCATTTGTATACCAGCTCAATTGGGCATTAGTTTTACCCGAGTCCCTCTCCTCCATTTGTATACCAGCTCAATTGGGCATTAGTTTTACCCGAGCCCCTCTCCTCCATTTGTATACCAGCTCAATTGGGCATTAGGTTAAAGTTCATGATAATGTGGCCAAGCTTTTGCATCTATTGGTCCACTATGAAATAGAGACCACCATTGTTGCTTTGTCTAGATCTATGAATTTTTTACAAATTTTGTATGAAGGGTGTTTTTGTTGTGGAATTATAAGTTAAATGTCCGTCAGTTTCTTAGTCATGACTTATTTGCACAGACATGAATGTTCACATCATTTATAAAGGCTCTGCGAGACCACCCCTAAATTCCACTTAAATCCATGTCATGTCACACTTTAAGGTAAAAGCATCGATATTTGACACTTGACGTTTTGACTTGAATGATGTAAATATTTTTCACCCCATATAGCTAGAATTTAAATTAGATGCAATTCTTAGAATTTGGTCTGTATTGGGTTTAAAAAAAATAGCAATATAATCGAAATGGCTCGGTTTTTACACAAAATTATCGTTGAAAGTTTCCAGCTTAATTCAATAATATGCCATTGTCCTGGATTCTAGACACTGATCGTCTCGACTTTCCACTTGTATGTTCTTAAATGCCACGCAAAAGAAAGGAAAATCTTTAAAATTCTCATTAGACAGTTCAATATCCAAATTGTCTGTACAAATTAATTAATTATCATGATAATATCTTCAGTCTGTCACTTTTTTCACATAGGGAATTTAGGCTTGATAAAAAAGTTAGTGAAATGTAGCGACGGGGCCAGTAAATGAATTTGTCAAATATTGATAGGAATCTTACATTCGTTTGATCATGGCATAAAAAAACTGAATTGATACCTATGTCTTGGTACGTGTTTGTCACTTAAGGTGTAACCTGATTAAGTCGCTTTATTTCTCACAGACAATAACTTTGTTTCCTAATTATTGTTTCTCTATTTATAAGTGAAATAGCTTATGCTATTATCATTACGAAGTATCTATCAATGTTTCCGTCGTGTTATGGCATTTAGTGGTCCGACCTATTGCTGTATTAGTATTTTTGGCTTAATGGTTCCTAAAATTAGACCGGTACTTTTTATACTGTGTTCGCAAAAAAATTTACGATCGTATTATATTATTGCGATGTCGTTGTTGGGGATACTAAATGATTTCCGTGCGACAACTGATGTTGTAATTCGCCGATTGAAATGAAATTATTAAATAATAAAAACATTACTACAAAAACACGTCCATCAAACTGCAGGTACACATATCTGGTAGTCGATTACACTAAGACTTACTTTGTCATCAATGAGTCAAAAAAAGGACAAATTTACAGAAGACCAAATAATCGACATGCTTAACTTTCTCACTGACAACATATTTGTTCAGTTTGGTGGACGTGTTTTTCAGCAAACAATAAGGATCCCATTGGCACTAATTGAGCACCTTTGCTTGCAGATTTTGTTCTTAATTCATATGAAGCAGACTACTTACAATCACTGCTAGACAAATAAGATCGTAGACTAGCTCTCTCTTTTAATCTCACCTTTCGTTCCTTTAACTGAACAGTTATCGATTTGGTGACTTTCTCCATCTTATATATTATCATGGAACTTGAGATAAAGGACGCTACGGATTCTAGGAAGTCTGCTTCATATGTAGATCTGCATCTTGAAATAGACTCTCAGGGAAACCTTTCAACAAAGCTCTATGAATAACGTGATGACTTTCCAATCGTCAACTTTCCCTTCTTGTGTAGCAACATTCCGTCCGCTCAAACTTATGGAGTTTACGTATCCCAATTGATTCGTTATTCCAAAGCTTGTGGGATTTACATCGATTTCCCTGGCAGAGCGTCACGTCTGATACAAAAATTGCTGACACAGGGTTATGTTGCCTCACGGTTGCTATCTTCACTCAAGAAATTTTACGGAAGACATCATGCGCTTATAGACAAATATGAGATTTCGATCACTAAGATGAGTGCAAATGTTGGTTTGTCATAGGGTTTTGTTCTGAATTGTTTGTTGTCAACGCGACGGGTGTGCTATAGCAGGCAGGAACTGCTTACTTTTCCGGAGCACCTGAGTTCACTCTCGTTACGACTTAATTAATTGATATTCTTTTTGTCTCGCCTGCGAAGCAGAGCTGGACATAGGTGTTACTTTACCGACGGCGGCGTTAACTTTTTTTGAAAAGTTTTATGAGCACCTCCATATCTCAAGAACTTTAGGTCCTAGGTTGGTGAAACTTGGTATGCATATGCCCCAGTAGTAGCTTAGCACCGTTGCACCCCCATCTTTTGACCTTGACCTTGATTTTCCGGTTGAGTGACTTTGACAATTTCCAATACATATAATAGCAATTGAAACGTTTTGCGAGTACCTCCATATCTCAAGAACTATAGGTCCTAGGTTGATGAAACTTGGTATGCATATGCCACAGTAGTAGCTTAGCACAGTTACATCCTCATCTTTTGACCTTGACCTTGATTTTTCGGTTAAGTGACTTTGATTATTTTATTGCATATATTTGCAATATTTAAGTACTATAAACATCTTTTGATCTCAGAAACTGAAAATCCATGTAAATTCAAAATATAGTGGAAGTAAGAAAGAATAATTGTTTCTGATTGTGTTGGCAGCCGAGACATACTTTAGTGTTAACTCTTGTTGTATTTCCGTGTTTTACATGTCTGGTTTTTTAGCTCACCTGGACCAAAGGTCCACGTGAGTTATTGCCATCACTTGGAGTCCGTCGTCGTCTGATGTCTGTCCTCTGTTAACAATTTTAAAAAAATCTTCTCTAAAACTAATGAAACTTGGTGTGAATGATCCTTAGGGTGTCCTGCACCAAACTTGTGTTTCGATTTATGATCCGTAAACATAGGCGGATCCAGGGGGGGGGGCCGCCCCCCTTTTTTGCGGAAAAAAAATGGTTGAATATATAGAAAATCATTGAAGCGTGACCAAAGCGGGCCCCCTCTTAGGCCATTCAGTGGGCCCCCTCTTTTCAGAATTTCTGGATCCGCCTTTGGTAAAAAAACATGGCCACCGTTACTAAAAATAGAGCAAGATGGTCAGACAACTGTTTTTTGCTTGTAATAAAAAAGTATAAAAGATAGTTGAAATCAACTTTTTTGTTTGTGGTCCTTTTTTTAAATCTTTTTTTTTTCATTGGAATCCTTGTAAAAATCCCTGCCTGCGTTTTTTTAGCAAGATTTGCAATATCTCTAACCGTTTTGAGATATGAGGGGTCAAAGGGGCAAAAACGCCATTTTTTTTGTATTGACAAAACTGTTGTAGAATATTTATTATCCATTCAATTTAGATTTTTTTTAGTTGAATTGCTCATTAAATTCTGTCAACTAAATGTGTCAGTGGTTTTGATATACATTGCTACGGGGGGGGGGGCTAAAGATGGGCCACACAATATTATTTTTATTTTTGGCCGATTTTCAAAATCTATTTTCATTGGATTCCTTGTGAAAATCTCTGTCTTAATTTGCAATCAGATTTCCAATATTTCTTACAATTTTTTTAAAAATTAATTGTGGTCAAAGGGCCAAAAATGTCAATTAATACATGTATATAAATAAGGCTTTTTGTATTAGATGTTGAAGTAAGTACATATGTGTCAAATATGCATTTTAAAGTCCACCACAGGATGCATGTGTCAAAAAGCTTTGTTAGTCCACCATGGTCTTCATGTTACAAGGGGGGCTAGGTGGCCGAGTGGTCTAAGGTGCTGGTTAAAATACCACACTATTGATCACTAGCCGATCACCTCTGAGCTGGTGTTCGAGTCCCGTTTGTATTTAACAAAAAAGGGACTTCCCCAACTGTATGTGATTAGGTTTGTCAGTTACCTGCCCAAGGTCGGTGGTTTCCTCCGGGTACTCCGGTTTCCTCCACCATTAAACACTGACCGCCCTACATGGCCCATGTGCGTCGATAAAGGGCGTTAAACACCAACACACACACACACACACACACACACTCATGTGACAAAAGCAATAGACTATCCATATTGAGCCTCCAACAAACAGGGTTCAACTTGTTGCGGTCGTTTCATGCTGCGCTCGGCGTAGCTTTTTATTTGATTGAATTCATCATTAAATTTTGTCAACAAAATGTGTGAATGGTTTTGATATATATTGCACTGTTGCATTGTTACTGGGGGGTCAAAAAGGGGCCACACCCAAAAAATTGACTTTTTATTTGGGCTCCGATTTTCAAAATCTTTTTTTATTGGAAACCTTGTGAAAATCCCTGCCTGCATTTTCAATCAGATTTGCAATGTCTCTTACCTTAGCTGAAAAACTATTCAAGATATTTGAGAAATTTATTTTGCATATTGTTAACCACATCATGATCTACAAAATTTGTAATAACAAACATTGTAGGACCATTCTTTTTAGGAGTTATTCCACCTTAGAATGTCGAATTGACCATTTTCACAGCATTTCCTCATTACATTTAAAACGTTAAATCCTCTTGACACCTTAAGTCCAATTGCAACCAAACTTGGTACAAAAGTTTATTAGCATTAGATGTATAGAATTGATGTGGGGATTTTTGATTGATTTTAAAACATGGCCGCCATGGCCGCTAGAAATAGAACATAGGGGTTAATCACAGTTTTTTGCAAATTACTCAAAAACGGTAACAGAACACAGAGTTCTACCTGCCCTGAAATTTTGGAGAAAATCCAACAACCCATGTAGGAGTTATTGCCCTTTTTTCTTGATTTTCAATATAATTGAAGACTTGCCACTTTGTAAATTTTTCAAATTTGAAAATGATGTAATTTTCTGGTCTAAGAAAGATAACTCATTTCTTTTCTGTCTCTATATAGATGCAGTATTAAGTATACACATATATTTAACTATTGGTGAATATCGTGGCGGGGTATCATTTAATGTCCTATTAAATGCCCTATTTTTATACGACCGCAAAAAATTTGCGGACGTATTATGGTATGATGCTGTCGTCGTCGTCGTTGTCGTCGTCGTTGTCGTCGTTGTCTGTTAACTTTTTAGTGTTTCCACAATAACTTTAGTTCCAGTTATCCGATTGCTATGAAACTTTACAATGATGTTCCTTACCATAAAAGGATGCATGGGATTGATTTTGGGGGTCCCCCCATTTTTCGTTTAGAAATTAGGGGCCAAAAAAGGGCCAAAAATACTACTTTTTTGTTTGTTTCCACAATAACTTTAGTTCTAGTTATCCAATTGCTATGAAATTTGACAGTGATGTTCCTTACCATACGAGGATGAATGGGATTGATTTTGGGGGTCCCCCCTTTTTTTGTTTCGAAATTAGGGGCCCAAAAGGGGAAAAAAATTCAAATATTTTACTTGTTTCCACCATAACTTTGGTCCTAGTTGGCCTATTGCTGTGAAATTTGTCAAGAATGTTTCTTACAATAAAAGAATGAACCTGATGAATTTTTGCGCCCCCCTTTTTCTCCGTTGTGTAATTAGGGGCCAAAAGGGGCCAAAATAAAAACTTTTTTATTTGTGGTCCGATTTTGAAATTTTTTTTACATGTTTGTTCTTGTCAAATAGCGGATACAAAATTAAGAATTAATTTTTGCGACCCCCCCTTTTTCCCCCTATTACGTAATTAGGGGCCAAACGGGGCCAAAATCGAAACTTTTTTATTTGTGGTCCGATTTTGAAAATTTTTTTTGCAAGTTTATTTTTGTCAAGTAGCGAATCCAAATTTGAGAATTTATTTTTGCGACCCCCACCCCTTTTTCACCTGTTACGTAATAAGGGGCCGAAATTGAAACTTTTTTATTTCTGATCCGATTTTGAAATTTTTTTTGCATGTTTGTTCTTGTCAAATAGCGGATACAAAATTAAGAATTAATTTTTGCGCCCCCCCCTTTTTCCCCTTATTACGTAATTAGGGGCCAAATGGGGCCGAAATTGAAACTTTTTATTTCTGGTCCGATTTTGAAATTTTTTTTTGCATGTTTGTTCTTGTCAAATAGCGAATACAAAATTAGGAATTAAATTAATTTTTGCGACCCCCCCTTTTTCCCCCCTATTACGTAATTAGGGGCCAAATGGGGCTTTTTTATTTGTGGTCCGATTTTGAAAAAATTTTTTGCAAATTTATTCTTGTCAGGTAGCGATTCTAAATTGAAGAATAAATTTTTTAGGCTGTAATCATAATTTAAAAAAAATTCTGGTTCGATTTTTAATTTTTTCCCCAAACATTATTCTTTTAAAGAGTAGAATACAACATTCAAAATTTATATTTTTAGCCCCTGGGTTGAAAGTCCATCAGAGAAGCATGTGTCAAAAACCTTTGTCAGTCCACCATGGGCTGCATGTGTCCAGAACAATAGACTATCCATATTAGGCCTAAAACGTACAGGGTTCAACATGTTGCGGTCGTATCATGCTGCGCTCGGCGAAGCTTTTTATTTGCTTATGAAATATATTTGTTCTCTGTCTTACTCCTTTCTGAATTTAATTTTGAATCACTAGCAGTATCTGGATGTTTATATCTGGACAACCCTGAAAAATGACGAGCAGTAACATCTTGTCAACTTCAAAGGCTTCTTACTGTTGTTCGCTGCATTTTAGAAGAAACGTTTTATTTAATTTTTAACTTTAATATTAAAAAGATATGTAAAAACTTTTAGGCTTGTTACAATGAAGAAAAAAGCAGTTAATTGCAAACAAACAGACAACTATAAGCTTGAGTAAAACATGGCTCTGGACATACATGTATTAATGTTGCCAGTGTATAAAGGTTAATTTTAGGAGGTCTTTGTGAACTGTATACCCTATGGTATTTCTCAAATGTCTATAGCTTCACAAAACAATTTATAAAAGTGTCCGGTTTTTTGTTCTAACATAGTTCTACGTTTTGTCAGTGAATTCTTTCGTTAGAGCAATGAACAAATATGGGATCAAATTATTGTGTATATAGCATATCACATCGCTTTTTAATTAGCATTTACCATACAAATTAGGTAAAAATCGCTTTAAGATGAAATGGACTGGAAGGGAAAAGAAATTGCCTAATTAGGCATATCTTGTTTACTCTGAATGCAGTTTATAGGTGCAGTAAGACATACAGTCTGCACATAGTTTAAATCTTTTAACACGCAACTTGCTTTGTTGATGCATTTCAACAAACACAGGGGAAAATTGTTTTTTTTCTGATTTTTCAGTAAAAATAAAAAGCTAATTTTCATTTGAAAAAGAGAAATCTTAATTGAAATATCAAACTTTATTATAAAAGAAAATTAATTTTGGATTTCGAGATTCGAATGACACTCTGGTACTTAAAAACATCTTCAGGAAGTTCCGCGGTAGCACTACTAAATATTCTTACACATATCGATTTTTTCGTCATCTTTTTTGTCAGATTGCTGTTCTCATTTGTGTTTACTGGTTTTGTCTCTGTCCTGTCTGTTTACCCTCCAAATTCTACATTAGTAACTCTCTACTCTTATCACACATCATATTTATTGTATTTTCCACCTTATACTAGTTGGCCACGCAGTACTTTACTTTGGGACGAACTCGCCTTTAATGTTTAATATTTTGAACATGTTTATTGTGCCAACCATGGTCCCACAGGGGGTTACATTGATTGCAGCCATGATTTGTTTTATGACGTATACATTCACAGTACTAAAATATCAACAAAAACATCGATAAACTTGATTACTATTGACCATGGAAGTAATATAGTCCTATCATACTGCCATGGTATTGACCAATATATGACCCTGACGAGTTACTCCTTAAAAAAAGAAAGTGAAAGATTTGTTTTATGTCTCTGGTTTATTTGAGGATGAAGTGTTGCAATTCTACAAGAGTCGCCAAAGAATACATTTTGTACTCCAATCTAGTTTAAACCAGATCTTGCATTTAATTTTGTCCAATTTGTTACCGCAATCAAGCTTCCAATGAAAACCAAATCCACTTTGTCACCGCAATCAAGCCTCCAATCCACTTTGTTACCGCAATCAAGTTCCCAGTTAACACCAAATCCGTTTCGTTACCGCAATCAACCTTGATTGTGGTTACGAAGTGGACAAAAATAGCTTGATTGCGGTCACTAAGTGGACAATAACACAAGATCTGGTTTTAAAATTATTGTCTCGCCTGCGACGAATAGTCGCGGAAGCGAGACATAGGTATTACTTTCCGGCGACGGCGGTGTAAACTTTTTTGTAAGACTTTTGTGGAAAATGAATTACTTGAAAAGAATAATAGCTAGGCATCTGATATTTAGTATACAGACAGTTCAGGTTATGGTCTACACAACTGTCATCATGCCATGTGACCCTGACCCTATTTTCACGCTTCAGTGACTCTGTGAACTTAGGTCTTTTTTCAGGCAGAAAACTTCTTTCTAAGACTTGTTGAAAATGAATTTCTTGAAAAGTATTATAGCTAGGCATCCGATATTTAGTATACAGACCGTTGAACAGGTCGGGTTTTCTAGATTTCGTTTGACCTATTAATCAATCAAAATTGTATAAGATTGACCTTTCAAATGGGGAAAATTGGTAAAACTTTTTCGTCGGTTTGATAGAAAAGTTCCTAACATAAACATGTATTCTTTAACTTCCTCGCTCATATTTCGCAAATACCAAATATCATTGGTTTTAAACGTTATTTTGTTTAATACGGGTAAATTCTCCTTATAAAGTAATGTTATGTTCCACTTATTGACTTCTATTTTATTAAGTGTATTGGTCAATGGATAATCAAAAAGGTAAACATGGCCATAAAATCTCCCTACTTGTCAAAGCTGTTTGGGTGAAAAAGTGTTTCTTTAATATGTTTATTTTTAAAATGACATTAATACAAATACAACAACCAATTTTTTCACCACTCATTTTAAAGATTTGTTTTGCGAGTCATGTCATATTAAATTTTAATTATTGCACAAAAAGCACGTGTTGGCGATCGTATTTATTTATACTCTCTCAAAAACTATTGGTTAAAGTTTGACGAAAACATTATCCTTAAAAGGTAAAATCCTCGACCTGTTGAAGGTATTGTCTACGCAAGTGTCAACACACTTTGTACCATGACCCCATTTTAACGCTTCAGTGACTTTGTGAAATTAGGTCTTTTTGAGGCAAGTACCACTTCAACCGAAGTGATATGGTAGGTTCATCTAGGGATGATTAGCAAGGTATATGGTTCAGATGCTGGCTGTGACCTTCTTTTTCTGCATGATTGAGCACTTGAAACTTTGAAAAGTTCAAGTCAATTCCCGCTTAGTGACAATTATGGATAACAAGGTGAGCTTCGTAATTGATAGATAACCTAGCTGTTTGATAAATATAAAGGCGGGGCACCGTGTCTGTTTGACACATTTACTTTTTTAATTTTAAACAAATTGGGTTTCGGATTTATATATCAAACTTTTAAACTTTGATGTAGTCATTTCGCCCGTCTTTCCAACATAAAGTTGTATTAACGTACGACTCTTCTGAACTAACTTGAATGATACCAGAACTCTAAATGCAGTTGTGGTTTTGCCAGGGAAGATCCGTAGGATAATCGCCTTGAATTTATATTAAAATGTTACTAGGAAAAACCCGCGAATTCGCGGCAAAATCAATCGTTGCATTGCTTTAAAAAATACATGTAGACCACACAATAAAAGCATTGCATTTGCATGACCATACATGGTTGTGCTAATCTCAAATGAAAGGTTCTACGGCTGACTGATCCTTTGTTATCGATGGACGCAGGGCCCGTCTTCCACCACGGGGAGGTACTGGTCGGAATTCTGGAAGACTGGAGGTTGTACGGTATTATTTTAGCTTTAGATAAGTTTAAGCTTATAATCTCTTACTGTTTTCGTTTCTATCCCACCTGTAGTTTTTTTTAAACATAAAACCAGCGGCAGGATAGATTAGCACTTTTATCGTTGACGCTAGTTTTACACATTTTAGAATTTCAATATGGTTTTCATTTTTCTATCAAATTTCAATTTTTGACAATAAAATATTTTTTGCATACATTTTTATAGTAAATATACCAATATGATCTATTATATAAAATCTTTAAATATAAAGCATAATTAATGGAAAAGTTTTGTGGTTTTTTTTTTGTAGTTGTCTGAAAACAGGGGAAATAATTTCAAATATTAAAAAGGAGGGTATATTAAATTCCGGATCGATGACGGCTATAGCGTTTCCGGATCAATTAATTAGGTTAATTAGCAAACTGCACACATAATTGCATATGTGCTAATTAAATTTTAAAAAGGCACAACCATCCCCTATTTTTGATATTTAAAGCTTATTCGTAGCATTTGTTGTTTAGGCTGCAACCCGGCTAACAAAAAACGCTTCGTTATTTTAGTAGTATAGATGCGTAAAGAAATTTAATATTAGTTTGAAACAAATACATGGTTTTCTCGCACATAAGTATATCTCTGTATTTAATAAGACTGGTATTTTTCAAAATTGTTTTAACTAATAAGAAAATTATGCTGTGTTGTTCTACCTAACTAAATAGTGTTTAAAAACGCATTCGGTGTGGACAGGGAGCATTAAGCCCGACAAAGACATCAGTATTGTTATTTTATTCAAAACGAGATCAAGGATCATAAAAAATATTTATACATACATCAACATTAACAACAACAACAACATCAACAACAATAAACAATATCGTTAATAATATCGACTGAGTTTAACCATCTTGTTTTCTCCGTCATGACCAAATATCACAGCGTCCTCAACAACCCGCATTCATCCAGAGTTAATCACGTGTCAAGTCTTATATGGTCCAATCAATGTCATCCAAACTCCTTCTTGCTGTCCTTTTTCAAACGTGTATTCATGTTGAGTGAGTAACCACCGTAAATTTTAGCTAGAAAAGAAAACAGCTCTGTTGTTGCATTGCATTTAAGGAGGCCTGGTCTACCGAGTGATCTAAGGCGCTTATGGATATCGCTAAGGAGGTGCACTGAAAAGCGCGTTAAACCATAATACACACAAAGACCCATAGCATTTCTTGGTCAGTTTTTATACCCCGCCACACGAAGTGGCAGGGTATTATGTCTCCCGAAGGTTTCTGACCAATAACTTGAAAACGTGTCAAAGGATTTGAATGTTATTTCACACAGCTGTTTAGTACAATAAAATACAGGTCAAGTTCGATTTCCAGCATGGTCCAAAAAATATATTTTGAGATAGGCCACTTTGAAAAATCAAATTTCATGAAATTTTGAGTTTCCGACCAATAACTTGAAAACGCGTCAAGGGATTCAAATGATATTTTGTACAGCTATTGAGTACAATAAAATACATGTCAAGTTCAATTTCCAGCATGATTCGAAATAGACCACTTTGAAAAAATCAAATTTCATGAAAATGAGTTTCCGACTGATAACTTGAAAACACATCAAGGAATTTGAATGATATTTTGCACAGCTGTTTAGTACAATTAAATACAGGTCAAGATCAATTTCCAGCATGATCTGAAAAATAGTTTTTGAGATTGGCCACTTTGAAAAATCAAATTTTATGAACTTTAGATATTATACCGTGGCGGGGTATCATTTAATATCCCATTACATGCCCTATTTTTTATGGCCCGACCACGTATGTGGATCGGACATATAGTTTTACCCTTGTCCGTCCGTCCGTAACACTTTGGTTAAGTTCTTGGTTAAGGTCCATTACTCAGATACTAGATGTTGGGGGTCAATGATATTTTACCACTAGATGGGTCTTGGGTAGGGCTACACCACCCACTAGAAATTAGGTCACTGTGACCTATATTTTATGCATGAATGACTTTGGTTAAGTTCTTGGTTAAGGTCCATAACTCGGATACTAGATGTTGGGGGTCAATGATATTTCACCACCAGATGGGTCTTGGGTAGGGCTACACCACCCACTAGAAATTAGGTCACTGTGACCTATATTTTATGCATGAACCACTTCGGTAAAGTTCTTGGTTAAGGTCTATAACTCGGATACTAGATGTTGGGGGTCAATGATATTTCACTACTAGATGTATCTTAGGTAAGGTGACACCACCCACTAGAAATTAGGTCACTGTGACCTATATTTTACGCATGAATGACTTTGGTTAAGTTCTTGGTTAAGGTCCATATCTCAGATACTACATGTTGATGGTCAATAGTATTTCACCACTAGATTTGTCTTGGGTAACATGACACCACCCAATAAATATTAGGTCACTGTGATCTATATTTTATGCATGAACGACTTCGGTTAAGTTCTTGGTTAAGGTCCATAACTTTAATACTACATGTTAGGGGTCAATAATATTTCACTACTCGATGAGTCTTGTTAACATGGCACCACCCACCAGAATTAAGGTCACAGCGACCTATATTTTACACATGAACACTTTTGATCAATTTATTGGTAAATGACCATATCCCAGGCAATACACATTGAAGGTCAATGATATTTCAAGAACGGGAGGGCCATCCTGTGGCTCATAGACACATGTTCTAGTTTAGAATAGAAATACTTTTGTATAGACGGAGGTGACTCCAAAAACATAAAATGGTCCTAATATTTATTATCGATTACAATATTTACTCTAATAATAATGGGTTTGAAGGAATTTGTGGATGTGTGAACTCACTTAAAACTTGTTATACAAGCAATTTTGTACGTTAGAAAAGAAAATTTAACATTAATTTAGTGTTAATCTATCTTAACTTTATGACCGATTGTGTGTGTACATAAAAAGAAATATGAAAAATGCACAAAAGTATTTCAAAGGTTAAAGAAAATGAGTTCTATAACCATGGTTTTATGCTGTGTTATAGTTTTCTGATTTCCATATTGCTGTGCTCTATCTTTGGCATAAATCTTCCTTCTGATTTTTTTCACAAATTTTCAAACTTACATCTGAATTTTTGGAAGTTGTACATGTTTGTTGAGTATCTTGATCTGAACTTTTTGTACCTCCGTCTGCTTAAAATCCTCTTTAAGTGGCGTTTACACCCTCTACAGCCATGGCGCCTTTTATCTACAAAGATCAATATATTGCATCAAGATAGAAATTGACAAAAAACATAGTTATCAAATATTTCATCTCAGAACTCGAATGCCATTACTCTTTCAGTAGTTCTATAACTTTTCAAAATCAATTCTTGAACTTAAAGTGTTTCAAGAAAGTATCGGCTATATCCATATTAGTAAACGAAGAATGATCAAATATTTCATCTCAGAACTTTACCATTACCCTTTTGTTGTTAAATGTGTCGTAGCCTTTTAAGACTCGTTTTTAAAACAAATTCTGTAAAAAGAGTGTTTGTTTGATACGTTAGTCAGGCCGTGCAATACTAAGTCTCAGATGGTGTTTCACAACTAAAAACGATCACATACGGGTTTCTTTTACATCGAGTTACATATTTGTCAGAGTTTCCTTTTGATAAATATAGATAACGAGTTTGATAGAAGTCGGTATCTCATCTCTTCAAGTAGGGAAACCTTTTGCTTTAACCTTCATCCAAGCGATGAGATATTCAATTTCAAGGAATTTGGCTATCCGTGCATGTCATTGCAAATACATCCAAAAGTGCTTAAAAAATTATGTTATTAAGTCTCCTTTTATAAACATTATTTTTAAAGGTGGTATTTTTTTCTTTTATTACTTTTTTATAGATCATATTTACTGAAAAATTTCCACAAGTTCAATTAGTAATTTTTGGATGTACTTCCGCGTTTAACATCTAGAGAAAGTGAATTTTACATCATAAACGATTATACATACTATGACAGTGTCCACTGTATTTTGTCTGTATGAGAATCCCCATTTGACACGACTTCTTCCTCATTTTACAATAATTTTGATATGATATTCCATCGGTGCCACAGACTGTCACGACAGATAAAGGAGAACACTGTGATCTACAGTTCGTACATGATGGCTGTCGAGTCACTGGATCCACAAGGCATTTCATGTAAGATGGACAGGATATTGATGCACATGTTGCATTTACTGAAAAACATATAAGTTTGATAAAACATTCATATAAAAACTTTTATATGCATTAAACCGTATAGTAAAATACCTGTTTATGAAGAAAATGTGTAGTATTTTGGCATGGAACGGTATATATCTTCGTTTGGTGTCTTCTCAGAGTTCGGCTTCCTAAGGTCTGATAGTTAAAACAACTGCCATATCGCTTATTTGTGCTTTATAAATTTTATTTGATTTTAAATTTGATTTTATCCATATGTCACTGGTATTAAACTGATGTACGTAACTGAAGTTACGTACATCCCAACATGGCGGATGAAGAAAAGGGTGATTAAGAAAAGTGGTGTTTTTGTCAATTATATAACACAAATAAGTTAATTTCATGAATTCATATGTCAAGTTATATGTGTACCCACCAAAAAAATCGAAATTTATCAAAGTTAAAGAGGAGAATTGATGCAATAGGTCATTCATAAATACGAACTGATGTACGTAACTCCTTAATATGATGTACGTAACTTTCATACTGTTTTGAAAAAAGATGTCCGTAACTTTGAAAATCTTTTGTTGAACCTCTCTAAATCTACGTACTTATAGGCAAGTAAGATGTGTTTGTGAGTGGTTTGTTGAGTTTAAAATGAACATAAAACTGATAAGAGCGATTTAAAGTGGATTTATACGTATATCTACACAATATTACACACAAACACTGGTTTACATTTCATCGCTAAGCTGTTGTCTTGGGGATCAACCATTTATCCTGAAGGGAGGCTTTTTTTCCTTAAAATATTTTGAATCCCTATAAAAAAACATATTTTGGCAGCAGAGGTGAAGAAAAAGAACAAAATAATGCTCAATTAAAAAAAATTGTAGAATGAAGAAATCTTTAAAAAGTAACTATTTTTTTCGGACCAGACCAAAAAAAAAAACAAGAACCCCCCTTTCAAGTTAAACGGTCGGTCCCTTAGAAACCATGCATGTTTTCTTATATAGGAATCATATACAAGAAGATAACAAATAAATATATATTTAAATTATATATAAGTGCAAACTTATAAAAAACAGTTAAACAAACAAGAACAAAGTAATTTGCAATCTTTTACTCTGAAGTTGACAAATTCAGTCAAAATTCAGAATACCTAGTTTGGTGTCAGTAAAACTGTTATGTTATATATTCATATTTCATATTTCAAGGAGAAACCTCTATTTTGGAGCATTTTAATCAAACTGATTGGAAACCCTTAGACAAAGCTGTAACATAATATTTTGCTTACAGTCCACACATGCATCGAGTCATCAACAATACAGTATGCCCTAACTGGGTGTTGTGCCTGTCCACTTGGGTAAATTGTATAGTGTTATTCCCTAATCAGAGCATTCCCTCGCTAACTTAGAAGTTGATGCTGATAAACATGTACAAAATGGAAAAATAGCATTGTAAATTGTTCTGCTTCTAATCTAAATCATTAAAGTCAACTGAAATTTTAGGTTACGAAGGAGTGACCATATCCTTTTAAAACAGGTCAAATTAAAAAAAAAATAATAAAAAACATTTTTTCTCCATGCAATTTTCTAGAATTGTATGTGCACTTGTACACTCTACCAATATTCCCGGTCGCGTATATCCTCACAATGTCAGAGGTCATGTGTCAACAACTGTCAGTGGGAAAACTGTGAGTATGGGCCTTATAAAGCACACTACTCACTTTTGATTTTTAAAACGAAATAAAATGAAATATAAAACCACTTACGCTGTTACGAGGTTGAACAGTTAAGCTGGTCGTTGCCGGACAATCTTTCGTTACAGCACAAAGCACACTTAATATGGCGACCTCCATAGAGCTGACGACCAAAGAGGTGCCCAGGTTGAGGACCACAGGACTGCAGAACATTTAATTTGCGATTAGCACAACCATGTAAGGTCATGCTAATGCAATGCTTTTGATATAGTGTGGTCTATTTTTAGCTCACCTTTCGGTCCATGTGAGCTATTACCATCACTTGGCGTCCGTCGTCGTCGTCGTCTGTTCACAATTTTTCAAAAATCTTCTCCTCTGAAACTACTGAACAGAATTTAATGAAACTAGGTATGAATGATCCTTAGGGTGTCCTGCACCAAACTTGTGTTTAGATTTTTGATACGTCAAAAAACATGGCCACCGTTACTAAGACCAGGGGGGTCAGACAACTGTTTTTGGCTCGTAAATCAAAACGTATAAGAGATAGATGAAATCGGATGCCACCCTACTGCTTCAGCATCAAAAGTTCTACAAAAGTCTCCATTTGGTCAAAGTTGTCAGATGATCCCTTATAGGGGTTACAGCCCCTTAAAGTGAAAAATAGCGTTTTTGCATGTTTTTGGCCTATAAAATGAAAATTATTGTAGATAGAGAAAAGCTGTTGCTTGCTTAAATGTTCAGCTCATTTAGCTCTACAAAAGTCTCCATAGGGCATGTAGGGTCAAAGTTGTCAGATGACCCCTTATAGGGGTTGCAGCCCCTTAAAGGCGAAAAATAGTGTTTTTGGCCTATAGAAGGAAAACTATTGCAGATAGAGAAAAGCTGTTGCTTGCTTAAATGTTCAGCTCATTTAGCTCTTCAAAAGTCTCCATAAGGTTAAAGTTGTCAGATGATCCCTTATAGGGGTTGCAGCCCCTTAATGGTGAAAAATAGCATTTTGCATGTTTTTGGCCTATATAATGAAAACTATTGTAGATAGAGAAAAGCTGTTGCTTGCTTAAATGTTCAGCTCATTGAGCTCTACAAAAGTCTCCTTAGGGTCAAAGTTGTCAGATGACCCTTTATAGGGGTTAAAGCCCTTTATAGGCGAAAAATAGTGTTTTTGGCCTATAGAATGAAAACTATTGCAGATAGAGAAAAGCTGTTGCTTGCTTAAATGTTCAGCTCATTTAGCTCTACAAAAGTCTTCATAGGGTCGAAGTTGTCAGATGACCCCTTACAGGGGTTACAGCCCTTTAAAGGCGAAAAATAGTGTTTTTGGTCTATAGAATGAAAACTATTGCAGATAGAGAAAAGCTGTTGCTTGCTTGAATGTTCAACTCATTTAGCTCTACAAAAGTCTTCATAGGGTTGAAGTTGTCTGATGACCCCTTACAGGGGTTACAGCCCTTTAAAGTTGAAAAATAGTGTTTTTTGATTATTTAGAATGAAAACTATTGCAGATAGAGAAATGATTTTCATGCTTAAACATTCAGCTCATTTAGCTATACAAAAGTCTTCATAGGGTTGACATCAAGACCAGGTGAGCGATTCAGGCTCCTGGGAGCCTCTTGTTTTCAATGCAACGATATTGAGATTTTCCCGCGAATTCGCGGGTTTTTCCTAGTTTAGTCAAATAATATACAGTATTTCTTCTCTATAATTTTATTTTAAATCAATATTTTAGTTAGATAGTTGATTGCTTGATTTATAGTTTAATTTGTTGATTGATATCGAGTGTTTCTGGTTTTTTTTTTATTATAGTGAGCACCCTAAGGCATCAGCAGCCTGTCACTTAAAATCTATGATATTACATGTATACGGTTTCCCCCTACTCATCTCCCCCCTAAGAATCGGATAGCAAAAATGAGTATATACCAGATTTCCCCCTTTTCGCAAACCCATACTGAGGTTTCCCCCTTCATATATGTGCTCTGGAATCTTACTTGTAATTTGTTTTTTTTTTATCACTATGTCTGTAACACTTCTAATAATGAATAATAATAATAATAAGAAGAAGAAATAATATAATAATGATAGTAAAAATTGACATCAAAATAATTTTTGGGGGTTTTAAGTCCAAATTGTCTTTATTATGTTTTATAATTATCCAAGACAAAGGCTAATTTCAATTTGTTTTTGCTTCGTATAGTTGTGCTCTTCATTTGAAAGTTTATGTTTGGCATTACAGCCAATAAGTATGTTATTAGGTATTACATGCAAAGCTTTTGAAATAGATTAGATTTCAGAAAATAAAAAGAACTTGCAAAAATAAAGAACATCCGCAGCATTTGTTTGGTTAATATATATATAAATTAAAAATGTGTTGATGTTTCCTGAAATGTCAGGAATGTTGTGGTTTATGGTTTACTGTACTGTGCCCAAAACATATAGCAATATTCAAAGATGCGAAAATCGGAAAACCCATATTGGAAATAGTTGTTGTTGGCATTTATTGCGAATTTTATCGCTAATGTGCCGCTTTCTTCTTGCCAAATCAAGGTTTGTGCGGTTTTTAACTGTGACTGTTTTGCTGAGTTACGCACATCCCGCCTTACAATTACGTACATCAGCAAAAACAAATTGTCAGGAGCTACGTACATCATATGCATTTTTTAAAGGCATTTTACTCAAGTATTGGTACAAAATAAGAAAATTTGTCACATCAGTTCGACAATCCATTGAAAAAGGAGTTTGATAACATAAATGATTTCGAAAAAAACACTATAGAAAAAGATATAAACTAAATTGAAAAATTAACCGTTTTTCCTTCCGCCATGTTGGGATGTACGTAACTTCAGTTACGTACATCAGTTTAATACCAGTGATATGTGTTTAAGTTTGTTAAATCCAAAACAAGACAACCGTTTTATTTCACCCTCCTTCTTCCTTGGAATCTCTCAAATTGACTCTCATGCTCAACCTTTGGATATAAGGTTTAATATCAAATAGAAAGATTCAAATTTGAAATTTTGCATTCGCATAAACTTGCAAAGACAGCTGAACTTTACAATTACATACTATTGCAAGTATAGATTAAATTTTACATACATATACACTTGCAAGGGTAAATAAAATTTTACATACACATGCATGCATTCATTCACACTTTCCAGAATAGATTTAAACATATAGTACACAGACTGGTATATTCTGAAACATTTACAATAGACCCATCCCTTAATAAAATGACGGGACCTGGGTGTCTGAGGGGTTTAAGACGCTGGTTTAAATTCCACAATATTGATCACTAGCCGATTACCACTCGGATTGTGTTTGCGTCCCGTTTGTAATTTACAAAAACGGGACTTGTATGTTATAAGATTTGTAAGTTACCTGCCCAAGGTCGGTGATTTTCTCCGGGTACTCCGGATTCCTACACCAATAAAACTGCCCGCCATGTATGGTTCAGGTGCGTCGATAAAGGGTGTTAAACACCAACACACACACACACATACAAATGATTCAAAGACACTGCTTAACTTTACAAGCACGTACAAGTGCAAGTATAGACTGAATATTGCATACACACACTTGCCAGTATAGATTAAACTTTACATACACTTGCCAGAATAGATTGACCTTCCCTCCTTGGTTGATTTGTTCATAAAATGCTTATTCTTTCACATGTCGAGAAAGACTTATTCATGAAACACTTACACATGCACTTGCCTGGATAGGCAAGGTGTAATTTATTTTGACTTCTACACGTTTCAGCTTTAAGGTGGCAGGCACTGTCATATGTTTTGAGGTTACTTCCACAAACCGGCTGCTTACTGGTAGATGCACAGTTTGAGGTACAGTTGATACAATGGGGTAACCCATTCTGGTCCTCCACACAGAACCGACCTACGGGACATTCTACACGATCACAAGAATCTGCAAAAGCCAAAAGTAATACAGACTACAAACATCATTTCATTTATAATTCGAAGAATGCAAGAATCTGTTTTACACTTAAATTTTATAACTACATGTACAAATGTATGTTTTTTTATGTAAAGGCAAAAGCAAAATTGTTGTATGCTCAACAAAAAGTGAAATGCCGAAGAAAAATGTGTTTGTTTGCTCATACCAATATTAAAACTGTACTTTTCTTCGCATATACTGATGTATCATTATTCATAGTGATCACAAAGAAAAAAAAAACAGTTTGATTTCATTATTTGTGCATACCTCTACATTTTCTGTGGTAATCCACCTTGATATCAGTTTTGTATTTACAGTTATGTCTCAGCAATTGACAACGACTTTTATACTTTCTCATGTCAGTGCCACATATTGGTCCCTCCTTGTCTTCTTTGGTACAGAAAGGTTTACAAACACACCTAGGTTTTCCTTTTTTCATGCGACAATTCTTTTCACCATCACACACGACATCTTTGCAGCTGTCTAAGACATATTAATTAGTTATAATTTTCCAACATTAATTACAAGAAATCATATAAGTCATAGAATAAAACAACGTTTTCTGTGTAGAATGGGTGGGGAATAAATAGCGTTTGGTTCGTTCGTTCGTATGTACGTCAATAATTTAGGAACTTAACACCATAAAGGATTATATTTGGTCAGTGGGTAAATATTTGATAGTAGTCAGCATCTGTACCAAAATTATGTCACCTACATTTTTTCGCATGAATGACTCGGGTTAAAGTTAAGAATAAGGTCCATAGATTAGTATAACTGCAAGTAATAGAGATGATATTGGATCAGTGGAAACATCTTGGATAGTAACCATCATCCTAATCAAAATAAGATCACCTTGACCTTCATTTTCCGCAAAAATGAATCGGGTAAAAATTTTGGTTAAGGTCCTTATCTCAGCAACAGAAATTGATGGAGATGACATTGGGTCAGTGGGTACATCTTGATTAGTAACCAGCATCCGTTCCAAAATAAGGTTACCTTAACCTACCTTCGGGTTCAAGTTTTGTTGAAGGTCCATATCCCAGCAACTGCTAGTGATATAGAGAGATGATATTGGTTAGTGGATACATTTTGGATAGTAACCACCATCCGTACCAAAATTAGGTCACTTTGACCTACATTTTCCGCATGAATAACTCGGGTTAAAGTTTCGTTTAAGGTCAATATCTCAGCAACTACAAGAGATATTTAGTCAGTTGGTACATCTCCGATAGTAATCAGCATCCGTATCAAAACAAGGTCACCTTGACCTACATTTTCTGCATGAATGACTCCGGTTAAAGTTTTGGTTAAGGTCCATGTGGTAGGGGAACGATATTTGGTAATGGGTATATCTTGGATAGTAATGAACATCTGTTTCAGATATAGGTCACTTTGATGGATCATTTATTAATAGAAGTCCATAGAATAGATCATATATTTATAGAATTGATTCTTTATTTTTAGAGTAGATCGTTTATTATATTAATAGAGTTGATCATAATAATTGAATGGATCATTTTTTATACAGTGGATCAATTGTGAAAAGAATGATTCGTTTTATCTTATTTCTAAATGAATCGTTTTATCTAGATTAAATTGCTATCGAGTGGAGAGAATGGCAATTAAATATCTAATATATTAAACATTTATTACTTAAATATTTTCTAACACTTATAGCATACACGAATTCCAATGTTTGCTGAAACTTCAAGTTTGTGTGTTGGGAGTTAAACTAATGCTTCGTGGAGTAAGACTAGTTTTTTTTTAATGGAATTGGAAAAAAACAAGAAAGACGAATGACACATGAACCGGAAACGGTTAACCTGACCAAACTTACCGTGACATCTTCTACACACAGGGGCACCTTGTGACAAAAATTCCCAGAAGAATAAAAGCCCCGACGAGGGATGACTGTGGGACGACCATCCAACATTAGCTCCTCTATGCAGATTACAGCAGACTTCCTGGGACACGTCCATCATTATCAACTTTTTACAATGACCAGTTCCTGACAATGACTTCCAACAAATGCCACCTGAAATAAACACCAAGTACAATGTAAGGATAAAGTGAAATAGATATCTTTATAAGAAACGCTTTCACCTACATCTAGATCTAATTATAACGATCATTAAATTCATTATTATTTTTATTCTCCGCCTATGAAGTAGAAGGGCATATAGTGTTCGTGTCTGTTCGTCCGTCCTTCCGTACGTCCGTTCGTCAGTCCCAAATCCTGACATTCCCAATTCCTGCTTACTGACAACTGCCACATCAATCATATGAGTATGATAGGTGCACCTATTGATGCTTAGAACATTGCATGCTTCGGATGCTGGATGTTACCTTTATTTTCCGCATGGATGACCATTTACAGACGAATGGTTAAAGTCCATTCCCGCTTATTGACAAGTGCCACACCAAACATATTGGTGTGGTAGGTGGACCTTGTGATACTGAGCACAATGCATGCATCAGATGCTGGATTTGACCTACATTTTTTTCCGCATGAAGGACCACTTACAGAAGAATGGTAAAAGTCCATTCCCTTTTACTGACAAGTGCCACATCAACTATATTGGTATGATAAGTGCACCAAGTGATGATGCTAAGCACATATTGCATGCTTCAGATGCTGGCTTTGACCCTTATTTTCTGTATGAGTTACCACTTACAGAAAATGGTTAAAGTCCATTCCTGCTAACAAGCAAGTATCACATTGACTAAAGTGGTTAGGTAAGTGCATCTAGAGGTGCTTAGCAAGATACGTGGTTCAGATGCTGCCTGTGACCTTCTCTTTCTGCATGTATGAGCATTTATAACTTTGAAAAGTTAAAGTCAGTTCCTGCTTAGTGACAATGATGTGTAACGAGGTGAGCTTCGTAATTGATAGATTACTTAGCTGTTTGATGAATATAAAGGCGGGGCACCGTGTCTGTTTGACACATTTTCTTGTTTTTAATATTTCGCACAGCAATCAAGCCTGTGATCAAGCCCTACATGGGCGATACAGAAACCACTTCGTCGAAGGGTTTTTTGGTTGTCATTTTTTCTGATAGTTGTCCTCATAGCTCAACAAGTCATCTTTTAATCTCATGTACAGAACTCAATTGGAGTATAATACTAAGTACGAAGCTGATCGATGCTGGCAAATGATTATTTGGAAACATTGTATCCTTTTTTCGTGAATGAAATTTCATTAATGAAATTAGAATTACGTATGTACATGATCTTTATATATAGGGCAAAGCATTTTCTCAAAAATACATTCTACTTTTTATTTCTTTTTGTGAAATGTGTAAAAAGAAAACAACAATACGAATGCATATGATATTGAATTCGACATAATGTTCGCCTTTTGAATAAACAACAATGTTTTTGATTCTCATTTTTTTCCGGACTAGCTTTAATTGGCGAGCATGTTTTTGTATTATCCGTTTTTTCACATGAATTATGAAATGAAGTCTGTTCGAACCAGTGGCGAATCAATGGTGGGCGTGAAAGATGAATGTCTGTCTTAAAAAACATATTCATTTTATCAATTTGTATTTTTTTTTTATTATTTTTTTATTTATTGCAAAAGGCTGGGTACCCCCCCCCCCCCCTTGTTTCACCACAGTTACATCTCCGTCCCTCACTGGCAAAATAAAAACTTACGATACCGATTTTCATAACTTATTGATACTTTTATCATTTATTATTGCATTGATTTGACGATAATTATTTATTTTTACCGCACCATAACTATTATAACATAGCTAACTTTTCAAAGTCATTTTAATGTATTATACAATATCTTTATATTTGATCAAATAAAACTTATTATTAAGCCGTGAATGATTTTGTTCACGCTAATAAATACATGACCCTTGACCCTTTTCTGCACTATCTGACACTAATCAGCCTATGATTAATTACTGCACATTTTTGTGCATTTATCTTATCGACAAGAAAAATACCCGTGTCACAACAATAAGCACAGAAGGGTGGAATGAATTACAAAGATACAATGATACTAGTCCACGACGAGTGCATATTTTCATGATATGGTCTAAGGGACCAAAAGGAGAGGCTTCTGATTTGTGATGAAATTTGTATCGAAGATTTAATCTTTTTGACAAGATAGGTCAAATTTAAAGTCTCCTTGTGTATTAAATTAGCAGAAAAACACAAAACTTGAAAAATATAAATTTGTCTATATTTAACGTGTTACAGAAAATTGATATGGTCAGGAGGGGAGTGTGAATGATTTTGAAGACAAGACTGAAGTTATTATTCTGTTCGTACTGTCTTAAGGCAGATTCGGATCCCACAAAAAATATTTTGATACAAAGTGTTTCCGGTTAGTGGCGATTTCAAGGTATCCGACCAAAACCGGATGTGGTAATTTTAATCAACAAGAATTCATTAAAATTCCAATTTCCAATTTATGTCTCCCCCCACTTTTGAGGGGAGACATATTGTTTTTGTAGGTCCGTCTGTCCGTCACAAAGTTTGTCAGCGCAACTCATCTGAAACTAATGAACCGAATTCAACGAAACTTGGTATATAGGAAGGACATTATATGTAGTTGTGCATATTACCAGGAAATTTTTATCCTCGAATTTTTGTGGGAGTTATGGCCCTTTGAACTTAGAAATTTGTTGAAAATCCTCATTTATCATCTTGTCAGCGCAACTCCTCTGAAACTACTGAACCGAATTCAATGCAACTTGGTATATAGGAAGGACATTATATGTAGTTGTGCATATTACCAGGAAATTTTGTTCCTCAAATTTTTGTGGGAGTTATGGCCCTTTGAACTTAAAAATTTGCTGAAAATCCTCATTTATCATCTTGTCAGCGCAACTCCTCTGAAACTACTTAACCGAATTCAATGAAACTTGGTATACAAGAAGGACACCATATGTAGTTGCGCATATTACAAGGAAATTTTGATCCTCAAATTTTTGTGGGAGTAATTGCCCTTCGAACTCAGAAATTTGCTGAAAATCCTCATTTATCATCTTGTCAGAGCAAGTCCTCTGAAACTACTGAACCAAATTCAACGAAACTTGGTATATAGGAAGGATAGGAAGGACACCATATGTTGTTGTGAATATTACTAGGAAATTTTGATCCTCAAATTTTTGTGGGAGTTATGGCCCTTTGAACTTAAAACTTTTTGGGGAAACGGGGGAGACATCGTTTGTGTAGGCAAAAACAAACTTTTAATTACTCTTGCTTTCAGAAAAAATGATTTAAAGGCATCCTGATAGTCTTCTTCGTCATTTTACCTTTTTACGGATTACGAGTTAATCAGAACATGACTTTCGGGATGTTCATCTTTGCATGTCGAATGCTTAAAATCAAGTTGAACCCAAGTTCATTTTTATTTGTTGGATAATTTTGAATATTTTTTTTTAGAATTTCTTTCAATTAGTATGTAGTTTTATATTATTTTTAAAAATTCCTTGAATATTCCAATTTGTAACGTTTCTTTTGTATAATGAGTATATTTTTTGGTCTCAAATATTTCAGGACACGAGGATATCCTAGCCATAACCCCAAACCATGAATGTGATCTATCAGGCGATTGATTAATCAGACATGCTAACGTGTATTTTCAGTCTGCCAACATTTGTTTGCTAGTTTGTAATTCAATATAACTAAAATCAGCAGACGTCTGATCTGTCACCGAATTACCAATTTGTTTATCGTCTCCGAATAAAGATTGGTCTGCATTTCATGTTTGTGTTCACACTTTTAGTGCATCTTGTTGAAGGCTAGCCATGCCGTACAATAATAGCATGAAACATTTAGAAGCTCTGGCTGCTCAAACGCAAAAATTTGGAAGAAGCAGAGAGGATGCATTATGATACGACAGAACATGCATGTGTTTGAAAACATTTTCGTACGATGTTTTAATAGGTTATGCTGATTGGAAAAATAACGCTTGCTGAAAAAAAATAAATTTCCCGAGCTTTCAAATGGGTTAGGGACCGACCATTTAACTTGAAGGGGGGGGGGCTTTGTTTTTTCCTTAAAAAATATTTAGAAAATGATTTTTTATGAAAAAAAATATTTTGGCAACAAGAGGGTTAGATTTTTTTTTTCAAATAATGCTAATAATGAAAAAAAAATTATGCTGTCGCGACACCTTTAAAAAAATAAAAATTCTGTCCCGACGCATTCAAAAAAATAAAATTATCTGACCAAAACAAAAAAAAACCAAGGCCTAAAGGTTAAATGGTCCGTCCCTTAATAGGCAGGGATCGGTTATGCTGATTAAAAATAACACTTGCAGAATTGAAATTTAAAGTTTTCATATGGGTTAAAACTGGTGTTTGATGGGTTTTCTTCCTAGAACATTGAAATCAATGGCACAGAATGTAAATGAAACATATAATCAGCTTCCTCCTGGTACTGTTAAGCTAACACCTTCGATTGTCTGACATAATTATGTAATCCAATTAAGAATAAACAGTAAAGTAGTTACAGATGAGAAGGCTCCACCTTAAATAATCACAGACCAAAACAACATGTACATTTTTATTGCAAATATTTTCACAAGCATGACTTGTTATTCTTCAATTTGTTTAACTCACAAGAAGCAGTGGAAGGGCCAAGGACACATGCCGCAGGCGAAAAAAATCATTGATACTTTTTACACGAAATTATATTTCACATTTACATGTCCATATAGATTCTTTCAACAAATACATATACCATTCCATAGTCATAAATTGTTCAGAGTTAGTTTTTGTCTTGCCTGCGACGAATAGTCGCAGAAGCGAGACATAGGTATTTCTTTCCGGCGACGGCGGCGGCGATGTAAACTTTTTTGTAAGACTTTTGTGGACAATGATTTGCTGGAAAAGTATAATAGCTAGGCATCTGATATTGGGTATATAGACAGTTCAGGTTATGGTCTACGCAACTGTCACCATGCCTTGTGACCCTGACCCAATTTTTACGCTCCAGTGACTCTGTGAACTTAGGTCTTTTTTCAGGCCGTAAACTTTTTTGTAAGACTTTTGTGGACGATGAATTGCTGGAAAAGTATAATAGCTAGGCATCTGATATGGGTAATACAGACAGTTCAGGTTATGGTCTACGCAACTGTCACCATGCCGTGTGACCCTGACCCCATTTTCACGCTCTATTGACTCTGTGGACTTAGGTCTTTTTCAGGCCGAAAACTTTTTTGTAAGACTTTTGTGGATGATGAATTGCTAGAAAAGTATAATAGCTAGGCATCTGATATTGGGTATACAGACACTTTTTGAAAACTTAGGTAGTTGATTTTAGTGATGGCCGGCAGGCGAAACATACTTTTAGTGCCCACAGTTGTCCTATGTCCAGAAAAGGATTTGCCGTTGATAATATACAATTTTCACCCTAGTTGGCGTGTGACCCGGTGGTTTGTTTCCCCGAGAAAGCACCGGGTCACCCGAGAGATTGCCCAGAGGGTGACCTTACTTTTCGATGGGAAAGAAATGCCGGGTCACAAATCATTTAGGGTGATAACTGTTATATTATATAGAATATTTAATTGAATAGGAATACGAAAAAATTATTTGTATTCGGTACATTCAATATTAAATTTTGCAATCCTGAAACATTTTTCGGACAGGTCAACCTTTTTCCATTGAAAAAATACAACTCATATAACGTTGAAGAAAAACGTGGGGCTCACGTGTAAAATTACACGAGAAGGTGACCTTACCATGCGATCCTGCGATTACCGGTTGGCACAGCGAAATATTAAATGTCACATGACCGCGTCTAAGCGAATCACAATAAAGATTTTTATATGAGTGTATATTGTTTTAAAAGATTGACTACGATCAGACACGTTGAATATTCTATTTTCAATCTATTGAAAGTGACACGATATCATAACGGTTGTTTTTGTGTGCGTGGTTTTTTTTTTTGTTTTGTTTTGTTTTGTTGTTTTTTTTTTTGTTAGAGGCAAAATGTAGAATATTGCTCTCTTCAGTGTAAGATGACCAGGTTGAGATGGGAGCACTCGTAGTGATCTCACACTGCTCAAATAATCAATAAAAAACATCGGTACTAATATTGATTGTTGTCGTCGGCCAATGAATGCTAAGTCATCTAAAACTGCCTGTTATTTGGAATGAAGATAGGATTGCAGTCTGTAAAAAATAATTTTTGCGGAAGAAATATGTAGTTACTTTAACGATTTCTTGGAAAACCGGCCATGATCTTTCATTCGTTTCACACATTTTTACGGGTCATGGTCTTTTTGCTCGATCTGCGGTGTCCCACTCGCAAATAGACCGAAAAATAATATCACATGTGAAAGCTTAGTTGGTCTTTTCCAATAACTTATGTATGAACCTTTAAGTCTGCCCAATTAGTTCTATCCCTTTTACAACGAAGATGAACGAGTAAGACTAGATTTAAAATTATTTTATTTGCTCTATAAATGCAAACAAGGGTTTGACTTAAGTTGGTAACAATATAACAAGTTAAATTTTGCTTCAATATTATCATCTAACTTATGAAGTCTTCTCCTTTAAAAAATAAGGAAAAAACTCAAGATAAGTACCTGAAGACCATTACGTAGTGGATAATTTTTGAGGTGGTACTTAATCCTTAAAATATGAAGGGGCATCATTTTTCTTGATATTATAAAATAATTGTAACTTTCTAAGATGGCGGTGCTTTTCTAAGAGATCCCATCCCGTTTCTAAATACAATTCTACATTTTTGGGAAAATTGGGAGCCCCGTTACTATCCTTGCAGCTACAAGTTGGAGTTTTTCAAGCTTGTTAGAATTCGTTGTATTGCAATTATCTCAAACTTCACAAGCGTATTCAAGTAATGGCTGGATGTATACGAGATACATTTTAGCAAGGTTTTGTCTGTTTAATAAATATTTTAGTTTTCTTAGGACACCTAACTGTCTGTTTACACTCTTTACTAAGAATGTGATTAGAAATGACAAGAAAGGTCAAATTCGATCTTAGTTTTACATATAGGTATACACATTAGTGGTATATAGTGCATTTACCAGAGGTTACTCCTTGAAATATCGATATACAGCATAACCAAATTAACCGTCGTATACCCGTTTTGGTATTGTATTCTAAAACTACTGGGTAGATTACCGCTGCTGGTGGACCAGAGGTTCCCGAGGGTAATCACAAGCCTGGTCGTCAGACTTGTCTGACACGATGTAACCAATAAATTTCTAATATTTTTGTCATTGAAATTTCCGATTGTTGAATTCAAAATTGTTTAAAACACCAGGTTTCTTTCCTTGTAATATCCTCTGTGCTGGCTTTGGCTTTCCCGTTCGAACTTTTTGGTTTTGAGAACTTTTCATTCAATATTTTGTGTGTTTAATCTTCCAATGTTTTGATTCAAATGCTGCTGATGAGAGGTTACTCATTGAAATATCGATATGCAGCATTACCAAATTAACCGTTTTATACCCGTTTTTTTTTTGTATTGTATATTGAGGATAATACAAAATATTAAAAGGAACATGTTACTTGAAGTATATTAATTTTAGTGTTTTAATGTAGAAATTTTAACTATCAATGTAATGATCTTGGAGTATTTTAACACATACGTGAATGTATACTAATATGGGTAAATCTCTGGAGCATCTTGAGAGACTTGTAATCGTCCACTAGTACCTTACTAAATTTTACCCAAGACTTTGTTCATTATTGTTAAAAACTTTATATTTCATTTATTTGTCTTTAAACAATTAGAATTGTATCAATGGGAGTGAGTGTTTTTCGTTCTGACAGCAGTCAGTTTATACATGGCGGAGGAAATCGTAATACCTAGAGGAAGCTGACATTATAAAAAATTTTAGAACTGATTTAGGGTACAATTTTAATTTGGAAAAGAAGCTTTCGTGTACTATTAATTGAAATATGCATGTGTTATCATTTACTTATTGTTTATATCTATAGTTCATGTGTTGTGATGACAAAGAATCAGTTTTTTATTCTGTTCAGTAATTATTGGCAAGGTTAATAGAGAAAGCTCTATAAATGAAAACACACGAATTTCGAGGGAATAGATACTTAAATATGATACCAAAAGCATGATGTTTTACATGCAAAGACGGGTTTGGCTTTCAAATTCGTGGCTTATATCCTGGTAATATTAAATGAACGCTGATCTATTTACATTGAATTTCCAATGCATTACTCATAATCGGCCAATTAAAATGAAAAGATACAAATTCATCACTGATTTGGTCGTTAAAATTGCATTTTAATTTTAAATTTGAAAACTTGACTAGACTGGCGTTATGAAATTCTTGTCATGTTCCCGATGTCTATATTGTTATAAACTTGATGTCATATGCGGTTTATTCAAATATTGATCACAATTGCATCCATCAAAATTGCCTGGAGTTATTTTATCGAATCTGGTTTAATTTTCTGTCTGACTGAAGTTTTAAAAAAAATCCACACACACAAAAACAATTTATGTTATTTTAAAATAATTTTCACTTGAAGTTGATTAGAAATAACTTATATACCATGTATATTTTATATCATAAACTTACCATTTGCGACGTCCTGTAAGAGTAACATACATATCCAAACAAATAATCGTTCTCTCATCTCAAGCATGTTAGACTAACATTTTCAATGTGATTTGACAGAAACTAAAATATACTAGTTATTTACATTATATTTAAAACCACATGACTGGGCGGAGTAAAGGGTGGGGAATCGAACTTCGGTGAGATTTGCATACTATATTGATTGCGTAAGTAATTAGTCAGTCACTAACTTCATATTGCCCATCGATATCGTTTGCAGTCTAACTGAAGCAGGAATTAAAATAGTTTATACCCCTCTAGTATAGCTGATTCTCTGGCAGTAACATCACTTTGATGCTGTTTAGTGCACAATTTAGGATTTTACCCCTCCATATGGAGTATCAACTCGGGTATTAATAATCTTTAATCGTCGATTGCCTGCATTGGTTCTTATTCTTCTTATAGATAGATGTGTTCCCATTTATTGTCTTCAGACTAATTTTTGTTAGTATTGGTAAATGAAATTTATAAATTGTTTTAAACCTAACATTATTTTTCTTAAAGGCATAGTTTGGTCTAAGTTTGGCTTTGGCAGCCTGTTTCAACCTATATATTTATTACAATACTCTTGGTATTGATATGAATTTGTCGTTTCTACTTATGGATACAATACGTGTCCGGTCTATGATGAATGTTTATAGACGAAACACGCACCAGAACCACCGCGTGATACTTTGTTGTAAACTTGTTACATATTTAATAACACAGGTTTGTTACAGTACCAATATTAATTTATCGAGCTTTTACTTGAAGCTGATTTACCGAATGAAACGTACATTTAGCAGTGGTACGAGGCCTACTAGTAGACTTCTCTCCACATATATGGAGGGTTTTAAATAATATTCGCTTACGACAAAAAATACTTGTGTTTTACTATGAAAGAATGATGACCCAAAAAGTATTTACTATTAGTTTGTATAGTAATGGAGAGATGCCAATAATTAAGTAATTTTAGTAGACTAAACAGTTACAAATATCTGTTGCATGAAAAATAAACGCCATGAATATAAGACTTATATAATTCTGAACAATGGAACTGTCTGTTCTGGCAAGATCAATATAGACTGTCGATTTCGTCAAATGTTGAGGTGAGATACGTGCGTCGCAAGTCCCCCTTTTTTATTCGTCTACACTCCAGACTTGCCTTACTTAAAAAATATCAATATTTGATAATTTCGTTCAACGTAGTCGATCATGCAAATGATCTGACCGAGTTTTATTTAATTACATAAAAGGATTTGAATGTAGAACTTATTAAATTAATCTTGAATTTTAGATCTTAAACTAATTTTGACTTGTCTGTATCTCCGTATATACATCTTTTGAGAAAATTGAACATACTTTGCACTAAATCATTTCATCAAATGAGAAAACAAATTAAGTGATTGCTTTTATCAAAGTCTATCACAACAAGTGTACCAGACGAACTGAGTAACGTCTGCTGTCGCCAAAAGTCGTCATCTAAGATCATGTTAGCATATGGTACTTTCTGTCATACAGTACAGTCTATTATTCTTCATCCTAGTACACGGACCTGAGCAGAATAAAGACTCGATGTGGCCATTCATGGCCTAATATTGTTATTAAGTCTCGGTTCATTTTCGGATTGTTTTAACTTAGAGCTTCGTGTATTTGACTATTCGCTCACAAATTGAACAGTGAGTCGAATCTATTAATTGTTCCAATATGACGCGCTATTTTTGCTTATAATTCCATAGAAGTTTTAGAGAACATTGTTTATGTTGAACCATTAAGTCCTTCCAGTCAGGGACTTACAAAACACTTCGTCGTTTTATGTATAATTAGAGCTAAAGTTATAAAATTGATGGCGCGACACCACAAAAACAACGTGATGGGTTGCTGAAAATCTCAATTGTCCTGACTTGATGGAGACATTTGAAAAATGTATTTGTTATTTTAAGTCGTTTCATGCAAGCTTGGCTATGACTTGTTGTGCGGAAATATTACTCATCTTTGTCCTGTTTTCAACTCTTTCGGATGTGCTCAATCAAGTAAAGGGGTAGTTACGAATGGAAACCGTTACATAATAGATTATACTTCAAACAATAAGTATGTTTTATAGTAAAGAAATCTACACCAGACTTCTAATCTCAATTTATAGAGGTTTATATTACAAAGGGATTGTAGGGTCACCACTAGGGAAGGTTTGATAACATATACCGCCGTGCGAACATGCTCTGATCGACGATTGATGTAGCATGTTCTATGTAAAAGTTACATAAATCTTGTTGATAAAAAGATAATTTAAGCATGTGTACACGGCTTGGTGATTAATAGAGATATTGTTCATATCCATTTGATTATGATTGTTTACGATAGTGTGATAATAACCATAATATTATTTAAAGCACTAGTAAAAGTTCTCGTAGTAGTACGTCTTAACTCAAAAGTCAAGTCATAAGAGGTGATATAAGGAAATATCTTGTACTCGTAGTAAAGTACGTGATTTCGAATTCGTTCTCTGAAATAAGTACTGATAGAGTTCATGTAATTTCGTCATGCACCGGGTTTGATCTGTACCCTAATCTGATCGCTGGTAGTACCCTAATCTGATCGCTGGTAATATCCTAATTTGATCGCTGGTAGTACCCTTATTTGATCGCTGGTAGTATCCTAATTTGATCGCTACTACCCTAATTTGATCGCTGGTAGTTCCCTAATTTGATCGCTACTACCCTAATTTGATCGCTGGTAGTACCCTAATTTGATCGCTGGTAGTACACTAATTTGATCGCTGGTAGTACACTAATTTGATCGCTGGTAGTACACCAATTTGATTGCTGGTAGTACACCAATTTGATCGCTGATAGTACCCTAATTTGATCGCTGGTAGTACACCAATTTGATCGCTGGTAGTACACTAATTTGATCGCTGGTAGTATCCTAATTTGATCGCTGGTAGTACACTAATTTGATCGCTACTACCCTAATTTGATCGCTGGTAGTACCTTAATTTGATCGCTGGTAGTACCCTAATTTGATCTCTGGTAGTACACTAATTTGATCGCTGGTAGTACACTAATTTGATCGCTGGTAGTACCCTAATTTGATCGCTGGTAGTACCCTAATTTGATCACTGGTAGTACACCAATTTGATCGCTGGTAGTACACCAATTTGATCGCTGGTAGTACCCTAATTTGATCGCTGGTAGTACCCTTATTTGATCGCTGGTAGTACCCTAATTTGATCGCTGGTAGTACACCAATTTGATTGCTGGTAGTACCCTAATTTGATCGCTACTACCCTAATTTGATCGCTGGTAGTACCCTAATTTGATCGCTGGTAGTACCCTAATTTGATCGCTGGTAGTACGACAATTTGATCGCTGGTAGTACACCAATTTGATCGCTGGTAGTACCCTAATTTGATCGCTACTACCCTAATTTGATCGCTGGTAGTACCCTAATTTGATCGCTGGTAGTACACCAATTTGTTCGCTGGTAGTACCCTAATCTGATCGTTGGTAGTACACCAATTTGATCGCGGGTAGTACCCTAATTTGATCGCTGGTAGTACCCTAATCTGATCGCTGGTAGAACACCAATTTGATCGCTGGTAGTACCCTAATTTGATCGCTTCTACCCTAATTTGATCGCTGGTAGTACCCTAATTTGATCGCTGGTAGTACCCTAATTTGATGGTTGGTAGTACCCTAATTTGATCGCTGGTAGTTAAGTACCCTAATTTGATCGCTGGTAGTACACCAATTTGATCGCTGGTAGTACCCTAATTTGATCACTGGTAGTACCCTAATTTGATCGCTGGTAGTACCCTAATTTGATCGCTGGTAGTACCCTAAATTTGATCGCTGGTAGTACACCAATTTGATTGCTGGTAGTACCCTAATTTGAGCGCTACTACCCTAATTTGATCGCTGGTAGTACCCTAATTTGATCGCTGGTAGTACCCTAATTTGATCGCTGGTAGTACCCTTATTTGATCGCTGGTAGTATCCTAATTTGATCGCTGGTAGTACCCTTATTTGATCGCTACTACCCTAACTTGATCGCTGGTAGTACCCTAATTTGATCGCTGGTAGTACCCTAATTTGATCGCTGGTAGTACCCTAATTTGATCTCTGGTAGTATCCTAATTTGATCGCTGGTAGTACCCTTATTTGATCGCTACTACCCTAATTTGATCGCTGGTAGTACCCTAATTTGATCGCTGGTAGTACCCTAATTTGATCGCTGGTAGTACACTAATTTGATCGCTGGTAGTACACCAATTTGATCGCTGGTAGTACCCTAATTTGATCGCTACTACCCTAATCTGATCGCTGGTAGTACACCAATTTGATCGCTGGTAGTACCCTAATTTGATCGCTACTACCCTTATTTGATCGCTGGTTGTACCCTAATTTGATCGCTGGTAGTACCCTAATCTGATCGCTGGTAGTACCCTTATTTGATCGCTGGTAGTACACCAATTTGATCGCTGGTAGTACCCTAATTTGATCGCTGGTAGTATCCTAATTTGATCGCTGGTAGTACACTAATTTGATCGCTACTACCCTAATTTGATCGCTGGTAGTACCTTAATTTGATCGCTGGTAGTACCCTAATTTGATCTCTGGTAGTACACTAATTTGATCGCTGGTAGTACACTAATTTGATCGCTGGTAGTACCCTAATTTGATCGCTGGTAGTACCCTAATTTGATCGCTGGTAGTACACCAATTTGATCGCTGGTAGTACACCAATTTGATCGCTGGTAGTACCCTAATTTGATCGCTGGTAGTACCCTTATTTGATCGCTGGTAGTACCCTAATTTGATCGCTGGTAGTACACCAATTTGATTGCTGGTAGTACCCTAATTTGATCGCTACTACCCTAATTTGATCGCTGGTAGTACCCTAATTTGATCGCTGGTAGTACCCTAATTTGATCGCTGGTAGTACGACAATTTGTTCGCTGGTAGTACACCAATTTGATCGCTGGTAGTACCCTAATTTGATCGCTACTACCCTAATTTGATCGCTGGTAGTACCCTAATTTGATCGCTGGTAGTACACCAATTTGTTCGCTGGTAGTACCCTAATCTGATCGTTGGTAGTACACCAATTTGATCGCGGGTAGTACCCTAATTTGATCGCTGGTAGTACCCTAATCTGATCGCTGGTAGAACACCAATTTGATCGCTGGTAGTACCCTAATTTGATCGCTACTACCCTAATTTGATCGCTGGTAGTACCCTAATTTGATCGCTGGTAGTACCCTAATTTGATGGTTGGTAGTACCCTAATTTGATCGCTGGTAGTTAAGTACCCTAATTTGATCGCTGGTAGTACACCAATTTGATCGCTGGTAGTACCCTAATTTGATCACTGGTAGTACCCTAATTTGATCGCTGGTAGTACCCTAATTTGATCGCTGGTAGTACCCTAAATTTGATCGCTGGTAGTACACCAATTTGATTGCTGGTAGTACCCTAATTTGAGCGCTACTACCCTAATTTGATCGCTGGTAGTACCCTAATTTGATCGCTGGTAGTACCCTAATTTGATCGCTGGTAGTACCCTTATTTGATCGCTGGTAGTATCCTAATTTGATCGCTGGTAGTACCCTTATTTGATCGCTACTACCCTAACTTGATCGCTGGTAGTACCCTAATTTGATCGCTGGTAGTACCCTAATTTGATCGCTGGTAGTACCCTAATTTGATCTCTGGTAGTACCCTAATTTGATCGCTGGTAGTACCCTTATTTGATCGCTACTACCCTAATTTGATCGCTGGTAGTACCCTAATTTGATCGCTGGTAGTACCCTAATTTGATCGCTGGTAGTACACTAATTTGATCGCTGGTAGTACACCAATTTGATCGCTGGTAGTACCCTAATTTGATCGCTACTACCCTAATCTGATCGCTGGTAGTACACCAATTTGATCGCTGGTAGTACCCTAATTTGATCGCCACTACCCTTATTTGATCGCTGGTTGTACCCTAATTTGATCGCTGGTAGTACCCTAATCTGATCGCTGGTAGTACCCTTATTTGATCGCTGGTAGTACACCAATTTGATCGCTGGTAGTACCCTAATTTGATCGCTGGTAGTACTCTAATTTGATCGCTGGTAGTACCCTTATTTGATCGCTACTACCCTAATTTGATCGCTGGTAGTACCCTACTTTGATCGCTGGTAGTACACCAATTTGATCGCTGGTAGTACCCTAATTTGATCGCTGGTAGTATCCTAATTTGATCGCTGGTAGTTCCCTAATTTGATCGCTACTACCCTAATTTGATCGCTGGTAGTACCCTAATTTGATCGCTGGTAGTACCCTAATTTGATCGCTGGTAGTACACCAATTTGATCGCTGGTAGTACCCTAATTTGATCGCTACTACCCTAATCTGATCGCTGGTAGTACACCAATTTGATCGCTACTACCCTTATTTGATCGCTGGTTGTACCCTAATTTGATCGCTGGTAGTACCCTAATCTGATCGCTGGTAGTACCCTTATTTGATCGCTGGTAGTACACCAATTTGATCGCTGGTAGTACCCTTATTTGATCGCTACTACCCTAATTTGATCGCTTGTAGTACCCTAATTTGATCGCTGGTAGTACACCAATTTGATCGCTGCATGGTAGTACCCTAATTTGATCGCTACTACCCTTATCTGATCGCTGGTAGTACACCAATTTGATCGCTGGTAGTACCCTAATTTGATCGCTACTACCCTTATTTGATCGCTGGTTGTACCCTAATTTGATCGCTGGTAGTACCCTAATTTGATCGCTGGTAGTACCCTAATTTGATCGCTGGTAGTACACTAATTTGACCGCTGGTAGTACACTAATTTGATTGCTGGTAGTACACTAATTTGATCGCTGGTAGTACACTAATTTCATCGCTTGTAGTACACCAATTTGATCGCTGGTAGTACACTAATTTGATCGCTGGTAGTACACTAATTTGATCGCTGGTAGTACACTAATTTGATCTCTGGTAGTACACTAATTTGATCGCTGGTAGTACACTAATTTGATCGCTGATAGTACACTAATTTGATCGCTGGTAGTACACCAATTTGATCGCTGGTAGTACACTAATTTGATCGCTAGTAGTACACTAATTTGATCGCTGGTAGTACACCAATTTGATCGCTGGTAGTACACTAATTTGATCGCTGGTAGTACACTAATTTCATCGCTTGTAGTACACTAATTTGATTGCTGGTAGTACACTAATTTGATCACTGGAAGAACACTAATTAGATCGTTGCACACTAGCTACTGTGATCGTTGGTCTCCGATGTAACAATGATCCGACCGGTATAACCCGAGTCTACTATACATGATATGTAACGTATTTCCTCCTGTTGTCGGTTTCTCTGGTGTCATTGTGCGGATTTATTGACTACAGGAGATGGAAGACTGACTGATGATACAAATAAGTAATTTTGACGAAGTATTTAAGTATATAAAAAACTCGAAACGCTTTCTCGTAAAATGATAATAGACTAACGCGTGTACGATCACCCGCTGTTGAGACTTTTTTTTACTATTTTAATTTGTGTTAAATTTGTTTTTAGTTAACTACTATAATTATATAATCCTTAACTGCCGCATGCTCTTCGTATTTATCTACTTGTATATGTGAATTTGTAATATTCTAATGTAGGAGAGAAGACCACGTAAGTTTGGTTAACTTGTGTCCGATCCCCGTTTGTTCTTTGAGCAAATAGAAATTGTTATAAACTAAATCTGGTGTCAACTACTAGTATTTTTCTTTGCCTTTTTTGACTTGGCACCATTGCTCTGCTTATTACATATAACTCCTTACTATAAACAAATATTGATTGTTCTTGTCATTGAATGCCACACTTCTATATAATTTTACATACATTAGAAACTACCCAGAAACATTGCATTAAAACTACATCAATATCTGTATTATAGTTGCACAAAGCAAAAGTAATATTTTTGGTGAATTTATGATTTTTTCTAGGACAATTTCATGTTGATTGTTTTACCTAAAATAAAACTATTAAGTCTTATAATTTTCATTTATTCCTGGGTGGCTTATTTTTGCAGTAATTGTTATATTGCTTTAATAAGGGTACAAAAATAAATGTTCGACAGCTGAAATTAATGACCAATTTCCAGATAAAGGTTTATTTTGATAAATATCCTTTTTTTTCATTCAAGAACAGCTAAAAATAGACTTCTATAGGAATCAATTGTTCTGTATTTTTAGCTCACCTGGACCGAAGGTCCAGGTGAGCTATTACCATCACTTGGCGTCCGTCGTCGTCGTCTGTCGTCGTCGTCTGTCGTCGTCTGTTAACAATTTTTCAAAAATCTTCTCCTCTGAAACTACTGAACAGAATTTAATGAAACTTGTTGTGAATGATCCTTAGGGTGTCCTGCACCAAACTTGTGTTTCAATTTTTGATCCGTCAAAAAAGATGGCCACCGTTACTAAAAATAGACCAGGGGGGTCAGACTACTGTTTTTGGCTTATAAATCAAAAAGTATAAGAGATAGAGGAAATCTGAGGCCACGCTACTGATTCAGCATCAAAAGCTCTACAAAAGTCTCCATTTGGTCAAAGTTGTCAGATGACCCCTTAAAGGTGAAAAATAGCCATTTTTTATGTTTTTGGCCTAGAGAATGAAAACTATTGCAGATAGAGATTAGCTGTTGCTTGCTTAAATGTTTAGCTCATTTAGCTCTACAAAATTCTCCATAAGGTCGAAGTTGTCAGATGACCCCTTATAGGGGTTACAACTCCTGAAAAATAGCGATTTTTCATGCTTTTGTCCTACAGAATGAAAACTATTGCAGATAGAGATTAGCTGTTGCTTGCTTAAATGTTCAGCTCATTTAGCTCTACAAAATTCTCCATAGGGTCGAAGTTGTCAGATGACCCCAAATAGGGGTTACGGGCCTTGAAAAATAAAGATTTTTCATGTTTTTGGCCTACAGAATGAAAACCATTGCAGATAGAGATTAGCTGTTGCTTGCTTAAATGTTCAGCTCATTTAGCTTTACAAAATTGTCCATAGGGTCGAAGTTGTCAGATAACCCCTTATAGGGGTTACGGCCACTGAAAAATAGCGTTTTTTCATTTTTTTGCCCTACAGAATGAAAACTATTGCACATAGTGATTAGCTGTTGCTTGCTTAAATGTTCAGCTCATTTAGCTCTACAAAATTCTCCAAAGGGTCGAAGTTGTCAGATGACCCCTTATAGGGGTTACGGCCCCTGAAAAATAGCGATTTTTCATGTTTTTGGCCTACAGAATGAAAACTATTGCAGATAGAGATTAGCTGTTGCTTGCTTAAATGTTCAGCTCATTTAGCTCTACAAAATTCTCCATAGGGTCGAAGTTGTCAGATGACCCCTTATAGGGGTTACGGGCCTTGAAAAATAAAGATTTTTCATGTTTTTGGCCTACAGAATGAAAACCATTGCAGATAGAGATTAGCTGTTGCTTGCTTAAATGTTCAGCTCATTTAGCTTTACAAAATTGTCCATAGGGTCGAAGTTGTCAGATAACCCCTTATAGGGGTTACGGCCACTGAAAAATAGCGTTTTTTCATTTTTTTGCCCTACAGAATGAAAACTATTGCACATAGTGATTAGCTGTTGCTTGCTTAAATGTTCAGCTCATTTAGCTCTACAAAATTCTCCAAAGGGTCGAAGTTGTCAGATGACCCCTTATAGGGGTTACGGCCCCTGAAAAATAGCGATTTTTCATGTTTTTGGCCTACAGAATGAAAACTATTGCAGATAGAGATTAGCTGTTGCTTGCTTAAATGTTCAGCTCATTTAGCTCTACAAAATTCTCCATAGGGTCGAAGTTGTCAGATGACCCCTTATAGGGGTTACGGGCCTTGAAAAATAAAGATTTTTCATGTTTTTGGCCTACAGAATGAAAACCATTGCAGATAGAGATTAGCTGTTGCTTGCTTAAATGTTCAGCTCATTTAGCTTTACAAAATTGTCCATAGGGTCGAAGTTGTCAGATAACCCCTTATAGGGGTTACGGCCACTGAAAAATAGCGTTTTTTCATTTTTTTGCCCTACAGAATGAAAACTATTGCACATAGTGATTAGCTGTTGCTTGCTTAAATGTTCAGCTCATTTAGCTCTACAAAATTCTCCAAAGGGTCGAAGTTGTCAGATGACCCCTTATAGGGGTTACGGCCCCTGAAAAATAGCGATTTTTCATGTTTTTGGCCTACAGAATGAAAACTATTGCAGATAGAGATTAGCTGTTGCTTGCTTAAATGTTCAGCTCATTGAGCTCTACAAAATTCTCCATAGGGTCGAAGTTGTCAGATGACCCCTTATAGGTTACGGCCCCTGAAAAAAGCGATTTTTCATGTTTTTGGCCTACAGAATGAAAACTATTGCAGATAGAGATTAGCTGTTGCTTGCTTAAATGTTCAGCTCATTTAGCCCTACAAAAGTCTCCATAGGGTCGAAGTTGTCAGATGACTCCTTGTAGGGGTTATGGCCCCTTATAGGTGAAAAATGGTGTTTTTGGCCTATAGAATGAAAACTATTGCAGGTAGAGAAAAGCTGTTGCTTGCTTAAATGTTCAGCTCATTTAGCTCTACAAAAGTATAGGGTCAACATCAAGACCAGATGAGCGATTCAGGCTCCTGGGAGCCTCTTGTTTTTCTTTCAATGATTTGTTCCAGAAAGACTATTACATGTTAAAAGTCTAAAGACAGGGGCGGATCCAGAAATTTTCGAAAGGGGGGGGGTCCACATACTGGGTTTTTCTGTGGGCCAAAAGGGGGGGGTTCCAGACCAATTTTGCTGAAAATCTACACAAAAATTTAAAAATTTCGGAGGACCCCCCCTCTGAATCCGCCACAGAAAGACACCGTTAAAGACAGGACAGTATGGTCATCTGCATACTGCTTGATATCTAATTCTATAAATATCTCCAGATTGACCCTAACTCAGTGTTACAGGCTTGCCATTTACAAAAAGGGTATGGGGTTGATCCATGTTTTATAGAACCAAACCGATGCAAAAGTCGGTCGTTGTTACGTCAAATGTACGTAGGGAGGGAATAGAGACTGATTTAAGCATTTGAGCAGATTGAATGCTTATAAACCCCCAAGAAATGAACTTGAGATAAATAGTTACGTTATTTCCCAATAGTCATGCATGCAATTACCCTTTTATTGTATAAAAAAAACAAGAAAATCTGTGAGCTAATACTCACTAGTGATACCCCCGCTCCCCAAACTATGCCATTCATATAAGTTTAAATACTCGGTAAACAGGAAATAGTTGACATAGGAACATAAAATTGCTATACACCATATGGGACTATATGATAAAGCTATATGCACAATATCAGACCTCTATCTCTTATAGTTGCAGGGAAAACTTTGACGAAAATTTTGCATTCATGTTCACTATGTACAAAAATTAAATTATTCAGTAAACAGGAAGAAGTTGACCTAGGAGCATGAAATCGGTATACACCATATGGTACTATAGGAGAAAGCTATATGCAAAATATAAGACTTCTATCTTTAGTAGTTGCTGAGAAAACTGTGACGAAAAGTTTGAATGTATGTTCACTATGCGTTAAAACCTAAGTATTCGGTAAACAGGAAGTAGTTGACCTACGAGCATGAAATCGGTATACACCATATGGTACTTTTGGAGAAAGCTATATGTAAAATATAAGACTTCTATCTCTAGGAGTTGCTGCAAAAACTGTGACGAAAATTTTGAATGTATGTACACTATGTGGTAAAACCTAAGTATTCGGTAAACAGGAAGTAGTTGACCTAGGAGCATGAAATCGGTATACACCATATGGTGCTATAGGCAAAATATAAGACTTCTATCTCTAGTAGTTGCTGAGAAAACTGTGACGAAAAGTTTGAATATATGTACACTATGTGTAAAAACCTAAGTATTCGGTAAACAGGAAGTAGTTGACCTAGGAGCATGAAATCGGTATACACCGTACTATAGGATAAAGCTATACACAAAATATCAGACCTCTGTGTCATGTAGTTGCTGAGAAAACTATGACGGAAATTATGCTACGGACGGACGGACGGATGAACGAACGGACGGGCGGACGGACGGACAATGGTAAAACAGTATACCCTCCCCCCTCATCTTCGAAGCGGGGGTATAATTATAATATAAAAAAATATAATAAAAAAATGATTTTAAGAATGGGTTTTATTTTCAGTAGAAACCTGCGCTGATGTAATACAAACATACAAAGAAAGACAACGCTAGTGGGAATATCGGTATACATTAAAACATTAATACCATTGGTAATACAGTGGAAAGCGGGTGTCCAATATATAGTATTCGCTCTGTATGTCCGTTTCAATCTGTTCAGATCCCCGTTTCACATCAGATCTACATTAACGCAAGTAGCCTTGAAATGGTGGCATCAGCACCTAAATGCAGGACACAAAACAAGTCAGCAACCGTCTACTACTCCCAGCAATGGATTGAGACTTTAGTATCTTTGAACTCGGCTATACAGCGAGAAAGATTGTTCAAAAAATGATCTACATCTCGCATGTCTACTAGCATATAAAAGTACGTGGTCGGTTTCATGTACATAAGAGGCAAATGTCATAGAATTTGTATAATAAAAGCAGACAGGCACGTTTAGAAACATTGTACATTAAAAAAAATATATAATCAATAAACGCATAGTTTGCTATTCTTAAAGTACATAAATTAAAACAAAATAACAGAAGTGAAATAGGTGTAAGCAATGGTCACAACCAGTGGCGACTCTAGAGAGGGTCCTGGGGTTAGGAAACCCCCTTTACTACTAAAATATTTTAATTTTCGTTCAGAGTTTTGGTTTAATTGACCTGGAAACCCCCCTTTTTTGTCTTCAGTAGACAATAGGCGAAAATCCCTCCCCTTTTTAAAAATTGGGGTTGACCCCCCTCCTTTGCCTTCGAACATTTTGTAATTTTCGTGCAGATTCTAGCTGAGATTGATCTGGAACCCCCTCTCCCTTTTTTGTCTCCAGTACATACATAGGCAAATATGGCTCACATGAGTTTCATTTGAATTGAGCTTCACGTGAAATTCATGTGAATCTCATGTGAATTTCACATGAAAATCTCGCGAGTTTCACATGAAACTGGCTCACAAAAATTGATGAAAATTTTTCACGTGAAATTCATGTGAAGTGTTTTCATGTGAGATTCACGTGAATTTCATGTGAAATCACCTGATATTCATTGGAATGTCATGTGATTTTTTTCACGTGAAACTCATGTGGGCCAAATTTTCCTGTGTAGACAATAGTCGTGTTTCACGTTCCGTTTTTGAATCCGACTTTTACAACGCTATTTTCTCAAAACGAGACTGAGCCTACTTCCGTTGTGATGAACGCCATGAACGCTGAAATTTAAAACTATACCCTTCAAAATTTTAGAGAGTTGACAGTTGTTAAACTGAGAGCTATTCTGAAGGCGTATGAAGAGCCGACGTCGGGAAACAAGGATGTCCTCGTAGCAAAATGTTATGCCCTGCAAACGAAGATAAAATCATTAAAGAGTGACCAAAGACGTGGACGACCAGCATGCTCAACAAGTGCAAGTACGTCAGTATCTACTGGTTGTACCAACCCCTTCAGCGTTTTTGATGAGTTCAAGGAACTGACATATGATGTTTTAAATTTATCAGCAAAGGATAGGATCTGGAGCAACGACTTACGCAACATGGTTGAATGTAACTTTCACCAAGTGTATGACTATCTTGTTTTGAAAACTCACAAGTATGACGACAGTGCAATGAAAGGTTCTTGTTATAAGAAGATGAAATCATATAAACTCTATGCAGAAGGCCATGTTTCAAACATTGAAGTTGCCAAAGGTCTTGGTTATGCATGGGTTAAGTCAAAAGTGATAGCTTCAATGAGAAAAACAAAGTACAGAGTCATGATAATTTTCAGCAATTCAGGAGATGTCAGATTTGCTGCTTGTGAATGTCCTGCTGGGTAGGTATACATGTGTAATACAAAAATATATCATGTATATCTCTATCTTTTATTTTGACCTTACTGACTTGGCTTAGAAATTTCCAACACTTCAAGAGCACTTGCATAATAATCTTAACTAAAAATTTGATTTACATTTTTGTATGTAATTAAGCTGCACAGTTTCTGTGCAAGAGTAGCTAATATGGCATGTGATGGAAATCATTTCAGGACAAAACTACAGACAGACATCAGTAAGACTTTAATAATGCCCTGTGGTCTATCAACAGGGCATAAAAATCATAGACCCCTTGTTAATTTTAGGTTGCTGGAAGGCACCTTCATATTTAATTAACACAATCAATGTAAAAATGAGTCCTGTTTGTTTACATGTCTAATTTATATGCCCTCAATGTACCTCTTTAATTGGGTTAATAAAGAAATATAACTGATATGCAGATTTTTATATATTTGGTCATTGCTACTATTGCCAAGAACAGAACAAAGGGGTCTGAGAAAAGTTTTTCAAGCCATTTTTGTCTAGCCTGCGGCGGCGACGGCTGCGTTAACTTTTTGAAAAAGTTTTATGAGCACCCCCATATCTCAAGAACTATAGGTCCTGGGTTGGGTCTATTTTTGGATCAGCCCCTGACAGCTGTGACATTGTTATTCACAGCATATCCACAACAACATAAATTTTGCGGTAAAAACTGTAGAACACAACGGTACTGGTGAATTAGTGTACGCTGCCTCCCACATACTTGAAAAATACTGAAATTTCCATTCAGATTCGAATCTGAGTTCTCTTAAATCAGGGAGACATCGATGACCTATTAAGGAGATCTCCAGGACAATGAAAACTGCATACTCTGAAAATTAAGGTAATGAAGCGGGATATGTAGTACATATATTAATTTTTCAAGAAAACCAGTAATGTTCATATTTCAATGTATGGGGTTCTACTCTTCTAAAAGCCATTTGAGCTCGTAAAATTAATTAACAAATGTAGTTCTACAAAAAGTTCATTCAAGAAGCAGAGGTACCAATGGGGTATCCGAATGTCAAAAGTCCGAAAGGGCAGAGACTAAACCAGTAAACACAAACAAGAACGGGACAAAAACAGACAACACGTAAAACATGGAAACACAAAACAACTGAATATCAATCAACAACGCGAACTCCAGTAGAAACAAGAGTGAACTCAGGTGCTCCGGAAGAGTAAGCAGTTCCTGCTTGCTATAGCACACCCGTCGCGTTGCCAATAGTCCATTCAGCGTGTCAAATCCAGTAAAGGAAGACAAAACAACACACTATGACAAACCAACATCTGCACTCATCTGAGAGATCGAAATCCCATATTTGTCTATAAGTGCATGATGTCTTCCGTAAAATTTCTTGAGTGAAGACAGCAACCGAGGAGCAACATAACCCTGTGTGAGCAATTTTTGCGTCAGACGTGTCGCTCTGCTAAGGAAATCGATGTAAGTCCCGCACGCTCTGGAGTAACGAATCAATTGAGATACGTAAACTCCATAAGCTGGAGCTGACGGAATGTTGCTACACAAGAAGGGGAAGTTGACGATTGGAAAGTTGAAGTCATCACGTTTGTCATAGAGCCTTGTTGAAAGTCTTCCTTGAGAGTCAATTTCGAGATGAAGATCTAAATATGAAGCAGACTTCCTGGAATCCGTTGTGTCCTTTATCTCAAGCTCCTGTGGATATATGAGATGGAGAAAGTCACCAAATCGAGAATTGTTTAGTGAAAGGACATCATCAATATAACGGAACGTGAGGTTGAAAGAGAGAGCTAGTCTACGGTCTTTTTTGTCTAGAAGAGATTGCAAGAAGTCTGCTTCATATGAATGAAGAAACAAATCAGCAAGCAAAGGTGCACAATTAGTGCCCATTGGAATCCCTATTGTTTGCTGAAAAACACGTCCACCAAACTGAACAAATATGTTGTCAATAAGAAAGTTGAGCATGTCGATTATTTGGTCTTCTGTAAATTTGTTCTTTTTCTTGGACTCATTGATGACAAAGTAAGTCTTGGTATAATCGACTACAAGAAATTTGTACCTGCGTTTTCCATTCTTTTTGAAAAAACAAACCTTAAACAAACCTTTCAATCTGAAATGAACCAACTTTAAAAACTCAACGTTTCATTGGTCTTCCGTGGTTTTTGACAACTGGTTCTGCAAAATCGAGAATCGGATTGGTCAAACGTGTATGGTTCTGTAATCAAGAATGTCCCAATTTTTAACTCCAATAAACATAAACAATTTCCAAAACCAGGTAGACGCCCGTGAGTACAATTTAACGATAAAACGATTTTTTTTTATTGTTAACAAAACCAACTTATGTTCAAAAATGTAAAATATGATGTCTTATTATAAAATAAGAAATGCTATGTTATAAGAGAACAACTCACACCCATTCGAGAAGTTATCTCGCTGTTGCATTTGCATAAATTCACTGAACCATAGGCACGGAATTCTGAACATACGGTTGAGTGATTTTCGTCAAACACTATGATAAAGCCTGAAAGTACTCCGAACGTACACATAACAAAATAGGTAATGGGACTGTTCCAGACTCTTATCATCTATTGATAAGCGTCTGGGTGATCGAGACTACTGTTTTCAGTCAACTACAAAAAAAAACACAACAAAACTTTTCCATTAATTATGCTTTATATCTAAAGATTTTATATAATAGATTATATTGGTATGTTTACTATAAAAATGTATGCAAAAAATGTTTTATCGTCAAAAATTGAAACTTGATAAAAAAATGAAAACCATATTGAAATTTTAAAATGTGTAAAACTAGGGTCAACGGTACTAACGCATGCGACGGAATTGAATTTATCCTGCCACTGGACTTTTGTTTGAAAAAAAAAATCTACAGGTGGGATAAAAAGAAATCAAGAAGAGATTATAAACTAAAACTTATTTAAAGTGAAAATAATACCGTAGAAACTCCAGTCTTCCAGAATTCCGACCAGTACCTCCCCGTGGTGGAAGACGGGCCCTGCATCCATCGATATCAAAGGATCAGTCAGCCGTAGAACCTTTAATTTAAGATTAGCACAACCATGTATGGTCATGCAAATGCAATGCTTTTATTGTGTGGTCTACATGTATTTTTTAAAGCAATGCAACGATTGATTTTGCCGCGAATTCGCGGGTTTTCAGTCCTAGTATATATATATAAAGTTGTAATGGACAGTCATCATTTTCCTTATCCACTTAAAAATCCTGAAGTAGTTGACGGAATAAAGTATACTACTTTGACATATGACCAAAATCGAGAAATTTAGTAATTTAATTTATGTTCTTAGTTAAATGAACACCATAGAGTCGACAAGGCTTAAACTTGTTCACCAAAACATCAGTAGTAACATAAGTAAAATGCAACTCAAAAACATACGGAAGCTTACTTGTCAAAAAATATTTCTTTATTTTCTAATTTTTTTTTATTACTTTTATCTGTTCGAAAAAAAATTAAAGGTACACTTTTTTGGAAAAATGGCAGGTTTGAAGAGGAAACTTACATATGTCGTCAGCTGCAAAATTAAATAATACTATTTCGAATCTTTTTATAAAGTTTTTAAAGCCTTTTCAATTTAAAAACAGTCGTGCGGGTTCCGGGTCGCATATAGGCCCACAGCAGCGCTAAGCTTGTCGGTAAAAGTCCACATAAGAGCGCCCAGAAACCTGACATCGGTTCAGGCCGCTTAGCCCACAAAGCGACTAGGATGTGTGCTTCATGTGGGTGAATGGGTCAACCCTGTCATAATGAATGCCGGGGTCGTCAGGCTATAATGCGGAAAACCTAACCGCAAACCATAGTGGGCCAACGTGTGTGGAGAGGGCCACACTTCATGCACATAAAAGATCCCTTTGTGGACCGCCAAGAAGTGCACCACAAAGGCTTAATTTTCCATCCCTACCCACCTTTCCCCTTTTCCAGTGGTCTTCAAAAAGTTTCCCATCCCATCCCCATATTTTATTTCTCATCATCATTTCACGTTCATTCCATCATCCTATGTTCATCTCGCCTTTTAATAACCTATATAGCGTTGCAAGGGCGTAAAACACCAACTCGCTCACTCAGTCACTCAATATTTAAAAATAGTTGGTTTTTTGTTGTTTTTGTTTTTTTGTCGATTGCATCGGAATGGAAATAACTTTTATTGGACCGACTGTAGTTTCTACTTCTATTTTTTGTATTTCACTGTCGCAAATAGCAATTTACCGAAGTCCGCCTCGTGTCGTCAGGTAAACTATTGCGACAGTAAAATCTACGTTTTACGCAGTCACATCTTGAAATACAATACAGTTTTTCACTAATTTTATGGCAATTTTCTTTGCAATTCTTTTATAAAAGTGTGGGTACTTTTGATGATTGTTTATCCTTATTTGATCAAAAACTTCATATTATGAAATTTATCAAATATAATGTTGAGAATCACCTATATTGATATTTTGAATCATTTTTAAAACAAATCTGGTTTTGAACGGAAGTAAATCCGACGTTTTTCTGACGTGCATATTCCGATCACATCTTTGGGGTGCAAGGTATATAGTTTTGCAAAGTGACGTCATCAGATGAAAGCAACATCACTTCCATGCTTGAATGGAAGCAAGATATTTTCCTGTAATATGGACATCTAAAGATCAATAAAAAGCTGAAATTCACCACTTTTTAATGGAACTTACTTAGTACACATATTCATATTTGAATATTTCATCAAAACTATCCAAAATGAACAAAAAAGGGGGTGTTTTGTGTGAATAATATGGGTGTCATCCCATTTCTCAGGCTAAATTCCACTAAATTGTGCAAAAATTTGAAGTCAAAATAATAAATCGCTTGAAAGAGCATGTCACTAAGAACAAAAAGGGTACGCTTTCCAGCTCTAGAGAGAAATATTTTTGTTTACCTGAAAAGTGTCATTTTGGCATCTGCAAGTATGGCGGGATTTATAGTTGTCTCCCTTCACACTGAAGTGCAATTAAAAATGAAAAAAAAACTGTTGTGGCATTTTTAATACAGAAATATATCTAAACAATCATAAACGTTCAAAATATTTAATGATTTTCACTTCAGGTATATAAAAGACAGGGATTCCCTTACCTGTGGTTAATGTATTTGGTAAAACCCACTAGTCTTGCATCGTTGAAGGACGTTTGATTTGATTGAAATCATTCTTGAGGAAAACTTTTAACACTGTATCTAATTATGTCAATATTACCAATGGAATATGCTTGGTATTCAAAGATAATCTCGACATGAGTAGGTCCTTTGAATGACGATTCTGTGTCATTCATAGTATATGACAAAGTATCATCATCTTGATTTCATCTTCATCAACAGCCTCCTTTGATTTTCCTACCTTCCATTTGGACATCATATCTACGATCCACAGTCATTGGCCAATACTTGACATGAATTATTCGAAATTTCACCGTATAGGCTAGTTTTATGACTATTTTGTCCTCATTATTGTGTTCTTATCATTGAAAAAAATGTAATTTACGTTACTAAAATTTGAAATCTACTTTCCACATTATGTGCATGCATGTATTTTCATAATAAAGCAATCCTGTCTTTTTAAATAAGGCATCCTGATAACTTAATCAAGAAATCAAACAGGTTCACTCGCAAAAAGAAATGCATTTTTTTTTCAAAAACTGTTTTAATTATACATGTCCATTCATACAATTCAATCGTTTTAGAAAAGAGACGTTAAAACAATTTTCATACAAACATAATACTCCATTTTGGGATCTTTTATTTATGAACTTAGCTAGTAAACCTCGTAGGAACGTTGATCTACCATGCTTCCGTCTTAAACATTTTTACCTGAAACATTGACCTTTCTTATTAACAACTCCTTTGGTCAATTGGTTCATCTGGGCTTTTTTGAAAATATTTGATGTTTTCACTGGTTTTTATTGGAGTGTTAACTGATGGGTTTTTTATATAGGCTATAGGGGAATGGCCCTCTTCAGCGATTATTTAGACACGCTTTGTTTCATTGGTCGTCCAGTCCAGTCTATGAAACACCATCGCCAGTATTAGCTGCTCCGGAGTACCCGATACTAAGATATTCGTTTTCGCTTGAGCAGTGACCGTCTTGCACCACGGGAAGGTACCGGTCGGAAATCTGCAAGACTTGGGGTTTTATGTCTAAATACATATATATTACGCATTTTCGGCGACAGAGTTTGAAGTTTTATGTTTTTAAATGAAAGTTCAGAGGACTTCAAAATTTCAGGATACAAAAGCTGATATATGTAAATGATATAAGACATAAGACATAAGACATAATTTATTTTCCAATTATGGTCCCTCAAAGGGCAGCATCATTACAATGATTACATTATAACAGAGAATAAAATAAAGTATAAGATTATAATAAATAGATAGCTTAATGCAGATATTATATATATATACTTGTTCAAAGAGTCTGGATACAAAAAGGACCAATATTTCATTACGCTACAATGATAAATTACAAGTAAAAACAAAAACAACAAAAAACATTTGTTATAGCAGTCCTCCCATATATAGTTATAGTATAACTAACGAATGATTCCGAATATGAGGAAATATTCAACGAGTGACCGAACAACCCAATAATTCACGAGTGCGCCAGGCGCACGAGTGAATTATAAAGGTTGTTCGGTCACAAGTTGAATATGTCCCATATTCGGAATCTTGAGTTTTTTATACTATTTATTACATATATAAATGTTCAATTAGGGCTTTATTTATGGTTGAATTACGAACATTTTCGGTTGGACTATTTTCATGCAGGCGCAATGGTTTTCGACGTCACAGACGACGTTATAGGTAACGCCGAATAACAGTTAATTAAATGTTCCCGCGTTTTTAGTTATTTCACTCAGTGAGATAAACGATTTCTGTTCACTCGGAAATCTCGATATTTCACTGCTATCTATGTAATAATGTATGTTATTATCTTTCGTATTGGTATCTTTTTAAGACTTATTTATTCAAAGTTGTAAAATACCACTATTGCTGGCGTCAGGCGATTTCCAAAGGACACTGTGTGAATATTAACGCATATTTTGTAACCAAGTGGTGTTATTTTATTAGATACTTGTGGTCTTTTGCTAGAAACAATTCATCTCAGTGATTATCTAGACAAGATTCGAGAAAGTTTTGCTGCGACACCGCTATAGCCAACTATGCACTTTAATGAAGAATAGGTGTTTAACCTAATTTTTTATTACTGTTGGTTTCAAAACTGAACAATAGTGAAATATCCTTACAAATACCATCCATAAGAGTTTTTCTTAAAGTGACTTAAGACGTCGACTTAGTTTGTATACATCCCCACATAACGGATGACTTGGGAGTTTAACGTCTTGACTATACCTAAGTTTAGGTCTGCAGCGACGTTTAAGTTATAACGTTTATTGTTATGCTATTTGTTATTGAAAAAAATATATAATTCGGATATCAGCCTTATATTTGATAGATATCAACATTTCTCCATTCGTTGTTGATAACAAGTAATTCTCCAGATTTTGTGTTTAATGTTATTCTCTGTGGATAGTTGATTCCATCTCTATCTGAAAGGATTATCTCGTTTTTCTTTCCCTGTCCAGAAATTTTATGTATATTGTGAGACAGGTGCCCGGCAACATATAGATTTCCGGTTCCGTCGGTGATCATTCCCGAAGGATCCTTAAGGTTATCATGTCGGTAAATACAATGGTGAGAACCGTCAGGAAAGTAACAGTGTACCTCATTTTTTGCATTGTTTGAGTAATAGACTCGACCGAATCTATCAATAGCGATATACCCGTATGATCTTTCATGTATCTCCCTTATGAGCTTTCCGGATGTGTTAATAACAGATATATTTCCCGAAGGAGACCTTATAGCAACCAAATTACCCGCGGTTGCAATGACGTCATTTGCAATTTCAGATATACTTTCCTTTACTTTAAGAGTATCTGCCTGCAAAAGTTGCAGATGGGTTCTTGTGCCTATTATGAGGGACTGTTTATCAATTGTAGATATGTCTGATATCTTACATGGAAATTTTGTTCTCTTCTTTTTCTCACCGTCTTGGCTACAGGTGTAAATAGAATTGTCATGAAAACTGACTAATGCTAATCGGTTGTTTGGTAGAAAACATGCACTTCGTATTTTGACCCCCTTGTCCAACTTTGACGTTGGAAAGGTGGACTTTCTATTGGTTACTATGATACTGCTCCTTCCACTAGTTATATCTGACATTGTACTTCGTTTATAACGAATGTAATCTTTGGCCTTTTTAGGGTTGGTTTCTGTCACTGAAAGCTCTCCGAAAGAAGGGACGTCTGCTATGAGATGCCGCCAAGCCTCCTCTTCTATAAACTCAATATTATACTTTGTATGTTCTTCCTATAAGACAAATATTTTTTTTTCATTAAGATACATGTAATAAAAACACATCCCATTTTAAATATAACAAGGGGTTGCACTTAGTCGTGCTAAGCATACCCCCACTCGGCCATTCAGGAAACAGGAAGTAAATGACGGACTGACCTGGAAAGGGGAGGCACGGTACAACTCATCATGCTAAAGCTGTATACCAAATTTGAAATCAATCCCTTCTCTAGAAGCCGAGAAATCTGTTACAAAAAATTGTCTATTTTTGACCCATAAAAAGTCTAAGTCAGCTCGGAAAACAGGAAGTAGATGATGGACTGAACTGGAAAGGGAAGCACGGTATAACTAATCATGCTGAAGCTGTGTACCAAATTTGAAACCAATCCATCCAGTAGAAGCCAAGAAATCTGTTACGAAAAATTTCACTTTTCAAATTTTTTACCGTAAAAAGTCTAAGGCGGCTCGAAAAACAGGAAGTAGATGATGGACTGACCTGGAAAGGGGAGGCACGGTATAAATCATCATGCTGAAGCTGTGTACCAAATTTGAAACCAATCCATCCAGTAGAAGCCGAGAAATCTGTTACGAAAAAATTCACATTTCAATTTTTTCCCTAAAAAAGTCTAAGTCGGCTTGGAAAACAGGAAGTAGACGATGGACTGACCTGGAAAGGGTAGGCATAGTATAGCTCAACATGCTGAAGCTGTGTACCAAATTTGAAACCAATCCATTCAGTAGAAGCAGAGAAATTGAACCAGACGGACGGACAGACGGACGGACGGACAAGGTGATTGCAATATAGTCCCCTCTCTTACGAGTGGGTGTATAATATATTTGTTTTTGTATCTTTCTTGTTTCTTGGTCAAATATAGAACAAAAACAACCGATTTTGTACATATATTACAGAGACGAGTATGGGTTATACAGAGATAATCTTTTAATTGTAATGATAAATAACCAAAAAGTAATAATTTAGCTAATGAAATAAAAAAAATACATTTTGAAGCAGGAATGTCAGGCAAATGACTTGCTCAAGTTCTTTTTCAGCAAACACGTGAGAATTATCTAGGTTTTATAGCTTTCGACTACATTTAAAGAATGTTCAGAGGTAATGAATTTAATATCAAAATATATTTCGAATTGTACCTGAAGTGTGCTTAAGTAAGCCTCTTGTTTATTTTGTAGCGGAGTAACGGTCTTGACTACAGCAAACAAGTGGACATCAGAAGCGTTCTCCTTGAGTTTGATTATATCGTTGTACCAGACGTTCATCTTTTGAATTTTATGTTCAATCTGATCGATCCCTTTTTCCAAAGTAGTTGTACATGACTTGTAAGCCCTCTCGAGTGCTCCAATGAGCTGATCCTCTATCTTTTGGAAATGATCATTGATTCGCCTTCGTATGCTTTTAATTGATTTTTCTATCACATTTCTTTGAACGTTGAGATCAGTTTCATTATCTCTTTTCTTCTTCACAAATTCTGACAGTTTAGCTTTTGTGTTGAGGATTCTCGCTTCAAGGGTTTGTATAAACTTCCCCTTTTTAGCATTTTCGGCTTCGTTGTCTAAAGAGATAAGCTGGTCGCATTGTTGATGGCTTTGTGGTATACACTTTACACAACACATCATGTCATGTGACGGACAGAAAAACGCCAAGGATTGCCCAGGGTGTATTTTACATTTATAAGAAAGATTAAGTACAGCGGGGCTAAGATCGGCCATCTTCTCCATCGTGATAACTTTGTGTTGAGTCGTTGCCTTTCCTTTGTTGTGATATTTATTACAGTTAACACAGAGGGGTTCCGAGCACTCTATGCACCAATGTGTCGCTAACTCGACTTCATCGTCACGCTGACAGGGTTCACATCGGGTCACGTAACTTCTTGTCTCCATCGTCTTAAAAATTTAGAAACAACGTAATGACTTTTATACACATACATGTTCATATATATTTATGCTTCAGGGACCGAATAGGAATAGGTATGCAACAGCCCTACATGTTTTTTGTTCGTAAGAGTCGGCTTTCTAGCGCCAAGTACCTTGGTAGTTGCATGCACAAAACCGCTTTGGACAAGTTATGTGTCCCAAGTGGTTAAATGGGGATAGCTGTTTTCTGATATTACAGAAAACATGAGAGAATAAGAGAAGCGCCCATTCCTCCTTCAGTAAGCGTTAATTACCTGATCTTACCCAATTCCCATTTTTAGCAGAAGTGGAAGCCTGTTCATCCTTATACCCATATCACATTGGGACACTTCTCACTTCATCATTATTCCATGTTCATTTTATCAGCCCTTTAATGTTAAGCTCAATGTAGACAAAATGGCACCGCCTATATGAATATTTAAGCAGTAACAAAGTTCTCTATTCAGAAATTAGGAAAGTGGTTAAAGACTTTTTGTCAAAATTTGCACCTGTACAGTAATAAACCTAGGTTTTGGGATTCATATGTTTCAGAGTTTTAGTTGAAGACCCTCACTTTTATTTATTTCAATACCTACAGTAATGATGTGATCTTTTCTGTTTAAAGTACTATTTTCGTACATGTATATGTATATGGTAAATGTACTTTGATCATGATTTTCTACAGATATAAGTTTATATTTGCTCTTATGCGGTTTGATGAGTAACTTGTTATCCTTTTGGTGAAATCATTTCGTGTTCCTGTATTGTTCATTTTCAAGTAAAAAGGTAGTGCAAAACATAACAGCAAAGCTATATATTAGATAGTTAGAGTTTCTTCTGCACTTAATTTTTAACTATGGTCAAAAGGACAACAGTTAATTTTACTATTATTAATGTACTTGTAATGTGGTGTGGGACAAAATATACGAGACAGAATCCATTAAACCATGCAAATACTTTTTTCCACAAATCTCAAATACAGCAGCGAAGTTCATCTTAAAACGCAGTAAAAAATAAATGATATATTAAGTGAAAGCTTACCATTAAAGAAAGTTGTTTTATATCTAAAGCTGTAAGTTCACATTTAAAGAATATCAAATATCTTTTGTTTTCATTTTGATTGATACTGAAATACCTTATTTCTTTTGTTTCTAAAATTACTTTCACTTAAAACGAACAGTGGAATCGGTAAAGCATAGAAGAAATTGTTTTAGAACGACATTTGATATTGAGATAGGACATAAAATTTTATTGTGCAGAATAATTGTCATTTTTAGACTGTTTGTGCCCTTCTCCTATACTTTCAACAAATTGTGACTTTTTAGACGTGCAAATAGTCTGATAAGTTCTAGAAACATAATCAACATTAGAAAAAGTTATATGTTATTATTCTCAAGTGAAGGTGTAGTGATCCAATGGGGATCAAAGTGGATCAACATCATGTCTGATGAGGTGTAGGAATATATTTTGACGTAGATTTGCATGGTTATTTTTTTTTTCTTTTTTATTCTTTTTTTTTTTGGGGGGGGGGGGTCAAAGAAACATTACATATTACATAACAAACTCTAAGACGAAGGTTACAAGAAAATACGTCTCATACGGTCCCTAAATAAATTCTTGCTTCGTTATCAGCCACTGGTGGAAATTTCAAAATTAAGTTGACCGTATTGGTTATTAGTATTTTGGTGATTGTTGTACTGAGGTGATAATCTTATTATCCCTATTATGTCTTCACAACCGTGTTGCGTTGTGTGTTACTAGCGGTCCTTAAGATCGCAATGAAAGAGGGAGGTTTGGTGCGCCATAAAACCTGGTTTAACCCACCAATTCATTTGAAATGCCTGTACCAAGTCAGGACCATTGCGATCTATAACTATTCCGATGTGTCTTCCGTGTTTTGTCTTTTCTCTTGAACATTGAGATTGATCCTCCAAGTTGGTAATTTTGTTATTACCTTTATTAAAGACTTTGGATAAATAGGTATTGCGATCCTTTGAACACTCGCAAAATTAAAGGACCGAACAACCATTCATATTAAATTTTCATTTCTATATGCGGCGCATTGCTTTTTCGCAACTTAAGTATTAACACCACAAACTATAATTTATTTGCGCTTTTGGGAAAATGTTCCATTTACGCCACTGATACAGATAAAATGTCAACATAGTTACTTTTATTAAAAGATAAAAGTTTAGGATTCAGAGTCTGATAAATGTTCTAAAATGTGAAATTAAGGAAACGAAAAACAGCATTATCTAATAATATTGTTATTCGAATATAAAAATAGGATTCCGAGCAAGTAAATGTCATGACTGTTCTAAATCGTGAAATGACCAAGTATGAGTATCTATATATTCACATTCTTTTTCAAATCACAAACACCACACATTTCCGTACAACTTCTCGTTTTTTTTCCCTGGTGAGAAAGTGGTACATAATTTTCCTCAGCAATGATTTGAATACATTTGGAACAACATTTAAAAGCTTCATTCACAAATGCATCTTGTACTTCTTAATAAAAAAACTCACGATTGCCTGTACACGAAAAGATAGAATTCAATTTTAAACACCATTTACAAAATGAAACAAAGTTGGTACATGTATATATTTTTCGGTAACCGTCACCTAGGAGTGCCGAAAAGGAAATTCTCTCTCTCTCTTAGCATAAATATTTTTGTTTCACGTTACATAGGAATGGTGGAAATGGAAAGGTTTTTGAAAGGGGCAAATGAAGTAATATTGTGATTATAAAAATTGGCGTAAATGCAATGCGTGCTAAATGCTATTGCAACAACATTGTTTCTGATTAGATATATGGAATAAGATTAACTGGCCATATTTCTGTTTCAATAAAGATCTACTAGGGGGTACATATGTTAAGTTTTATATCGATGTGAATCCATGTAGAATGCAACAATATCATTAACAGCATCAATCACCGTATTCCATCAGACTGGTAGCAATCAAAATGAAGAATTTTTACATTAATAAATGTCTTACACCTGTTTCGGTACACCTGATGATCAGAGATCATGGAAGTTGGATATATACTTCTCTTATTAATTTTTCCTCTTCAGTTCGGTAAGTTTTTATTTCAATAATAGTTTTTTTACAAAAAAAATATATATAATTCAACATTGAATCTTAATTCTATTTGATTTTATCCTTATCTTAATCGTTCGTTCAGGCGCAAAATACATAGCAATATTTTACCTGCATTTCACTGAGAAAATCAAACTATCCATAACATTATTCACGGTTTACGGTCAATTTGTATATCAGATTTTTTTCTTTGCATAATGCCAATGTTGTATCTCTATACGTTCACAGTGAGCGGAGCAGAAAAGGAACTATTCCAGTACCTATTTAAAGGTTACTGCTCCACCACCCGACCAACAGAGGTCGCTAATGTTCCGGTGAAGATAGAAATCGGCATCTCCTATAACCAGCTGCTAGACCTGGTAAACATTTATAGACGTTGAGACATTTTACCGCCTTTTTAACCTAATATGAATAAGTTTGTTTTTTTTTACTTTTTGATAAAATATGCATCAAACAAGGTATTGATGCTTTGGTATATATATTTTTTGAGATATTTTGCGAGAAGTTTAGAATTGAAAAAGTCAAACACTTTTTAAAAATTATTAAACACTTACGTCAATATCTATATAATTCCTAGGTAATAATTAAACGCCACCTTATTTACACATATATGCTTGTCAAACTGTGTTAATAGTGCTGCTGAAAGTCGTGGAAAAGCGACTGCGGCTGATTTGGAGCTAGATCGTCCAGTTTTAGTTTTTCACCCAGTCAATCACTGACTTGTAACTTGCTACAGTTTTGAATGACCGTTAAGTAGAAGTGTCATTTTGTAGTTTTAGCGAGCACAGCTCGCAAGCAGGCACGAAGTGAGAGCTCTACGGTATTTGTTCCCGCGAGAAATTTGCCTAATGCTGATATTGATTTTTCATGGTCCGGAAAGGCTCTCAAATTTTACAGGAACGGAGTGAATTTGAAAATAATTACTCATTTTGCTAGTCGCATTCCAAAAATTATCTATGTAATAATGTATAAAGAGAAAAATATTTTGATGACGATGAGTTGCTACATGTTTTTGAAGTAACCAAATTTAATCGATTTTTTCTTGCTTTTCTATTTAACGTCCAATCACCCCAAGCATCTTGTCCCGAATTGAAGGTTCTAGAAAATGAACCAAAACAAAAATAACTACGATGATTTCAAATCTTATTTGACTGCATCGATTCAAAATCAAATCTTTTTTATTCGTTCATTAAACAATGTTAACAATGGCACTAAACATGTTAACATTACATTTATTTTACAGAATTATGCTGTGCTCGCATTTAGGTAATGCCTATTTCATATTATTCCATAATTGTTGTATTTTCAAGGACGAGAAGAAACAGATTCTGACATCATCTTTATGGATCACAGAGGTATATCAAATGTGTAGCACCTATAAAAATCTGTACTTTACTAGTATTACTAGTACAAAACTTAAAACTAGCAATTTGAAGCGGCGAAGTAAAACTTGTCACATTCTGTACTTACTTTGAAGAAACAATACAAAGTCAATAAATCAGAAGAGTAACAATTGTAATCAAAACAAGCGAAAATCTACCAAATATAGTTTTTTTTTAACGCTAAATCAAGATATCCAGTCAAAATTGAGTCAAGTTTTGTGTTTCCATGTTTTACATGTTGTCTGTTTTTGTCCCGTTCTTGTTGGTGTTTACCGGTTTTGTCTCTGCCCTTTCGGACTTTTGACATTCGGATACCCCATTGGTACCTCTGCTTCTTATATACAAGAAATGCTTTACTAAAAATTCAATGTCTATTTTCCCATATATTTTGCTGCACCTTTTAATTTTGTTGATTAATGTTCATTTATTTTGAGATTTCTATATATTTCTCTTTCTCTGTACTTCTCGTGTTTTTACTGTACAGTATAAACAAACAAAATAGCTTTAATTAATATATATGAATATGTAACGTTTCCGAGCGGTTCTTTTTATTTGGTGGCCTTGTCCTAGTGTATGCGTAATACAAAAAAAAAGGGGGGTACTAAATTGGCTCCTTGGTCAGACTAGCCTTTGGTTAAACTAGGATCTATGGTATCTGGTTATGGTCAATTCATGGTTTGGTTGGTACTCTGGTATGGTGCGGTATTAGGTGGGAATAAGGAATAGGGTGATAAGTTTTTGGCCTGTTCTAGCGAGTTTGTTTTTGTGTGTTGGTGCTAGATCTGTTGGTTTTGTAAAGGAGACGAAGTCCGAAACAAAGTTAAATAATGTATTAATTAAATGGCAAATTCAACTTTAACAAACAGTAATGGTTCAAATAAATATAACAATTTACGCTTATAGATATGAACAACCGTTAAAAGTTCAATAACTTGTAGCTACTAAAAAGTAACGATATGGTAACTGTCGGACTTAAGTTTTGGAGGAAAATTTATCTTTCTAAAATAGAAAAACCCCTTTTTACTTATTCAAAAATTGGGTCTAAGTTAATACTTATCAAAACTAATATTATCGGAATTGATAATATCGTTGGAAAATTAAACGGACCTTTCCTCTGGCATCTTGTGGTTCTGGCTTTGGAACAACTGGATCAGGGTTTTAGCAATAATCTCTGTCGTCTGCTACGTAACCGGGATCGGGATAGAAATCGTTGTCTTTATTATTCTGGCCCAGGGTAAAGCTTGCTAACAAATGAAATTTTCCAGCGTATTTATAGTAGTTTACCAAAATTACCGATTTGGTTTACCACTTTTACCACTTTTACCGACAGTTACCATGGCAATACCATAATTTACCAAAACCGGAACTGGTTAATTCCATAATATTCGTAACCTTTCATAAACGTCATTTTACTTCATAACTTATGAAAAACAATGAGACGTTCCGATAATTAAAATGGAGCGTAAATAAAGTTGACAATAACACACAATTCAAAGTAACAATAAGGATAGTAATTATCACAGTTTAAGGTAAAATAACATTACTAAATAAAATACACATTCCAACAGTCATGACTGTAACTCTAGTACAAAAGATTAACACTTTTAATCAATAAAAACTATAAAATCTGGTCTGAGGGGTTACCCAACATATGATAACAACACACATTTGTTACACTTCCCCCTTCTTTAAAAAAAAACATGTTTGACCTCAAACATTTTTAAGTTAACAACATATCTAAATAACAACAACATATGTAACAATAATATATATCAATAATTACAACCATATAGAAGAATATAAATATAGAATGTCCATCTTTATATTAATCTTTAACACTTCAATTTAATGTTCACAACTCCGTCTTCATGTGTGTTCTTCCTCAATGAATGATACTAAAAGTTCTTCTCCAACGTAATCAAGTATAGTTCATCTCCTTGTTCGTATAGAGTCGAGTTTGACGTTCGTGTCGGTTATCGATCGTTGTTTTCGGTAATTCTTTGTTTCATAATACGGACATCGGTATAAAAACTATCACAAAGAAAATTACATACAATATTCAGTACATAATATATATAATAGACTCATTATATAATAAGTACAATAAGATATATAAATATAGTGAAATCCACCCCCTGAGATACATATACATGTGTTATACTAGTAATATCTCATACAATGACTTAAAGTAAAATCCACCCCCCTTAGTAAATATAAACACATTGTAATTAATTCTTAAATAAGTCCATCATCTGAACAAACTTTAGGTATTTATCATAATGGGAGAGATCCATAAGTTCACATTGTGTTTCCTTATCTTCGGTCTTTACTGGCTTGCTGGATTTGGGATTATCAGGTTCAGGGGTGATGGTGGTGTTGACATGGTACTTGGAGCCGTCTGGGAAATGAAGAGAAGCGATGAATAAAGGGTGGTCTTGAGAGCGAGATTTAGATTTCTTTTTACTTTTCTTTGGCTTTGATGGTTGCAGTGGTGTTTCTGGAAGGACGATAATTTCTGGTGTGTTTATGAAAGGAGGTGTGACGACAGGAGTGGTGGGTTGGTTTATAGGATCCGGAATGGCTGTATATTGGGGTTGAGACGGTTCAAAGATGTATGAGTCACTGGTTATTGTAGTTACTTTATCATCTTTCATGGTGAAATAGCTGGGCATTGGATTGTCGGGTACGGTTAAGGTTGGCAAATAGTTGGATGTTAATTGATGTTTAGCATCTCCCTTTTCTGTCGGAGTTTCTAACAATACAACCTTGCGTGGTGGCTCAGTAATTCCACTGTTAGTACATGCGTTGAACAATATATCAGTAGGTTCCCATAGGTTTATAGGTGTAGGTGATCTCAGTGGAGAAAGGGGAAATCTCTCCTGGTTTTCCACTGGAGCAGTTATGGTGGCTTGGTGACTTTCCCTCATATGATTTTTTAGCATGTACCTGCGGGATTCAGGGCAGGTAAACTCACATCCTGGTGTGTTACACTTTAATTTAGGGCCATGACGATCAGAATGGTGCCTTTTCAACTGGCTGACTTGGTCATAGCTCTGGTCACATTTGGTACAGGGGTACTGTTTCTGACTACTGAAAAACAGAAGACAAATAATAAATCATGCAGTTCAAGACAAATATGGTTTGAGTCTATCATGGTGTACTATTTTTGGTTTGGAGGAGGGAAATTGTTTTATTTTATAAATTAGGTCTGATATGGTTTAAATAAGAACACTGTCTATTTGTATAATCTAATTAGAAACAATGACCACAGTCATCTGAAAAGATAACAAAAGACTATTAATAAAGAAATACAATCAAATATCCCTCTATCTCCCCCCAGTCTTTGCGTCCATAGTTCTCTGCATATGGTAAAAGACTTAAAGTAACTGAGAATTAATGTTTTTGTGTGAATGTCACTTCATTTCATAGTCCATATGCCACTTAGGTGGCTGTGTTGAGCGAACTGAACGGCGAACAGGTTGGTCAGTGTGTGGACTCGGTTCAATGACAGTTGTTTCAGTCGGTGTAGGGGTAGCAGTAGATGGTGTCAACGGTGGATCTTCTACTGGTGCATGTGCACTGAAGGATAGCCGTTTCGGTGTATGTAGACGTCTGTTGCTACTAACAACGGGGGTATTAAACGGACTAGATGACGATCTACTGGGCGGTGTCGTTTGATATGCTTCGGGTTTGTCCACCTGATTCAGCTTAGCATCTGTCATCTGCGGACTTTGAACAATAGTAGTCTCAGGTGCTTTTTCTTTAGACAAACCAGTCTGATCTTGTGCTGAATACCGACTTGTGAGGATATCATCATCAATAATCCTAGTAGCCACAACAGTCTTGACGGGCACATACTTTCGCAAGAACTTACGGTTCCGGAGAGTGACACGACCTGACCCATCCATTTTTATGACATATTGGTCAAACTGTCTGACTTCGATAACCACTCCGGTTTTGTCCCACTTCAGCGGATTTGGTCCTGTCTGATTTTGGACGCGAACATAATCACCAACTACTAATGGCGGTAAACGTCTTGTATGTTCTGTCCATCTCTCAGAATCTCTCATATGACGCACCCTCAATGCTTCTTCTCTCGCTTCCAGTGTTTCCCGCCAAGTATTATGCGGTTTGTAACGTCCAGGCGGAATAGGAATCAAATCCCGGATCGGGTGGCCAAAAACACACATAGCTGGAGACAATTTCGTATCCCTGTCGGGTGTATTACGATATTGTAGTATTGCCTTTTGAAATGAATCAGTGTCTAAGTTTCCGTCTGATCCAACATTATCTGCTAGTAGTCTTTTCACTGTTTTTACCCCTATTTCCGCTCTACAGTTACTGTGTGGGAACGCTACAGATGATAAGCGGTGGTGCACACCCCAGTTTTTCAAGAACTGTCGGGTCTCGTTAGAAGTAAATTCAGGACCACCATCAGAGGACATCTCTTCGGGTATGCCGAAGGTTACAAATGTACGGCGTAAACTAGTAATCAGTCCGGTACTACCACACTGTGATCTTTCAACTATTGGCCAATTAGAGTATCTGTCAACAATCACAAGGTAATTCACACCTTTGTAGTGAAAGAAGTCGGCGCATATGCACTGGAAAGGGTACTCTGGTGGAACTAGAGGAGTCGGAGGTGCACTCGGATTAGATGGAGCTATTCTATTGCAGTGATTACAGCTGTTTCTGGGGTATGTAATAGCTGGTGTAATACCCGGCCAGAACACTGATGACTCAGCTCTAGCAATCATAGCTGTTACACCTTGATGGGCAGCATGAAGCGAGGTTAAGATTTCTTGTCGAAGTGACGGAGGAATGATCACTCTATCTTTGTAAAGTATGACACCATCCAATGTGCTTAAGTTCTGACTGAATTGAAAGTACTCTTGAAGAGAGGACGGAACATCACGGCGATGTTCAGGCATACCGTTCTCAATCATAGTCAACAATGTGTTCATGTTCTCGTCACTGGCCGTCTCGAGCCGTACACGTTCCCAAGTGACGGACTGGAACGAAGCAATGGAAGATGCAGATGAGGCAATCAAATCTTCCTCCAGATCAGATGCATCGTTTCTACTCCCGCTGTATCGGTTGTTGTCGACAGTCGCTATGTCATCCGGAAGGATGAGCTGTTCTGGTGCACCCGTTGGGTGGCGAGACAAACAGTCAGCAGCCCTGTGTTTAACTCCGGGTATGTGAATTATTCTGAATCTATAACGAAGTGTCTTCTCCTTTAGATTGCGAAGTCGTGCATTCGGAATGTCCTCTAGAGAACGATTACCAAGAATTTTCAGGAGTGGCTTGTGATCAACGGCTAAAATCAACTTTTCGCATCCTAACACAAAGTATCTAGCTTTATCGAGGGCATCCGCTACTGCGAGGGCTTCTCCTTCAATGGGTGCATATCTTGACTCAGCAGCGTGTGTGAACCGGCTCCCTACTAGGACGATTTTCCAGCCATTATTACAACAAAACGGTTTGTCGGTCGGGCATTCGCAATGTTTCTGGAACAGCCAGAATCCGATTCCATCCTTTGACCAATCTGTAGCAAGGCAAGTCGGTTTTGTCGGATCAAATATCTTTACACCTTGCTCGATCTCATTAATGATGATCCTCTTAGATTCGTTGAAGATCTTGTCTAATTGTTCATCCCATTTGAATGGTACACCAGGTTTAAGTAATTCTCTAAATGGGAGCATCGTTTCTGTCATGCTAAAAGCGTATGAGACCTGATTCACAAGGCCAAACCACGATCGAATATCAGTAATGTTAGACGGTGTTGGAAAGTTAGCTATAGCCTGAACATAAGAACTGGATGGGCGGACGCTACTCGGAGTAATTTCAAAGCCAGCAAATTCAACGGTATCTGCACCAAAGACAAATTTATCCGGACCCAAGAAAAAACATTCCTGTCAAGGTGTTTGTTTATTATCTGGAAACATTGGCAAAGGATGAATGACACTGAATCAAACAGATATCAAATATTACCTCGTTGTGATGACCGTGGTCATAAATAAGAACACTGTCTATTTGTATAATCTAATTAGAAACAATGACCACGGTCATCTGAAAAGATAACAAAAGACTATTAATAAAGAAATACAATCAAATATCCCTCTACTGTTATCTCATAAGGTCCTTCCCATCTGGATTTGAGTTTCTTGCACAGACCCTTCTTAACGGTATTGTCAAGTAACCAAACCAAAGAGCCAATCTGGTATTGATTTTTATGGATTTTAAGGTCATATTGTCGTTTTTGACGTTCGCGTGCATCGGTCATTTGTTCAGCTGCAACGGAGTGAACCTTATCCAATTTTTTAACAAGGTCCCTAACATAGTCGGTTTGACTTCTAGGTTTTTCCTCGGGTGGTAAGCCTAGTAATAAATCTATAGGTAATTCCGCTTCGCGACCAAACATCATAAGGCTTGGTGAAAATCCTGTCGACTCGTGTTTTGAAGAACGGTAAGCTAACATAATTATGGGTAAAATTTCATCCCAATTCCTTTGGTCTGATCTAACGGTTTTAGCCAACATCTCCTCAATGGTACGGTTAAACCGTTCAACCAGTCCATTACTTTGAGGATGGAAAGATGTTGTGAAAGTTTTATTTATGCGAAAAGTTTCGCATATTTCTTGCAATAACTGGGAAGTAAATTGACTACCCCTATCAGTATGTAATTCTCTAGGGACTCCAAATCTGGCTATAAATTCATGGATAAAAACTTGACATATGGTTTCAGAGGTTATGTCTGGAATAGGATAAGCTTCTACCCAACGTGTAAAATAATCTGAAACAATCAAAAGATACTTGTTGCCTTTTCGGGATTGGGGTAAGGGACCTAGGATATCCATACCAACTCGTTCCATGGGCACCCCAACAGAATATTGACCAAGACCGCCCCTGGCTTTTCTAACCGGACGTTTATTTGCTTGGCAAACAGCACAACTTTTACACCATAGTTCCACATCTCTGTTTAAGTTGGGCCAATAAACTCGACTCTGGAGACGAGCCAAAGTCTTTTTTTTTTTTTTTTTTTTTTTTTTTTTTTTCATTAATACTAATTTATTGTATTACATCCTGTTACAATTTCCTCAAGATGCCCAGGGAAAGCATATCTTGAGGTTCCCCGTAATTACATTATTCTTCATCCCCGAGGACACAAAAGTTAAGATGAAGAGTATTTGTTGAATATAAAATACATAGATATTGACCCTGGTTTAAATGACACAAAATAAAATACACAAACACATTTGAATAGTTGAATGAAATGCCAGACAATTTAAATTGACGAGCATGTTATCTGTGAATACATGTGATACATGTTATATTTCGATTCTGGATTTAATTTTGGATTTAAACGAAGAAACAGGCGTGTTTGTAAGTTACATGTAATTTATAGCCTCTAAAATCTTATTTTTATTAATTGTGTTTTTCCTGGATGGTTTAACAAAATTGCATAAAGAGGATTTAAATAGATACAGCCATACATTGAACAAATTATCACTTTGGTGTCGGAAGTTGCCAAATTTGATTTTGTTTCTTAATTTCCAAATGTTCCATTTTGAAAAAAAGATAAAAGTATTTATTGTATAAATCTCGTCAAACTTTTCAACGAATCCTAGTAACATTGATTGTTCTGTAATAACAATAGGTATAGAAAATACTAATACAGGGTCGTTAAGTACAATATTAAGATAGTTTACAATAGACTTTGCAAAACTACAATGAAAAAACAAATGTTCTAGACTTTCAACATTATTTTCTGCATTTAAAAGACAGAAGTGACATTTACCATTTGATTTTTTCATTAATTCTAATCTTTTCTCGGTGTACAATATATTGTAAATGGACTTCCATTGAAAATCTTTGATTTTGTAATCTATGTCTATATTTTTCAATAGATAAAATATACGTTCCCAGTTGATTTGAATAGTATTAGTAAAATAAGTGTTCCAATAATTAATGCATCTTGGTATACAATTTTCTTTAGTATTTAAAATTTCTTTAATGTCTTTAAGTCTTAGTTTATTACAATTCAGAGGTTTGCCATTTTTTAAAATTTGAAGATCATTCAAGATACTGAAACTGGACCTAAACGTTGAATTAAGATTTTGTTTAACAATAAAGTCCGTTATGGCCTTATTGATTCTAGAGTATTCCGCGAAACAGTTTCTTTTATCTGATAATCGCAAGAAAATATAATTGAAGGACTGGAGTTTATCGTTGTTTGTATCCCAAATATCATTTATTGTAGCTAAATGGCTTTTACTATAAGAGGGTAAAAATAAGGAGCTTCCTTGAAAAGTTATGTCTCTATTTCCCATAATGCGGTTGCGTAAAATTTCGTCTTTTGAAGACGATTTCTGTAAGTTGTATATTATGTTCGCCCATGACTGAATAGAGTGTTTATAGAATAAGGGTAGAGAGTTCAAATTTATCCCTTTTAGATTTGAACATTTGCATAGGAAAAAGTTATCATTGAACTTTGCATCAAAAGATCTCAAGTAAGATTTTCCAATTGCATTCCAGCTATCTAAAGGTTCGTGAATTAATCTGTAAATAGTTTTGACTTGAAAACTTTCTATAATGGTTTCGAAATTACTCATCCCAATCCCCCCATTTAATTCACTTAAACAGCAAGTTTTCCTGTCTACTTGACTAACTCCGCCATCCCATATAAAGTCCCATATTAGTCGATTTATTTCTTTTATTATTTTATCTGGAGCGCAACGAATTTGAATTTCATATGCACATACAGATAGTATGAGTGATTTGACAATAAGAGTCTTCCCTTTGAATGAGAGTTTGCGACTTTTCCAAACATGGATACAGTTTTTTATTTTTTCAATAATGTTAAGCCAGATTTTAGAATCGTCTATATTGTATCCATGATGAATTCCCAAGGTTTTTACATTGTCTTTTACCCAACTTATTTTATCAAACTTGAGGCGTTTTCTTCTTGTAGCGCCAATACAAAGACCTTTCGTTTTGTTAAAATTGATTTTAGAGCCTGACGCTTTTTCATACATGTTGAGTATATCAAACGATTTTTTAACAGATTTGATATCTTTGTTAAAAAGTTGCGTGTCATCTGCAAACATGCTTAATTTGGTTTCCAAAAAATCTCCAGGGTTGTTTCCCGGAAGACAAATTCCTTTTATATCAATATTTTGTCTTATTGCACAAGCCATCGGTTCAGCTTGCAAAATGTACAAAAAAGGTGCTATGGGGCAGCCCTGGCGGGCTGATCTAGAAATACTAAAATATTTTGATAAAAAACCATTTGTTTTTATACAGGTTATAGCATTTTTAAGAAGCATTTGAATCCATGACCTAAAGTTATTACCAAAGTTGAAGTTATGCATTACTAAGTCCACCCATCCCCATTCTACGCGATCGAAAGCTTTTTGTTGATCAAGAAATATGATGATTCCTTCATCATCTTCCCGATCAACATATTCTATAATGTCTTGTATCATTCTATTAGCATCCGATATGTATCTACCTTTTACAAACCCTCTTTGGTCAGAATGAATTATTTTCGGGAGTATTGGTTTTAACCTTTCTGCCAATATTTTTGCAATAATTTTATAATCATTGTTAAGCATGGTCAGTGGTCTCCAATTACTTATATTTTCGCGTTCTCCGCTCTTATGAAGAAGAGTTAAGAACCTCTATACTGAGATTTTGATAAAGACTTTTCTGTAAATATTTCTTGAATAAGTTCGTAAAAATCATCTTTAATTGTATCCCAATAAATTTTATAAAATTCAGAGATAATTCCGTCTTCTCCAGGGGATTTGTTCGGTTTTAATATCTTTAAAACGTTTTCTATTTCCCCTATTTGAATTTGTTTTTCTAAATCAGCTTTATCATCATCACCAAGTTTTACCGTAATTTTATCACACAAATTTTGTGCTGAATCACGATCCCACCCTTCTGATTGAAATAAATTTGAATAAAACTTAATTTGCTCTTTAAAAATTGAGTCGATATCATACCGGTATGTGCCGTCATTTGTTTTAATCCTATTCCACAATTTGTCTTGTCCGCGTTTTTTTTCAAGTTCAAAAAAATATCTTGTTGATTTTTCGCCCTCCTCCGACCATTTAACACGGGAACGCACCATGGCAGCTTCCGCTTGGTTGGTATAATATGAATTAATTTGAGTTTCTAACGTTAAAATCTCTTCTTCATGCATTATTGGGTTTATTTTAAGTTTTTCTAATTTATCTTCAATTTCTTTAATATCCATTTTCTTTTTCTTTTTATTCAGAATAGTGCTTATCTCTATTGTTAGTTTTTTAATTTGAATTTTTACATAGTCCCACCACTCACGTATAGATGAGAAATTATTTTTCAAGTTTTTCCAATCACCCCAACAAGCTTGGAGGGTATTTGAAAACATTTCATTTGTGATAGTATTAAGGTTCATGACCCATGTCCCTGGACCACGTTTGATGTCTTCGTATTTTAATTTCATTGATACCGCATCGTGATCACTAAATGGAAAATGAGATATTTTAGCATCAAAGACTTTGCTAGATATACTTTTGCTAGTTAGTATGTAATCTATTCTGGATTTAGAATTCCCCCTTTTGAATGTGTACTTTTTAACATGAACTTTATTTTTACGCCAGACATCTTCTATGTCAAGTGAAGATAGGATAAGTTTAAGTTCATTTAGCCCTGCATCATCATTTCTAGAAGGTGGTTCCCTATCAATAGATTTGTCAATTGCACAATTAAAATCACCTAATAAAATGTAATGAAAGTTTTCGTTGTTAGCGGATTTCACAAATTTGCATAGATCATTAAAAAAGGTCTTTCTTTCACCACCAAGATTTGGAGCATATATGTTGACAAAGCAATAGGAGATATTGTCAAACTGTAATATGCATTTTTGAGCTCTCCCGACTGCGAAGGTACAACAACTTATTTTGTGTTCAAAATTAATTTTTTCACTTAACAAAAAGGCAACCCCGCGGGAATCGCTTGTACCGCAATACCAGTAACTATCACCGCCTCCGGCAATTTTCCATTCACGGGACCATTCGGTTATATCATCGTTTATACAATGAGTTTCTTGTAAACAGATTATGTCAATTTTTTTGGAAGACAGCCAATTAAAGGTAGCCGTACGTTTTTTATTATTTCTTAATCCGTTTACATTAATAGATATACAAGTCAAGGACATATTGTTACGGTTGAGTAAATATTTTTACGCATCCCATTGAATTGTCTCGAATACACAAAGTAGACATAGACATGATAGACATACAATTTAACAACAAATGCAATAGTAAACAAACGTAATTTGATACAGGCAAACTTGCTACTCTATAAAATAAGAAAATAATGTAGTAAAAATAAGAAAAAGACATGGATAAAGGTATTAACATGCTGTGTTGAAAAGTATTTATCTATTTATTTTTTACAGACAGAATATTGTATCAACTTATTAATTAGAATTCTTTGTCCTGATCTGCTCGGTGTTGTTTACTTTGTCGATTGTTGGTGCTTGAATTTGGGGTGATCTCGCTTCGGTTTCTTTTTCGGTCTGGTTGTAAAGGGGTTTTCGGATCAGAGTCCGAGGATTCCTCACTCCAATGTAGGAAATCGTTGATTCTGGATGAGATGCTATCCGCCCCTTTAGGTCCGATGTGAACACCCGAGCTGTCAGATTTGTCAAACATAGATTTCTGAACATTACCATCCGGATGGAAGAAGTCGCTTGCAATATCGATAAGATGAAGCTGTGGATCTCGTTGACAAAGTTTGTCAAGAAATTTGTTTACACAGGCAGCGGCATCATTCATTTTCAGTATTTTATTTGATGCACCTTTCCTTGGAATGATGTTGCACACACCGACTTTAGACTGTGGAAATTTTGATTTCACTACACTTACGGCATTTGTTGCGTCCAGTGTTATTTCATCTGTATCGTTTACATTTTTGGAGATATCATTCGTACCGAGACATATAACAACATTGTCGACGGCTTTATCCTTTTCAAGTTTTGTTTCAGTTAATTTTATACATTGTTCCACATTTTCAAAAATAGTTCCTGAAATTGATGAGTTGACAACGGATTCATCCAGTTCATTTAAACGTTTACAGTTTGATGCTCCAAGAAGAAAAAGTCTTAGCTGTACCTAGATGGCCAGCCATAGGATCATTATGTAACATCTGTAAAATATCATCTCTCAAGGACAAAGGTATGACTAATTGCTTTATTACTCTGTCCAACTCTGAGTCACAAAAGTTTCTATACAATGCCCCCTTTTCCATACTTAATTGGTCTCTTTTGGACCACAAAGTTTTAATTTCTTGATTGCAGTCCGTTATTTCAGACATTTTGGGACTTTTGTCTTTATTTTCTAGCCATTCAATAATTACTTTGAGGTTTTTGTCTTTTATTTGCATTTCTCTTATTTCTATTTCAGATTTGGAACTTAACCAATTGGTTTTTGGTTCCTGGGTACTAGTAGATGGCAATTCACTACTATGGATTGCCCTTACATGACTTTCCTTGGAATTTTGGATTTGGTCATCCTTGGTTTCCTGCTTTGTACAATAGTTACAAGGAAAACAACTACGGGACAAGCCGTCTGCATTCCCATGGTTTCTACCTGGGCGGTGTTCAATAGAAAAATTATAGGTCTCTAAGACCTCTAACCACCTAGCAATTTGTCCCTCCGGGTTTTTAAATCTACGTAACCAACTAAGTGCACCATGGTCAGTGCGAACTTTAAATGTAGACCCATACAGGTAATGGTGAAATTGTTTTATGCTTTCGACAACAGCAAGAAGTTCTCTTCTTGTCACACAGTAGTTCTGCTCATGTTTATTCAGAGATCTACTGTAATAGGCAATTGGTTTTTCAACACCATCAAAAACTTGAGAAATTACAGCACCTATACCAAAACCACTTGCATCTGTATCTAGAATGTAGGGCTTTTCAACACAAGGGTAAGCCAAAATAGGAGACTGGGTTAACTTTTCTTTCAATGTCTCAAAGGCTTTGGTACAGTCGTCAGTCCAGCAAAACCGAACATTCTTTTCAGTCAGTTTATTAAGGGGTCTGGCAATGTCAGAGAAAGACTTAATAAACCTTCGATAATAGGAACAAGTCCCTAAGAAACTTCGTACATCCCTAACAGATTTTGGTTGCGGCCAGCCTTTAACACAGTCAATTTTCTCTGGGTCAGTGGAAACACCATCCTCCGAAACAATGTGGCCTAAAAATTTTACTTTCCTCTGAAAGAAATGACATTTCTTAGGTGAGATTTTGAGACCTGCATTAGCTATTCTTTCTAGAACAGATTCTAGTCTTTGGATATGGGTATCAAAGTCATCTGCAAAAACAATTATGTCATCAATATACAACAAACAAGTTTTCCAATGAAGACCCCTTAAAACAGTCTCCATTAATCTTTGAAATGTAGCCACTGCATTGCAAAGACCAAAACTCATCACTTTAAATTGGAATAAGCCTTCATGACTGGTAAAAGCAGTCTTTTCCTTATGCAAAGGGTCCATTTCTACTTGGTAATATCCAGAAGTCAAATCAATACAACTAAACCATGAGGAACCACCTAAAGTATCCAAAGAGTCACTGATCAAAGGTAAGGGGTAACTATCCTTCTTAGTATCCGCATTTAGCCTACGGTAGTCGATGCAAAGACGAGTTGATAGGTCTGGTTTGGTAACAACGACTATCGGTGAGGCATAAGGGCCATTTGAAGGTTCAATAACCCCCTCTGCTAAAAGGCGTTTGATTTCTTTGGAAGCAGCCTCTTTCTTAGCTATAGGAAGTCGCCTGGGTTGCATTTTGAAAGGTAGGGCATCACCTGTATTAATTTTGTGTTTTACAATATTTGTTCTACCAATGTCTGATTTTGAAGTAGAAAATGCATGTTTGAACCTGAATAAAAGATCATATACTTGATGACTTTGTTTTTCATTTAAACCTTCAACAGACCGTTTGTATAAGTCTTGTAAATATTCAGGTAAGGAGGTATCTGACTCCTCTTGGATTTTATAGACTTTGTTATCTCCAATATTTGAATCATCATTTTGGTAAGTTTGTAATGATTTGGAATCAATCAACTCGCATTGGCTTATAATTGTTTTCTTATGTACAATTACTGGCTGGTCAGATAGGTTTATTAACCTTATTGGTACATGCTGTTGACATGGGTTAATTACACTTTTGGCAATAAGACAACCACTTTTTGTAAGTTCAGAACTTAGGGAATCAATGACACCAGTCACTTTATGGGGGACCCCATGTACAATTTTTCCATCAATAACAACTTCACAAACTGGTGGAATTTGGGTATCTTCCACAATGGCTATCTTAAAAACAGAAGCCATATTACGTTCTCCCTGGCAATGGATTGTTTTACCCCCAATGAATAAGTTTTTATTTCCAATGTCCAATATACACTTATTCATTTTCAAAAAGTCAAAACCAATTATCATTGGAACATCTACATCGGCCACAATAAACCGATGGTTCACCCTTAAATTGGACATATCTACTGGGAACATAGCAGCCCCTAAAGGTTTCAGAATCCCCCCATCAGCCATACGTAGGTCACCACAATCATTGGAAAGAGTGGGTCTTTTACTTTCAGGAATGGCATGGTAATGTGATGGGTGCAAGATGGACAAAGTGGATCCTGTATCAATCAAACAATTCACCGAATTATCAAAAATTTGTACAACAACGTACAAACTATCATTTTCAATTGATTTTATTTTATTAACATCATTCAAGGAATTGGGCTCAATTTGGTCTTCAACCAAATTCTCAGCTGAAACATGGCCCGCTGTTTCAGCTTCATCTAGTTTAAACCCCGATTCATGGTTTGTACAGCAACACTTTTTGCATTTCGGCTAAATGGTTTACCGTAAGTATTGCCATGTGACCTTTTTAGTTTTGGACAATTTATCTTAAAATGACCTATTTCCCCACAATGAAAACAAGCACCTGGTTTGGCTTTGGATTGTTCAGTAATTTCAATTTTTGCGAGTCTATTAGTAATGTCGTCAATTTGACCGGTCAAATATGTATCTCTGTCTGGTTCGGAGTCAATGGCGCGAACAGGTTTACTAAAATGTTTCCGTCTACCGTTTTGGAAAGCTTCGTATTCAAGTGCTACTTGAACGGCATGGTCAATGTTTTTGGCTTTGGCTTGGAAAATAGCCCATTCCATGTCTGCGTCATTGAGCGAGTCAATAAATGAATCGCAAGCTAACTGTTCTCTAACTTCCATGGATGCGGAATGGTAAGCTAACCTTACAAGACGTTTTATGTCTTGGCCTAAAACTGGTATGGACTCAGTTCGACCCCGTAATTTACTCTTTAAACGAGCACGATACATTTCTGATTGGTTTTTAGGTTGAAACCTAGAGGCCAAAGCAGAGATTAAATGGTTATAATCGAAGCGCAATTCCGGACGCAAATCGGTCAATATGCTTTGAGCGGTACCCCTAAGACTCGTTGCTAATTCTAAAGCTTTTTCAGTATCATCCCATTTATTAATTGCTGCAATAAGCTCAAATTGGACAAGGTAATCTTCCCAATTGCTCTCTCCATCGAAGAGGGCTGGTTTCTTAATACTTTTATTTGTTTTAGAAGTTTGGTCACTTATCCCTAAAGGTACATGGGTTTGGGAAATTTGGTTCGATCCTGCCATGTTATTTAACAACTCCGGACCCTGTGGGTACCTAGGTATGTTGCTCCCTGGTGTTGGGATGCGTTCTGGTCCAGAAAATCTAGAAAAATAAATACCATCTGATCTGCCATCAGATAACCTAATAGACGGTGCACCTCGTCTATTAATGTCCTGGTCTCCCTGAGCATCCGTACCCGATGCCGTCTGACCTTCCCTATTCATAGATTGAAATCTGGCAGAGTTATGAGGGAACCCCAGGGGAAATACCGGAGTAGATCCACTTCCAATACACCTATTGCCGGGGTTATTTTCATTCCTCCCCTGTTTTACCAAAAACGCACTATTGTCGGAATGACAATAAGCAACCGATTCCCCGTTTTGGTCCTGCCCTGGATCAGATACAAATAGCTTGTTTCTGTCCGTATACATATCCTCATTGGCCACTCTCCTCGACGAAATTGGATCCCCTAACAATGGCCGGTTGTCGGAAGGAAACAACCCATCCTTATCGGTTCCTCTATACAAATTCTTTCGTGGGGGCCAATGATTTTGCGTGCGAAAACTTATCTCTCCGGAAGGAGTTAAATCTTGAAAATTTTCACAGGATCGAGATCGGGGGAGCACCGGTCTACCCTGGGCAAATAAGCGAGAAGTTTCAATTTCTTCCTCCATTTTACCTAAACCAAAAGTTACCCTTGAAAAAAAAAAATAATTACTTAATCAGACAAAAAAAAAACCTTATTCGCGAGTGTTCGTGCCGACGCTGCCACCACTTGTAACGTTTCCGAGCGGTTCTTTTTATTTGGTGGCCTTGTCCTAGTGTATGCGTAATACAAAAAAAAAAGGGGGTACTAAATTGGCTCCTTGGTCAGACTAGCCTTTGGTTAAACTAGGATCTATGGTATCTGGTTATGGTCAATTCATGGTTTGGTTGGTACTCTGGTATGGTGCGGTATTAGGTGGGAATAAGGAATAGGGTGATAAGTTTTTGGCCTATTCTAGCGAGTTTGTTTTTGTGTGTTGGTGCTAGATCTGTTGGTTTTGTAAAGGAGACGAAGTCCGAAACAAAGTTAAATAATGTATTAATTAAATGGCAAATTCAACTTTAACAAACAGTAATGGTTCAAATAAATATAACAATTTACGCTTATAGATATGAACAACCGTTAAAAGTTCAATAACTTGTAGCTACTAAAAAGTAACGATATGGTAACTGTCGGACTTAAGTTTTGGAGGAAAATTTATCTTTCTAAAATAGAAAAACCCCTTTTTACTTATTCAAAAATTGGGTCTAAGTTAATACTTATCAAAACTAATATTATCGGAATTGATAATATCGTTGGAAAATTAAACGGACCTTTCCTCTGGCATCTTGTGGTTCTGGCTTTGGAACAACTGGATCAGGGTTTTAGCAATAATCTCTGTCGTCTGCTACTTAACCGGGATCGGGATAGAAATCGTTGTCTTTATTATTCTGGCCCAGGGTAAAGCTTGCTAACAAATGAAATTTTCCAGCGTATTTATAGTAGTTTACCAAAATTACCGATTTGGTTTACCACTTTTACCACTTTTACCGACAGTTACCATGGCAATACCATAATTTACCAAAACCGGAACTGGTTAATTCCATAATATTCGTAACCTTTCATAAACGTCATTTTACTTCATAACTTATGAAAAACAATGAGACGTTCCGATAATTAAAATGGAGCGTAAATAAAGTTGACAATAACACACAATTCAAAGTAACAATAAGGATAGTAATTATCACAGTTTAAGGTAAAATAACATTACTAAATAAAAAACACATTCCCACAGTCATGACTGTAACTCTAGTACAAAAGATTAACACTTTTAATCAATAAAAACTATAAAATCTGGTCTGAGGGGTTACCCAACATATGATAACAACACACATTTGTTACAAATATATCAATGCTAGTTTTGATTATGATAGCACCGTCCCCTGGTGACCACAGCATCTTGTATGTGTGATCTGGTAACAGGGAGAGCTGCTAAAATAATATTATAAACACTTATCATTGATGCACGAGATCCTCTAGTATTACTTTCCTCTAGTATTACTTTTCTTTAGGTCCAGTCTTCTATTTGAAAATTAGTGTGGCACCTTTATTCCTTATCAATTATTATACTATTGCAATTGTACCTTGTAAAAAAATCCTGCCCCATAAGGGACCTTAATTGCGGCGACAAACTACTAGTATGTCTTATGTCGTTATATATACCGGTAACCGGTACATTTTTTAACCAATATATATTTAAACAGTGCTGTTTCTCCCTCATAACCGTCTTACAACATAATTGATATATTTTCAGACTTGGGAGGACTATCGGCTGACATGGAACAAACAGGACTTTGATGGTCTTGATTCCATTATTGTTCCGGCAAACAGATTATGGAAACCGGACATATTTATATTTAACAAGTATGTTTTTCATAGAATAAATACAACAATGGGCTATACAATAAATATACAGGGCACATCATCAAAATAGTAATTCTGCAACAGAAAGCGATGCATTCAATTATCGATGTTTGACCAGCTAATTCAATGATGTAACATATATATGTACATGCTTTAGCATGATTTGAAAGATATTTTTCTTTGGTTTTTGTTTTGTGTCAATCATTGTCTATATAATATGCATTCTTTTATTTTATTGTACTTCAACATGCTTGATTGGTTCGTTATTCCTGTCTGTTGATACTCTCATGCATTCTGTTGTTTTCGGCAAATAACAGTGCGACAGAAGTTGACCATTTCTATAGAGTTACCTTTTAAAGCTTTCTGTTCCTTATGCTGTTAAATGCCATTATCATTGATGCACCAAAATCTCGGAGTTCTGTATAGAGCCTTTATCCTAATCTTTTTTCTTAGAAAAGACTGCATGTCAAGCTCAGTTGTTTGTCTTTTTGTTTTAAGAAATTTATTGTTTTTAGTGCCGGAAGTAAGCTGGGAGATTTTGTTAACGTGACAGAAGGTAGAGCTGTACTTAGCCATACCGGAAGAGTCACGTGGTTAGTCCCTCTGATGGTAAGAAGCGCGTGTGACATAGACGCTAAGTACTTTCCATATGACAGGCAGACATGCAGCGTGTACTTTGGATCTTGGATATACGATGAAAGTCAGTTAGATGTACAACCGATTTCACAAGTTCCTAACCTACAACAATACTTAGTCAACAGCGAGTTTGATCTTCTTGGTGCAAATATAAAACGCAAAGTTGTGGATGGAAAATGCTGTCCGGGAAATGGCTACCACTCCATGGTTGTACTACAGATTCGGATAAAACGAAAAACTATATATTATGACTATATAGTGATTGCCCCGACTGTTCTGTTGAGCATATTGTCGTTATTTTCTTTTTGTCTGCCATCACACCACGGAGATAAGATATCTATAGGTCTGACGGTGTTTGTCACTCTGTATGTCTTACAGCTGTTAATATCGGAAAATGTACCTGATACAAACACTACTCCGCTTCTTGGTAAGTTTTCTTAGTTCTGATGCAATTGTCATTACCTTTACTTAAATTTACTAAGAAGCATCAAAACGAGACAACTCTTCGAAAGAGTTCGCAGTTCCTGCTTAAAGTGTTACCATAGAAAAGATCATGATAAAAACTAAAATTGTATTGCAAACCACCTACGATTAACGAAACCTTGTTCTAGTAGTTCTTGTTTCAAATGTGACTTTCTTTATACTTTTGTCAAATTGCTTATTAAAAAGTCTTCCTTGATCAAGAGGAATCCCATTATAAAGCATGCCTCATAGACTCTTATCTTGGAAATATTTTATGCACGGAGAAATGAACAAATCGAAATTAGTTAAATGCCATTGTCTGTGGTCTTGTTTTTTTTTTTTGGTGACAATTTACTAGTATTTCATTTAATCATATTGTCTCACTTATTTTACAGTTCACGTGTAAATGTAGCAATTTCATATGTCTTGAGTATAAATGTTTGAATAAAACATCTTAATGAAAAGAAAAATGTTAAACGTATAAAAATTCTTTTGCAGGGGTCTATACTTTTATGATAATGACATTAAACTGTACTTCACTGATCATGGCAACGTTTGTTATGAATATCAAAAGTAGAGGAAAACGGAACCCATCATCGAGTGTCCCGACATTTTTATCCTTTATCTGTCGAAAATATCTTTCAAAGATTACATTCACAAAGCCTCCAGGTGATGTAAAAGACGTCGAATTATTTGGCCCACATAGTTTACAGTTTGACGAAGACGACAATGGGTTGTCTTCAGACAGTACCTGTAAGCATTGCTGCTCAGACTGTACGTATTTACTGACTGAAAGTGAAGCATGGGATCCAAATTGTCTAGATCTTTTCGAAAGCGATAGGATACCTCAGAATAATGTAACAATGCACACTCATGGAATCGTAGCTCCGACCGATACTACAGATAAAGAAAATATCACAGCTGCAGTCAGAAACGACATCAGATTATCAAGCGAGACATTGCCAAGACAAAAACGCGTTTTGAAGGAGAAAAATTGCATTGATGGTGCAGAGGACAATGAGACGAACAGAGGCGAGGAGCAAACTACTATGTGTGAGTCAAATGTATTGAAAGAGTACCAACAAATTGCTAAACTCAAACAAGAGTGGAATTTCATTGCAGACACAATTGAGAGGGTGTTCTTTATTATTTTTGTTTCTATAACAACTGTTACTATGGCAACTATTCTTTTGATTGTTCCATCAGTTTCTGCTTAACCTTTTTACCAAGTTTAAAACAGATAAATGGACATGGATACGCAAATACTTTATTGCTCAAAATTTGGCGTGAAATAAAATTACAGGAACCACAGCCTATGTACCGTAAAAGTTCAATGGGTTCTGCCTCGCATGGTTTTGGCAACTGATTGCCTTCTGGTTGATACTTTTTAGAATAGAACATCGCTTGTTTACCTTTATCGAACAATAGCACATTTTGGCGTGACACGAACATTAACAGGAGATAAACTCATCTCTAAGACGCGTATAATGCAGATGGTCGCCTATTTCAAAAGCTTTAACTCTAAGTTCTTGCATTAAAATAAAAGCTTTCCTTGGAAGGTTTGTTTGATGGAATATCTGTTCCAAGGAAGGATCTTTGATATTGACTTAAATTTGTCACCTAAGAAGGTGTTGACAATGCTTGAGCTTTGGCACATAAATCTATGATCGTACCTTCAATGTAAATATCGGTAAATAAGGTTAATAACAACATTTCCGGAATGGGTTGAGCAGTCTCTAATTTCAAAAAAGATAAGATAATACAAGGCAAAGACACGCTAAATGAAGATCGGAATGGTCCTGACTTGGTACAGGCATTTTGATAGAAAGGGCGGATTGAATAAGGTTTTATGTTGCCAAACCTCCGCTTTCGGTTGCGATCTTTGGGTCTGGTAGTAAGGAACTGTTTACCCTTCCGAAAACCTAGGTCACCTGTGTGCATTCTTAAACCGACTTGATTTTACAATGCTGATTGAGTTTAGTTAGTTATAATAATAATGTGCGGTTTTTCTTGGTTTTGTTATCTTTGTTCTATTAATTAAGTGTTAATGTCTTATGTATAATAAGTTGTTAACTTTTTTTCTTGATTTTTTTCGGACTTATGACAATTTTTAAAATGCCATATAAGTACTTTTTCGCTTCTACTGTCCACAAGAAAAAAACACCATAATTGATAAAGAAAGTTTCATCTAAACTGTCTCTGCATGCGATCTGGGGCGGTACTTTCCCACCTGTATGTAATTAGGTTCGTCAGTAACCTGCCCTCTGCCACTAAAACGGAACGCCCTATTTTGCTCAGGTGCGTCGAAAAAGGCGTTAAACACCATCACACATACACACACGTCCTGATGCTGGATCATATAGCGATCACTCATTAATGTGCCCTATATCCCGTGTAATTAAAAAAGAATAATGTTCGCGCTGAGCTACAATGACTATATGAAACGGCGCCGGCCTGGTAGACGATAATTTTTAGTCCAGTAATGTCAATACCAAAGGGGTTCATTAGTTATATATTAGTTCTCCTGGTTTGTTCTAATGATCCCGATAATGATCTACCTTGGAATTCATTAAGAAATAAGCTAAGTTATGATAACTAAGTTTATTATCTTTTACGAACAAAAGGGCAAAATAATTAAATTAAGTCAATACATGTAATATTTCGATCGGATGTGAATACTGAAACTTAAAAGTTTTTACTTAAGATACTTTTTGATATTTCAAACAACAAAAGCAGAGCTGTCAAGGTGACGATCTTCGAAGAGAAAACGGCACCTGAAAAAAAGGGAAAACCCCATCATATTCCACATCAACAATCATATTTATCAATAATTGAATTGAGTCACACATATATTTATTATATAACATTTAATTTAACAGCTAAAATGAGGGTTTAAAACTGTCTAAACTATTCAATCTTTTACCCTGTTGTATCGTTAATCGAATTGTTTCTTCTGCTCAATATGTTTCTTGCATCGTTTGGAGCATTAAGTGCAGTTTAAAATCATTATGATTTGTATGATATATATAATATGATATTTCGATTAATTGTCAAATAAAAATTGCCTCACAATATGAAAGTGAAAACGATGACCCCTGTTTGATATGGAACGTACGACTATTTCTAGAGAATCGGTATTCTCTTACAAAACTCCGTAATATGCATTATGGGTTTTTACTTGATATATGAGAGACATTCTGTTAATTATGTTGGTGGTTTACCATAGGACGGCGCATGATATGCATCTAGTGTGGTATAGTTCGAACATCTCTAGATCTTTACTGCTGCTGAATAGCCAACTTGTCAGAAAGAGAAAGTTGCGAAATTTGAAATCTCGCCCTGCCAGTACATGACCTCTTCACTGTTTTAAAAAAGACTTTGAAGCTAAGGATCTCGGAATTGCAAGGAACCTAGAGGTGAAGAGTGCAGGCCCACCGGCGTCCAGAAACTCTCTACCTCTTACCAACCTTGTCCAAGCTATGGATGGAATAGCCTCACTGCCTTGTGAGTGGCTCGAAAAGTCAAAGACTATGGAATTAAATCCAGAAAGAATATCTCATGCTAGAGTTAATCGGTAAAATGGGATTCGATAGTAACGAACAGCAACTCATCTAAAAGAAGAAACATTCAGAGATTAAAATTTGCATAGATTTGGCTCGTTAACTCCAGACAAGCAACAAGTCGAGCTAGGGGAAGGAAACCATTTTCGCAAATTCTCTGGCTCTCCAGGTTGAGGATTTCGCACAGGGCTTACAACCGGGGCCTGTTTTGTAAAAAAGCATTTTGTTACAAAAGCAGTAACAAAGTAACAAAGGATTTAACCACACTGGGGCGAAGGAACTTTACACAAAGTATGGCTGCTGATGGTGACAGCGTATGACTGGCGATGGTGATACAGTAATACTGCTTATAGTGAAAGCCGTAAGAAAACCAGAAACCGGAAGTTCTCGGCACCAAATGTAAAACCAGAATTTGATTCTGGGACGTTCGTACCATGTACGAAACTGCCAGGTTAGCCATGGTAACAGCAAAAATAAGAAGGTCCTGGGGTCAGTGAAAGCAGATGCATTGGTAGGATGTAGATGGTTGCATACAAAGATACATGAATTCAATCTATATTCTGAGTGGAAAACCATCATTTGGAAGAAGTAGAATTAACATTGAAGAAAGAGACGGAGAAACACTAATGGAATGGAAAATCTTTGATTGACGTTCAAGTAAGGGTGCAGATGTAGACTGTGACCACTATCTTATTGTTGTCATGGTAAAGGTGAAACTAAGAAGGGACTTAAAATCTCTTTCATATGTCCAAAGACATTAACAAGCTTAGGAACTAGAAAGATACGAGCATGTTTGGTATTTAGCTGCGAAACAGATTTGAAACTTGAACATCAGAATTTGGAAACAAGTTAAAGATGTGTATGATACGACCAGAAAAGACTGTCTAGGCTACAGAACTAACAGAGCAACAAAGCATTGGATAACGCAACACACATTGAACGTTGAAACACGGCGCAACAAATGACTGAAAGAACTTGATGCAAAATTTCAGTAGCTCAAGGATAAAAACAATGATGAATATTGACCCGGTGACAAAGAAGTAAAGAAGTTAGTCAGAAAAGACAAAATATCTTAAATTCATGATATTGCCAGGCAACCAGAAGATACTACAGAGAAGAAAGAACAAAGCCAGCTATAAAAAGTGACAAACACAGACGAAACACCAACATTTCTAACGAAATAATAAAAGCAATAAAATCTCACAAAAAATGGAAAAGCTCCAGGACAAGACAATTTGAATGCTGAGTTATTTAAGACAGACCCAATGCTATCAGTCTAAGTACTACACCACCTGTTTGAATGTATTTTGTATGGCACTGAAATACCATATGAATGAGTAGAGTGAACAATTACTAGTATCAGTAATCTAAAGAAATGAGCACAAAAACCCAGTCAGATCATACTAATGATGATAATGAACCGAATTTTAGCGGTCATAGATGAACGCTTAAGAGAATAGCAGGCAGGATTCGGAAAATGTAGAAGTTGTACTGACATTATTTTTGTAAACATTGAACAATGCCCTGAATGGCAACGAGATTTGAATATCATGTTGACTTTCAAAACGCCCTTGACAGCACTCAGAGAGAGAGAGAAAGAGTCTATGGAAAATTGTCAGATATTAGGGAGTCCCATCAAAAATTGTAGGCGTCATAAAAGTTCTTAATGGAGGATTATACAAGGATAAGAAGACCTAGACTTTGTTGATGAATTTGCTCTACTATCACATACGCATCAACACATGCAGGAAAAAAACCAATAACTATGAATATGCCCAACACATCGGCCTAAAATTCAGTGAGACAAAATATGGGGTAATGATGCTGAATACTACCAACAGTCAGCCTATACAGATATACATGTATAATAAGGACAACTGACTAGCCTTGGAAGCACAGTAAGAAATTATAGGGGTGTCGGTGATAACATAAAGAACTGGATTGGAAAAGCTGTCCACATTCCATACCAAATGCCTTAGACGCATATCTTACCGGTCTTCTGACCAAGAACTATCAACAATGACGACCTACTTGCTGCTAGTGACCACCAAGGTATGATCAACATCCTGCTTAGAAGACGCTGTAAGTAAATAATGCATGTCACGGAGAGAGACAGTACATCTTATACCAAAGTTGCTCCGTATTGGACGCGATAAGAAGAGGAAAGAGGGGGAGACCCAAAAATATATGGATACGAACAGTGAAAGGAGAGATGAAAAGCTGAGGTCATACTTTGATAACAAAAGAATGGCTGGCAAAGATCGCCACCAATTTAGGACATTAATTGTTGCCTTAAATGCCACCAGGCCTTGAGGGCAATGAGTAAGTTAGCTACTTCGTTATTGAGAGAAATTCGGCAATTACCGTAAACTTGCCACCTTCTTACCTGCACCGCTACATGCGAGCCACCCAGCTATTACCAGACTAACCTGTTTTGCTACATGTGGGACATCCGGATATTTGACGAGATTTACACTTCTATACCTACACCGCTTAATGCGGGTTATCCGGATTTTTCCAGAGATTTGTCACTTCCTTACCTGCTCCGCTACAAGCGGGACATCCGGCTATTTCTGGAGATTCGTCACTCCCGTCATCACAATCCTCTTTTCCGTCACAACGGAAGGCAAAATCAATACACGTCATCGATCCATCTTTACATCCAAACCACTTCCATGAACAGTTCTGAAAATAGGATTTGTTACATTTTATAGACTATAATCAGACTATGGATAGGGATACACAACGAAACATCTTTAAAACAACGACATTTTTCAAATCTTGCTGATGGAGTCTTCGTATCACAGTATCACAGTATATTCGTTACTTCAGAGCTTGCGGGAATAACATCGATTTCCTTTCAATTGACAGAGCGTCACGTTTGACACAGAAATTGCTGACACAGGGTTATGTTGCTCCACGGTTGCTGTCTTCACTCAAGAAATTTTACGGTAGACACTTGCACTCGTAGACAAATATGGTATTTCTATCTCTCAAATGAGTGCAGATGTTGGTTTTGCGTCAATTGGAAATTAGTAACACGACGGGTGTGCTATAGCAGGCAGGAACCGCTTACTTTTCTGGAGCACATGAGTTCACTCTTGTCACGACTTGAGTTCGCGTTGTTGATTTCCATTCGAATGATTTTGTGTTTTGTGTTTCTTCGTGCTGTTTTTGTTCGTGTTTATCGGTTTCGTCGTTGCCCTTTCTGACTTTTGACGCTTGAGTGCCCCATCGGTGCCTCTTTGCTTCTGCAATGAACTAAGCCACCGGCCTCAAAAACATTAATTTTGATAGAAATTCTGCTATATATGATTAAGCTTCGTGTGAATGTTAAATAAGTTTGTTGTCAACATTAATTTAAACACAGTAACGTCATACCCTGTCGATGTTCCCTATCACAGATGGATAGCATGTCCCGTTCCAGCAGCTTTGGAATTCTGTATCATTTCCCACACAGTTGGCACCATTATGTTGAGGGGCGGGGTTATTACAGTCACGTGTTCTGTTGACCTGACCATCACCACATGACACCAAACAATCTGACCATGTTGACCAGGACCCCCATGCTCCATCAACTATAGTAAATAAAAGAATCAATTAATAGTTCAAGCTTGGTTTGGTGAGGGAGTTATTTTTCTTTTTATATTTACGCTATCCTTGTGCTTTAGGGATGTGAAATTTAGAGAAAACCCTATACTGCTACCCTGGGTGTAAAGGGGATTTGTATTGCAGGTGTTGTAAATAAAGAATGTATACCGGTATATCTTTTAAAGACAGCTTGGTTTGGTAATGAATTAATAAGTTAAGAAGAATTGCATATTTCAATGTCAGCAAAAATATGTACAAATAAATAACATGAGTTATATTGTGCAAGACCAAATAACCTTCATTTTACCATAATATTTTAGATCTTTATTTCAAATTTATATGTTGGTATTCTTCTTCTATTAAAACACCCTAAACTACCAAAAGTCCAAACGATTTGCCAGTTATGCAACACTTACTTGGACATGGTACAGTGGATGAGCATGACTGGGTGTCGGTGGCACTTCCGCTGCAGTCTAAACCATTATTTGCTGGTGCTGGGTTAGTACATGTTCTTGTTCTTTGTTGAGCCCCAGGTCCAGAGTTACAAGTTACTGAGCACGCACCCCAAGCTCCCCAATCAGTCCAGTTTCCGTTAACTAAAGTATATGAGAAGTTCTTATATTTGTTTAAGCAGAGAATGACACTTGTCATTTAACCATTGAAAACAAATTACAAAAAATGTGTTCAAATGTTATTTAGTGTAATGAATCCTCATTTATCAAAACTTTTATCATTAAATGCAAAAATCATAAGGTGCGATAACTTATGTGAAATTAGACCCAAATAATGAAGCTGCTGATTCTCTATATAATAATATTTCGTACAGCATAATATATATTTTGATGAGGTAATCCTAAAGATTTTATGGATATAAATTTTTATAGGAAAAGACTTCAGATTTTTCTACATTTTCAATTGCAATTTTAGCACATTTTAAATGAGAATATTATAATGGCTGTAAGAAATAAAAGTGTTTGGAAGGGGGATCGTCTACCTTTTTATAAGATGCATGTTTTACTTACCGCGAGGTGGCGCTGCCAAATCTTCATCAATGGCTCCATCTCCGTCGTCATCTGTAAAACAAAATAACAAAATAGTGATCAATCTGGATGTTGATAGTGGCGGTGTCGAGCGGGCAATGTCACTCTGCTGCGACTATGCCCAGCTCATGACACATCACCACCATAGTTAGCTCTCCAGTTGACCCGCCACGATGACCTTCGTAAACAGTTTGTCAACGCGTGCAGGTCTGGTCAGAATTTCTTTTTCATTATGAACGAATTCAGGTACCCATTAGCAAGATGATCTTAAATTTACCAAAGGGTATGTCGGCGTTAAAAGATATTCCGTTACAATTAGGAACTGACTAAATTACAGGATACGCATTTGCTCTAATAATTTGTCATGTATTGTAATCTTTGGTATGTGTAAATTTACATACCGTCCTTTTGAATTCTTTGAACTAAAATTTTCGGCCAACATTCCTCTTAACCACTTTTAAGAAAAAGGAAAAACCAATATGAAAAAGAACATGAAGGAATTTCATAACTTAAAGTATTTCAATATTTAGAAGAAAAAAGGCAAAGACAACAAAAGAAATTCCATGAAGATCGCAATTGTCCTGACTTGGAACCTGTCCAAAATACTAAACTCAAGCTAGCGAACAATAAGCCCAAAATGGCGTTACTACGTATTTAGTTTTTGTTTACCTATTCCATTGTTTGTCTCTTCATCTATCCACCCATCACAGTCATTATCAACAATATCACCAGCAACAACAGCTGTTGGGGTACAAGGCTGTAAAAATAAGAAGATACGCAATGATAGCATTTAAGTTTTGCTCGTTCAACTCACTTTCATTTTGTTCCAGGTTTCAATGAAGTTCAAGTATTTCAGTTCACGAGGAAGTTGAATTGTTATAATGATAATGATGATGTTCTATTACAGTCATGGCAGTGTTGTAAAGTGACGAACACTTCAATTTACTAGTATTTTTACGTTGCATCCTTTCTCCATAACAAAATCTACACACTGTTTCTTTACAAATAACCAACCAACCCTCAATCATGTCCTGTGCGTTTGTCAATTTATAACATCATTTGGATTGTTTTTTACTTTTGTTTATTTGTAATTTGCTTATTTTTCCAGATGTGTAAATGCATCTTGTCGATGTAAAATTCTTAAAAATCTATATTATTATCTAAACTCGAGATGACTTACACCATTGATTGTAGCCAGACGGAAACCAGCTGCATAAGCATACGAATTTGTCTGAGCATTGCCAAAAGCTATAGCCATAAAGGTAGCAGCTGGATCTGTGTTGTATATGGAATGGGAACCAGGAGTTACTTCAAATGTAGCGGTAACCAGTGTGGATCCACTAATGGATGTCCATGTCGTACTAACAGCAACATTGTCAAGAACCAAATTTGCTTTTCTGGCATCTTCGATAACGACCAAAGCGTAGTTTTGAAAATCTCCAGAAGGTGTTTGGATGGTGCTCCACGTATAGTCGGCAGGGAATTGCGGTACTGGAGGCATTACTGTCATTTGAGGATCGCCACCATTGGGTCCGTCCCCAGACTGGGTACTAATAGTTTTACCAAACATGACGACCATCACGGCTTTATCAGAGGTAATTGTTTTGTAATCACCAGTCGCAACATTTAATTCAACGAATTCTTGAGCGTTTATTGTGCTATGGACACTACCAGCTAAGGATATTGTAGTAGAATCTTCAGAGGCCACGATTCTAAAGTAGTCGCCTTGGTTGCGGTCTGGTGTACTGATAGTGAAGAAGTTTTTGCCCCATGTATCCACCGGCATCATCTGTTCAACCAAGTGATCAGAGCTTGCTCCTGTGTTGGTGTCTCTTACGGCGACTTTTTTGGCACCGCTGAACACGGCTACTGGACTACTGGCCACAATCTTTGTTCCAGTAAAATCACCGGAACTTTGGTAACAGTGGAAAGTCTGGTATCTATCTAGTGTTACCGTGAAGCTGTTACCGTTAGTGTACGTGTTACCATTGTAGGTCACAGACAGTGTGGTTGACACAGCGGTGGGCAATGTTATTGTGACGCTTGTTCCGGCTGTTACTCCGATAATCATAAACTGACCATCAGAAGACCACGTGATCAAATTGTACTCTGTACCGAGTGTGTCAGTTGGGAAAGCAACAAAGCCGTCAGTCGAATATCGTTCTTTATTTACACCAAACACAGTGATCTCTTGGGTTGCAGTTATGAGAACACCTTTGTCCCCAAGTTCTGTGTCCACTCCACGGAGGGTATTACTTAAGGTTAACTTTTGGATTGAACCCCTAGAGACCGTTGTGGAACCTAGTGTTTGTCCGGGAAATTTCAAGGGTGCTGTGACTGTAACAGAGGCCGGTGTGTTTGATGTCGTTGTTACGAAAAGTTCAAGGTCATTGCTAGTACCTGTAAAAAGTTTAAATGACAAAAGTTCACTTAGGGGCATTGCTAGTACCTATAAAACGTATTAAGAATGAAAAATGCTGAAAGCTTGCATCAATAACATGAACTTTACGTTAGGGTTTTTAATAGGAAACAGAACAATATGTTGGAGTTATTTGTTATTATTTCTCATTTGTTTTTACCCTAGCCGTTTTAAATGGTGACATACCCAAGTTGTTCATAAATCCGATCAGAAATTCTGTTCCTTGATTGTCCCTTCCTGCAAATAAAATAAAAATATATTTTCAATTTGTTACAAAAATCATTGGTTATGTTGACATAACATATATGTTCTTCCCTCGATTTTAAATTCTTAACAGAATGCCATATTTTTAACACATGCAGATCTAGATCATGAGCTTCTATTTAAAAAGCATATTCGAAGGGTATTGTTGAGGATGTATACGAAGTATGCTGCATCGTCCTACGTGAAAGAGACAGAAAAAGTATGGAACCTGTCCATTTATATTTGTTGGAACCCAAATGTAATATGATAAGGTTAATTGTTCGAAAAACAGTTCAAGACTGAAAAAAAATATATATCAAATCATCATCTACTTGGAAAGATTAACATAATACAATTTATCATTTTTCGCTTTGATGACTTGATTGAAGACGGCAAAAAAAGTCTGAGTATTGAGAAATTTTGGCAGAAATAAGACTGAGGTGACCTTTTTGTTTGTTTTAGTCATTATTAAAATTTACTATGATAGTAAAAAGGTATTGGTACTCACCCTGTCCATAACAGAGGCAGACAACAGCAGCCAAACACAAAAGTGTCTTCATGGCGCAGTTAACCTGAGAAAAAGAGTCGTATTTATATAAATAGTCAGCAGAATTGTATATATCTAACTTTTCAAGTATATTAAAACGTATAGCAGGCAATGGTACAAGCTTGAAGCCCCGACTTGAAGCAAAGAATTGCACTTGAACGTCCTAGAAACTAAGATAGCGAAAAATATGGGACTGATAAAACCTGGTTCAACACACACCCAGCATTTCATTTAAAATACCCGAACAAAGTCAGGACCAAATGTGATCTTCAATTTCTTTGGTATGTCTTTTTGATTTGTCCTTTCTTGGACATTGAGGGAATGGGTCCCTGGCAGGGCAAAGTTGTTCGGAAAAAGCCCACTGCAGAGCTCACAGAACCTTACATCCGCAGGTCATGCCGCTTTGCTACACAGCGACTGAGATGCGTACCCAAGGTGGTTGAGTGGGGCCAGTGTCATAATGATATCTGGGGTTGTCAAGATTTATTACTAATGTGGTGCGCCGTGTGATAAGTGCCGTTAAAGAACTCTGATTGCTACAGGTCTCAATAACAATAGGGCCGGTGAGATCCCCTACAGAATGCTAAATTGCTCGATAACAATAGGACCGGTGAGATCCCCTACAGCATGCTAAATTGTTCGATATCAATAGGACCGGTGAGATCCCCTACAGAATGCTAAATTGCTTGATCCTGCCCGGTCGTCACTCATTTTCCAGTGGTAGTCAAATCTCTCATCCCCATTGGCCTTCTGTTCCCTTTTTTCCACTTGAACATCATCATGTTCATTTTATCACGACACCTCTTTCATGTTCTGACATCTCCAAGATATAGCCGGATAATTCATGCTGCTTAGGTGTAAATTGGCATGAGTTACCCAATACTTTTCATTTTAGATATGCCCTTCTAGATTTTCTGTAACAATCTGTTAATTGTGAAATCAAAGTTGTGAAACTTGGAGTAATCAACCTCTTAAGGTTTAAAAGTGTAAAACGAAATGTAACTTTACCCAAAATAAGTACCTATTTTAATTTTATTATGAAGCTCTAAATCATAAATATATAAACAGAAAATTGTTGCTCTTTGACTCGAACACCTTAGTGGTTCACTCGAAACCCGTAGAACCATCTTAAACCATTTAGACATTAAAATTATCTTGTAGCTTACCTCTAAGGTTGCGATGAAAATTATAGACTGCTTAAAAGTCTGTCTTTACTGTCTGTTTATATTAAACATTTAAGTTCAATATAAATTTTTAAAGAGATAATAATTCTCGTCAAATAAATTAATTAGTTTATTAATAATAATATTTATATAACTACCTAGAGGTTAAGATAGTTAAAAACGTCTTAAAGACACCTGTACCAAATACTTTGACAAGGCCGATTGCAAATCGTTTGTATAGAACGGGGACATAAGTTGAAGACCTTCATCCAATTCTTAGACATAAAAAAACAGAACGAACACGTTCACTGGGCCAAGTCAATCCAATCGACTACTTTTGTCTACTTTTATGTCTTTTGTTTTGTTTTGTGTTGTTGTTTTTGTGTGTGTAATTGAATTTGTTTGTTATATGTACCTTTTTGTTTAGTATTGTTTTATTTAATTTGGATATAGATTTTTTCCATCACATAATCACTCCGTTACTTCTATTTCAGTCAACTTTAAGGGACATAGATCAAGTACATTCCTTCTATAGATGAAAACAAAATTATGGTTTTTAACGCACGGATCCCCTATTTTTCATGGATGAAGCAAAGGGGTGTACCAATGGGTACGAATAGCTTTAAGTCGTAAAGGCAAAGACAGTATCGGTAGACATGATATCATCACAAAAACAAACCTCTCAACAAAAACACATACCACAACCAAACCACAATCTGTCAGAGTAGTCAAAATGAGAGTGACATCTATAAAGGACTTCACTAAACCTCTATGTTCATTTGAGAGATAGAAATCCCGTTTTTGTGTCTACAATATCATACATATATACATCTTCCGTTCAATTTTAGAATGACACCAACATTCTAAACCGTAGTGCAACGTTACCCTGTGTAAGCAATTTTTACCTGTCAAAAGTGTACTCTATCAAGGAAATCGCAACTCCATAGGCAGAAGCGGACGGAGTGTTGCTATCTAAAAAGATTAAGTTGACTTGGAAATTCAACTTAATAGTTGAAATTATTACGTTTTTCATAGAGCCTCGTGCAAAGCTTTCCTTGTGTAAATTATATATCCAAATAATATGAGGCGGACCTTCTTGAATCTGTGGTGTCCTTTGTCTCAAGTTTCTGTGGATATATGAGGTAGTACAAAGTCATCGAATCGAAGATTGTTTTAATTGTTTAGTGAGAGGACATCATCAATATAACGAAATGTGAGACAAAAAGATCGTAGACTAGCTCTCTTTTTCAATATCACTTTCCGTTATGTTGATGATGTCCTTACTGAACAATTCTAGATTTGATGACTTTTTCTGTCTTATATATCCTCGGGAGCTTGAGATAACGGACACAATGGATCTTAGGAAGCCTGCTTCATATTTAGATCTACATCTTGAAATAGAATATCAAGGAAAACTTTCAACAAAGCTCTATGACAAACGTGATGACTTCAACTTTCCAATCGCCAACTTTTCCTTCTTGTGTAGCAACATTCCGTCCGCTCCAGCCTATGGAGTTAACGTTTCACAATTGATTCGTTATTCCAGACCTTGCGGGACTTACATCGATTTCCTTGGCAGTTCGTCATGTCAGACACAAAAAGGGTAATGATGCTCATTGGTTGCTGTCTTCACTCAAGAAATTTTACGGAAGACATCATGCGCTCATAGACAAATATGGTATTTCAGATGAGTGTAGATGTTGTTTTTGTCAAATGTAGTGTTTTTTGTTTTGTTTTTGTTTCCTCTACCGGATTTGACGAACTGAGTTGACGATTGACTGCGCGACATGTGATCTATAGCCAGCAGGAGCTGCTTATTTTTCCGGAGCACCTGAGTTCACTCTCGTTACGACTTAGGTTTGCGCTGTTGGTTGCTATTCGGTTGTTTTTGCATTTTTGTGTGTTATGTATGGCACGCCATATTTATATTTATTCCTCTTTAAAGATATCTCATAAACTTTATAAGATATCTCGTATATTTTATAAGATATCTTATTAAAAATATAAGATATCTCATATAAATGGGAGTTTATAAGATATCTTATAAAACATATGAGATATCTTATAAAATATATAAGATATCTTATAAAACAAATAAGATATCTTATAAAACATGTAAGATATCTTATAAAGTTTATAAGATATCTTATCAAGATTATTAGATATCTAATATAAAATAATTTATAAGATATCTTATGAAACGAATAAGATATCTTATAAAGTTTACAAGATATCTTATAAAGTTTATAAGATATCTCATAAAGTTTATTAGATATCTTATATATTTTATGAGAGATATCTTATAACTTTTATAAGATATATTATAAATTATTTTATATAAGATATCTCATAATCTTTATAAGATATCTAATAAACTTTATAAGATATCTTATATGTTTTATAAGATATCTTATATATTTTATAAGATATCTCATATGTATTATAAGATATCTTATAAACGCCCATTTATATGAGATATTTTATATATTTAATAAGATATCTTATAAAGTATATGAGATATCTTATAAACTTTATAAGATATCTTATAAAGTATATGAGATATCTTATAAACTTTATAAGATATCTTATAATATTAGAAGGCCTCTTTACAGATATCTCATAAAATTTATAAGATATCTCATATGCTTTATAAGATATCTCATCAAGTTTATAAGATATCTGATAAACTTGATAAGATATCTTATAAAAAATAATTTATAAGATATCTTATATATTTTATAAGATATCTTATAAACATTATGAAATGTCTTATAAACTTTATCAGATATCTTATAAACATTGTTTTAAGAAGATATCTCATTTTCTTTTAAAGATATCTTATATATAGTAAATAAGATATCTTATAAGATTTATAAGATATCTCATAAATTTTATAAGATATCTTATCAAATATATAAGATATCTTATAAATTATTTTTTATAAGATATCTCATAAAGTTTATAAGATATCTTATAAAGTTTATGAGATATCTTATAAAGTATATGAGATATCTTATAAAGTTTATGAGATATCTATAAAGAAGAATAAATGTAAAAACGGCTTGCCATAGTTATGTTGTTTGCTTTTTTCGTACTGTTCTCGTTTATGTTTACTGGACGTTTTATCTCTGCCCCTTTAGACTTTTGTCATTTGAATATCCTATTGGTACGCCTGGTTTTTTATACTTCTTTTAGGGTTTTGACTATCTTTTTTTCGAAAACCTTTTCTTCCAACTAAATTATTGCTTGTTTATACATTTAATGCTCCATTAGGCTGATTATTCACGAAAAACAAGTATAATCCTTATTTATTATTATTATAGCAACGGCAATCCTACCAGTACTCAGTCTGCATTTTGCATATGTAAAATAAAAAAAAATTAGGGACTTTGACATTAAATATATAAAAAGATTAAAATGTGTCTGTTGCAATCATTGTGCAACAACTTAACTTGAGTAGTGCAACATGAGTGACAAAAGGAGATCATGGGAGTTAAATAAATACACATTATACAGCCTATAAATTCGTAAATCTTCAATCAAAATAGCCCTGAACATAGTGAGTATCTAGAGAGGAAATGTTAAAAGTATAGTGTAAATTTTGGGCAAAATTGACCTAGAACGCTCTTTTCAGTCACTCGGGACTATGGGTGTCTGCCTGTTCAAAAATTTCTGGAAAGAAGTAACGGATTAATATGTTTTAATTTCTAAAGGGACATTAGTAGAATATCAGTATTAGGCTACTGTCTAACATTTTCTCCTATTGACCTTTTCTTTGTTAAAGCCATGCACAGGTTATTTTACTGTCTGCAGATTTCCAGTGTTAGAGAGAGAATAACCGGGTATAACAAACAAAGAACACAGAAATAACCAAACAAAACAATCTAAACAAACTAAAAACGAAACCAAGATACATATAGGACACACATCGATGGAAGTGACTACGGCCTACTGAACTTTCACAAGGGCATAGTTCTGGCTTTTTATCGGCTAAGGGTTTGAAGAAGGTAATAATTTATGAGGTACATTAGTATAAATATTGATATATGTATTATATTTTTATATTAGATTCAATATTGATACAGATGATACATGAGTTTAACAATTATTTTTACTATGCGATGTATTATTTTTTAATGTTGAACAGTTATTAAAGACAGCAAGCAATGTATTTTCATGCTGTTTATTTAGTTTCGATATAAAAATATTGGTTTGCAGCGTTCTGGTAATATGAATGTATAATTATTCTAAAGCCGTTTTTTAACCAATAGTGATAATTTTTGCACTCAGTCTAAAAGAATAAAATATAGCGGAGATTTTATATTTTGATATGTCAAAAATAACCAGAGAGGAATGTATGCGCTTGTTAACAAACTCTCAAAATCTCAAATGAGTATATACATGTAAGAAATACCGGTCTGTAGATTTTGCCTAGCATCCTTTATATAGCACTTGACTAATCCTAAATGATCGCAGACAGCATGACGGATGTCCTTAATAGAGAAAAACGCGTGTGCTTATTGAATATTTAAAATACACATTATTTCAAATGAGTATTGAAGTTAGACTGTCGTTACTCGTTGTATTTGAGTATTTTCTACCAAAAAAACGACAGGTGTATTACAATTTGCAAGAATTAATTTTAATTCCAGACCATCTAAGTTATCTTCGTTATATTCAAGATTTTTTGATACGCTACTCGTTCGTTACAATGACGCTCTGTGCGCTCTGCACACGTCGAAATAGGTTTCTTGGTCGTTAGACTGACGCTAGACGTGCGCTGCATTATCGCTAGACAAGTTCGTTTCCATTTAGCTTGGCGTTCGTCAAACGCATTTCAACGTGCGCACAACGACCACATAGCGTACATCAGCGTGTGTATAACGTCCTTCTAACTTATGCCTAGCGTTCGAATAATTTATTTCTAACACGTTGGTGAACGTCGGAAATTTTAAGCATGTTGATTTGCGACGCACTCGGCGATCACCAACGCACGCTGACGTTCGCTAACGTGTTTGTAGCGTGTTCATAACGTGTACAAAACTTACGCAACGCACACCAGCGTGTTGAAAATATATTCTAAAACGTCGGCACACGTTGGCTAAAACGTTATAGTGTGACAGGGCCATAAAACGTTATAGTGTGACAGGGCCATAAACTCAATAATCTTTATTTATCATAATATCTAAGTTTGTAATCTATTAAAGTAGCTATCATATTTGTTTCGTATTGTTTTTTTTTTTTCATATAGAAGTAGTGAAAAAAATATTTGTATGTAAGTATGTAATGAATTGTTTGTATTGCATTTATATTGGTTATATATTGTACATGTAGTATGTTTAATTATGCTCCTGTTACGCAGTTTCTGCGACTAATCGTTTTTTTTTAAATAAAGTACTCAGCATTTAGCATAAACTGTAAGTAAAAAGAATTGTGGACTTCTGTTTTGACTTAAAAATCCAGGGTCTTTAATCAATATTATCTGTTTTAGTTATTGTGAAAGACCAAGAACCAAACGGAGGAAGAATGAACGCATGTATTATACATTCCTTATAATAGTCAGACTGAAATTTCATAATTGCATAGTTTGGGTTTTTTATTGACTTAAGGGCTGGAAGAAGTTAATATTACCATAAATATTGATGTATTTTATTTGAACAATAATTGTCATATTACTGAATTAGATCAATATTAACACAGATGAACCTTACATTTTAATAACTAAACGTAATCGCCGTTTTGTGGAATTTAATATTAAAGACTAGAATATCAGAAATGTCTTTGAAACGTTCTAAAGACATTTTGTGGGTTCGTATTACTGACATAAAATTGTCTCTATTGCAAAAATAATGTATATGCGGTTTATATATGCCCTTATACGGTTTGATTATTTACAATCACTAATATAACTGGTGTTTATTTTCACTTTTCACGCCCCCCTAAAATCAAGTTGTTGCTCCTTAAATTGAAAACCAAATGAAACAGACATAGGATATAAAAATATCAAATTCTATGCGAAAAATCTATTTTGTTTAAAGTTTTAAATAGCAGTTTGTACATTCAAAACATATAAAAAGCAGAACTTAGTTTTCCCTTTGTATAACTTTGCTTTAGAAATATTTGAACGTTTAGAAAATTATTTAAAAAATCCCCGAGAATTCCTGCTGCCGACACCACACAAATGACCATTTATTATGACAGCTAATGGCTTTGGACCGCAAACTTGCTTTATCCTTCAATCTCACATTTCGTTATATTAATGATGTCCTTTCACTAAACAATCTTCGATTTGGTGACTATTTACATCTCATATATCCGAAGGAACTTGAGATAAAGGACACTACAGATTCTAGGAGGTCCGCTTCATAGTTGGATCTATTTCTCGAAATTGACACACAAGGAAGGCTTTGTACAGAGCTCTATGACAAACGTGATGACTTCAACTTTCCAATAGTTAACTTTCCCTTTTTGTGTAGCAACATTCCGTCCGTTCCAGCATATGGAGTTTACGTATCACAATTGATTCGTTATTCCAGAGCATGTGGGGAGTACAACGACTTCCTTGATAGAGCTACACGACTGACAAGCAAATTGTTAACACAGGGGTACGTTGCTCCCAGGTTGTTGTCATCAATCAAGAAATTTTACGGACGACATCATGTGCTTGTATACAAATACGGGATTTCTATCTCTCAGATGAGCACAGATGTTGGTTTGACATAGAGTTTTGTAATGTCATCCTCTCCGGATTTGACCAACACATAATCGATCTTTGGCAACGTGACGGGTGTGCTATAGCAAGCAGGAACTGCTTACTCTTCCGGAGCACCTGAGTTCACTTGCGTTTCGACTTGAGTTCGCGTTGCTGAATGCGGTTTTGTTGTTATGTGTGTGTGTGTTTTATGTCGTTATGTGGTTTGTTTTGTTGTGATGATTTTTTGTCTGCCGGTTTTGTCTTTGTCTTTACGGTTTTATGATACCGATTACCCCTTTGGTACACCTTTGCTTCTTTGACTAATTCCCGCCTTATATATTTTGCTTAAATTTTGGGCATCTAGTTCAGCAGTTTGATTTTTTAGTGTTCAATTGATTGACTTAATGGGAAAAAGGACATAACATGAAAATGCACAAATCTAAAACACTTTATGTGCAACTTATATTTTTAGATTGATAAAAGCTAAATCATTTTCAATCTTCCTGACAAAACAATATACACGTACCTTCAATCTCTTTAATTCTTTTAAATTTCTCAGCTGATCTTTAGAACTTTATGGTAAAAACTTGCTAACTTCAATTAAGATTTCTAGGAATTAGGGAGTTACCTTTGTTCTGATCATTTTTTTTTTCGCCCTGTAGCTTTTCAACTCATAACGACAAAGTTTTCAATTTGCGTCATTATTTCGTGCTAGCATCATATTGTAAACAAATTGTACTTTTAAATTTTTGCACCAGTTGCCATTTTTTTCTTCTTAACAAGTGCTGTTAATTTTTTTTTTAATCTTTGATATCATAATATTCGAAAATTTTTGTTTCCAATGATTTCCATTCAAATGCTGTTGATGAGGTGTTAATCCTTGAAAAATGTATATACAGCATGACCAACAGAACCGTTTGATTGATATCGTCTTTGGTACACTGTATTTTGAAACAACTGAGTCAATAACCGCTGCTTGTGGACCATAGGTTTCCGATAGTGATCACAAGATTGAACTGTTAAATTTTTCAATAATTGTTTATTAGATTGTCTTCACTCATAGTTGAAAAAAAACCACAATGTTCCTTTCCCTATTTAGCTCATCTAACCCAATCTATCACCAGAGGGTTGTCCCTCTGGTGATGGATTGTTGATAGACGCTCCCTCTGGTGATAGATTACATCTAACCATATGAGCTTTTGCCATCACTTGTTGTCCGACGTTTGCGTTCGTTCGTCGTTCGTCCATTCCACTTTAAAAAAAAATCTTTTTCTCTGAAACAGCTTTACCAAATAAAAACTTGTTACTTTTGTGTTATAGAGTGTCATAACAAAATTATTGTTTTGATTTTTGATTTGACTCTAAACATGGCTGACGTTGCTAAATAGAACTTAGGAGTAAACCTTATACCTATGTAACTGAAAAAATTATAACACTAGTTATAACAGATAAAACAAACCTGATATATCTTAGGTTCTTTGAAATCAAAAGCTTTACAAAAGTCTCAATTCAGTTGAAGTTTTCAGAAAACCCCCTTAAGGTGTAATGGCCTTTTAAGGTGAACATCCCAATTTTCATGTACTTGTCTTTTATAATGAACACCATATTATATAAAACAGAAACGAGCTTTTGCATACTTATATGTTCAGCTTGCAAAACTCTAAAAAAATAATTCCTTTTGAGTTGTTAGTTGACCCCTTTTAGATGTTATTGCTTTCAAAAGATCAAAAACTGTGTTTATGGCTTATGGAATGAAATCTATAGCAAACAGAGATAAACTTTTGCTTTTCCTAAATTTTCAGCTTGAAAAGCTCTGCAAAAGTAATCAGTGGGTCGAAAATGTAGAATAACCTTGATGTGTCCCTTAAAACTAAAAAAAAGTAAAAAGATCATGTTTGGCTTATAGAATGAAATTGAGACAGAGAAAAGCTTTTTTATGCGCAGATGTTCAGCTTTGAAAGCTCTACAAAATTGTTTATTGAGTCGACAGACAAACCCTTGAAGGAATTACGATCCTATAAAGGTCGATACCTTGTTTTTGACTAATAGAATGAAATCTATTTTAGTATTTTAGATAGAGAAAAACTTTTGCTTGCTTAAATGTTCAGCTTGAGAAGCCCGACAAAGGTGTCTTTTTTAGGTCGAAGTAATTAGTTAACAGATGATACCTGTAGCGAGCACAGCTCGTAGCGGAGAGCTCTACGGCAAGTTCCTGCGAAAAAAATGCCTAAAGCTGATATTGATTTTTTTTTTCGTCCGGATATGCTTCTCACGGTTTATACAGGTCCACTGTGAATTTGAAAAATAAGATCCAGTTTTGCTTGTCGCCTTCCAAAAACTATTTATGCAAATACAGAACAAGGAGAAAAATATTCTGATGAAGACGAGCTACTACATTTTTGAAGTAAACAAATTATATTGTTTTTTTTTTAAATTTATTTAGTAAGTGTTTGTTTTGATTAGTGTTTTGCTGATTGTTGTACTGAGATGATCGTTTTATTATCCCTAATATGCCTCCACGACCGTGTTGCGTTGTGTCATAAGATCGCAATGGAAGAGGGAGGGGGTGTTGGCACGCCATAAAACCTGAATATATTTTCAAAAGTTTGCTATAGTAAGCCATGAAAACATCAATTTTTCTGTAATATTTTTTTTTCTTAGATGATTTAATTCAAAACCGATTTTAATGAGTACGCACTATTTTAAAGTGAAGTTAAGTAGAAGTATTTAGAATATAATATAAACAATGTGGTTGCGTAATGCATTTAGGTATAAGACATAAGACATAATTTATTTTCCAATTATGGTCCCTCAAAGGGCAGCATCTTTACAATGATTATATTATTAGAGAGAATAAAATAAAGTATAAGATTATAATACATAGATAGCTTAATGCAGATACTATATGATATCTACTTGTTCAAATATTTCATTATGCTACAAAGATAAATTACAAGTAAAAAAACAAAAACAAAACATATGTTATAGCAGTCCTCCCCGTGATCAGATCACACATACAAGATATATAAAATTATACAGTCATATGTATGCTATGGTCACCAGGGGACGGTGCTTTAGGACTGCGAAACTTATAACTACATGTAGCATTGAATTATACATAAACTGTACAGTTCTCCCCGTGAGCAAAGCACCCATCTATGGATGCTGTGGTAACCAGGCTTATTTAGAACTGCAGTAATGTATTTTAGTCATACATATATATTCTCAGAACTCTTAAATAGAACAAAGAATGTACCATCAATGTGGCAGACCAGTAGATATTAAATATAGAGGATTAAAAAAAAACACCAAACATTATATGTGTGCCAGGAATGAACATATTAGATTAAGAATTTCTAAACCTTCATTAGTCAAAAACCATATGATTTTTGTCTACCTCAATATCCCTATTGTGTCTCACAATTATGTTGTGTTCTATTGTCATTACCGGATCCTAAGATCGCAATGGAAGAGGGAGGTTTGGCGCCATAAAACCTGGTTTAACCCACCATTTCGTTTGAAATGCCTGTACCAAGTCAGGACCATTGCGATCAACAAATTCTCCGGTATGACTGATTCGTTTTTGTCATTTTCTCTGGACTATGAGATTGATCATTCAAGTTCGGTAGTTTTGTTATTACCTTTATTTTCTAGCTCTTGACGAGTATTGTTCACTCCAGGAGACACACACAAGAAATGAGTCTCATCCTTTACAATATTTAAATCACATCTTGTACAGAGTCTATTGTGTCTGGGAATGCTTTTGCATCTTCTACCTGTCTCTATATTAAGCTTATGAGCTGAGATTCTGAATTTGGTTAATCTACATCTCTGTTCAAAGTTTTTTATTATCAAAAGATATTTTTCCAATCCAAAATTTGTTTCACATGTTGAGTAAGTACATAATTTACCATTAGAAACTTGGTGTAATCTTTGTTTCCATTCTTTTAAAAAGATTTCCAAAAGAGTTTTATTTGTAATTTTCATATTCACATTCAAGGAAGTCTTTATCTTATTGACAATAACCAGACGAATACCATGATAAGTGCTTTTTTGAGTCAATTAAATTAGATTCATTGTATGCTGCATGCAGCAGGGGAAAGCAATCTTTAACTTTAGCAAGTCTGTCATGATACTTAAGCATGGCTTTTATCAATTACAATGTAGGGGGGTCTTCCAAGTTCTGATAAGACAGCAAAGTTGGTAGATTTTCTATGAACCCCAAGAATAAAGTTACAGAACTTTTGATGGAGTGTTTCAGCTTTCTGTTTTGAATAAATTTAATCCAAACACATATTGTTTATACCATGAATAGGGATTAAAGGTTCCCCATATTACACACCCATATAAAAGAATAGTATGATCAAAAACGTGCATACTAGCTTTAACACTTGGATGAAGAGACAGAAAATCTTTTGAAAGGTTAAAATATGCTTTGATTGCTTTATTATGTTATTCCTCCTGAGCATATGCAAATGATCCTGAAGCACAAAATGTAACGATATTTATACCTATTGACACATTCTAGAACTGTATTGTCAAACTTGAACTTCATATCGATAAGCTTCCCTGCCTGAATATAAGTATTTTGGTTTTCTGAGTATTAACAGTAACACAACAGTCTTTACAAAATTTATCAAGTAAATTCAACTTTTCCTGTAATCAGAGGCAGAAGTAGAAAGTAAACTTATGTTATCATCATACATGAGACGATGGATTGCTTTTTCATCAAGGAAAACGGGGTCAGGTGAATCATTTAAATACTTTGGAAAGTCATTTATAAAAAACTTAAACAAGTTAGGGATTAAATTGTCTCCCTGTTTGACTCCTAAATGAGTTGGAATAAAATCAGTCATTTTATCATCAACTTTGATATTAGATTTGCTGACAGCATACATATTTTTAATTATATTGTAGAATAAGGATCCACAACCTAGTTCCAATAGTTTCAATTTTATTCCTGCATGGATTACAGTATCAAATGCCTTTTTAAGGTCAACTGAACAGGCAAATATCTTACTATTACCTGTACTGCAGTATTTATCTATTATAGTTCTTAAAATAAACATATGGTCAGATGTTCTTGCTTTTTTTTTTTGGTAAATGCCTATTTGACATTAAATATGTTTTTCTAAGAAGTTAACTAGTCTATCATTAAGAATACGGTTAAATAATTTCCCAAATGACTTGCAATAGTTAAACCACGAAAATTACTTGGGTCATTTACATCATTGCCTTTGTACAAGGGCACTATGTATCCCTCAGCCCAATTTTCTGGATAAAAACCGCTCAAGAAAAACAGGCATTAAACTTTTTTTTTTTAAACAAGGTAAAATTGCAGACTGACAATGCTTGATCATATTATTAGAGACATTGTCTAAGCCAGGAGATTTATTAAGTTTGATATGGGATATAGCATCTAAAATTTCTGAATCTGTTATGGTAAAGTCAAGTTCATTAAAACAGTAGGTTTTTTTCAAGCTGTTTCACCTTTTGGTCTATTTCATTAATACGGTTGTGAATTTTTTTCTTTTGCCTCATTTAAATTCTTGAAATGACAAAACCAATCATCAGGAGAAATACAACTGTTGTTAGTATTCTGATGTTTTCCTTGTAGCTCATTTATCAGCTGCCAGTATTTTTCAGGGCTTTCCTCGTGTAGAGTTTCAAGTTCATGCAACATGTTTTGTCTAAAAGCTTTTCGCTTTGCTTTTCTTGTTTTGTTATATTCTCCATACAGCTTATAGAAATGAGTTTTCACCGAAGGATCTTTAGGAAACTTTGTATAAACTTTGCCATAATTCATCAGATTAATTCTCACCAGTTGCAAATTGCAATCAAATCACTTCGGGTTCTTTGGTTTATTTTTGATCTTATTTTCGGCTTTTTTAGTGAAACATCTGCAGCTGCAGTAAAAATGTCTTCAAGCTTTTCAGATGTTTCAGTCATTGTTGTCATTGATACATGTGGTACCAAGAAATTCTGATATTCTAGACTGTATGGTATCTGTAGTTAAAGCTTCTTTAAACAAATAAGCAGAATCTTCTGACCATATATATTTAAGTGGCATTGGTTTAAGCTTATTTATTGTATTTGTTGAATTATTATCAGGGATCATGTAACTAGCAGACATACTATGTGAGTACTTTTGTGGTTTTTAATTTGGAGAGTAGGGGTCAAAAAGAGATCAATGAAACGAAGCCCGGAAAGCCTGGTGCAGTGATTAGTGTACGGACCGTTACGGACGGGAACTGGAACTGTAAGGAGTTTGGTCGCGCTTTAGGAAGAGTTTTCACGTCTTTTCGGGAATTGGGTCATTTAGATCTTATATTCTGAATTTTAAACGATTTTATTCCTCATTTGAGACGCAGAATTCCATCATATGAGGGCAAAAAAGAGAATCCATCTGTGCTGTTTCGTGTCGTATGGGGGAGCCTTTTTCAACTCAAAATGTATGTAAATAAACTGATCAACTTATATTTATGTTTCGTGTGCTGTGCTCGCATTTAAGCAATGCCTATCTCATATTATATGGATATTTACAACTGTATGGGTATGTACAAGTGTATGGGTATGTACAAACTCCTCACAGTTTCAGTTCCCGTCCGTAACGGTCCGTATACCACTTCTTTTCAATGACCTCATTATGACCCCTGTATATATACCAGAATGCAATTCACAACCGTTGTATAGCCTTTTATACTTCTACCACCCTTTACTATAAAATAATACGTATCTATTTGAACCGGTGTTACATATTAGTTTTTCCCCCTACTCATCTCCCCCCGGAAGAATCAGTATATACTGAGATTCCCCCCGGAAATATCAGTATATAATGATTCTTCTCCCAAAAAAATCGGATAGGAAAAATGAGTATATACTAGATTTTCCCCTTTTCGCAAACCCATACTGAGGTTTCCCCCTTTATATATGGGCTCAGTGTAGTCTTACTTGTAATATGTTATTTTTTTATTGTCAATGTAACACTTTTAATGGTTAAATGTAATGCGTACAGTTTTACTTGATCTATCCGAAAAAATTGCCATCAAAATAGTTTTTGGGTGTTTTAAGTCCAAATTGTCTTGATAATGCTTTATAATTATCCAAGACAAAGGCTAGTCTCAATTTTGATTTGATAGCTTACTTTTAGCATTACAGCAAACTAGTATGTTAAAAGGTATTACATGTAAAGGTTTTGAAATAAATCAGATTTCAGAAAATAAATAGAACTTGCAAATATAACTTTTTATTTTTTTATTTTTTTCTTTCTTTCTTTTTTTTTTTTTTTTTTTTGTGATATAGTGATATAGATGCACTTTCCTACTTTCCGTGATGCAACAACAGATACTGCTAATTTTAATCAAATAAATTTTTATGCAACACATTGCTATGAGAAACCGTTAAGAAAGTCTTGTTGCATAGGACTAAGCCCTTGGAGGTCAACATGTTAGAATAATACAATAATATTGTAAGTACAGTTTTAAGCATAAACAGAATTACAAGAACATAATTCTTTGGTCTTACCCGTGAGCAAATAATTCTAAGTCGGCTCGTTAAACGGGACGTAGATAAGCAACAGACCTGAAAGCGCATTCTACCAAGGAATAGCAGTTACTGATCACTGTGACAGATGCACAGATGGGTGGACGCCAGGGCATTTCTATTTATAGACACGATGGTCCTATTCTCTATATATCTGAGATGAATCATCAGAGTCCGGTCTAGATACTAGAATTTGCATTTAGCGTGCACACAGACCATATGGGTTTCCCTTCATAAATCTTTATAAATATCTACATCTCATATATAAATAAAATAAAATTATTCTATATATATATATATATATATATACTAAAGATAATAATAATAAAAAAATTAAACACCCATAAATTAAAATTCATTAATTAATTAGTAATAATCAGTAATTATCTTTCAAATATTGAAAGCCTCGCATTTTACTTTCACAGTCATAAATATTGCAACGGTTTTGAATAAGGGAAAGATCAGTGTGGCGGGAAAATGAGTATGTGTTTACACATACCAGATTTTCCCCTGGGGGAAAACGTTGTATATACTAGTTTTTCCCCGGGGGAAAATCTAGTATATACTAGATCTTCCGGGAGAAAGCTCAGTATATACTCATTTTTCCGGGGGGGAATTCTAATATGGGGGGAAAACGAGTATGTAATACCGGTTCTACTTCAAATCGAATCAATTTTTCTAAGAAAAAATTATGACACGAAATGGATTTTATAACATTTTTTTACTATATTTTCAAATTAAAATTTTCATTAAGAATCTTGATGTAATTCATACAAGTGTGTCGAATGATAAGGACATATTTTCATCTACTGCGAATATGGTTGGTCAAAGTAAAAGGTTTATTTTTGTCGTTGTATAAGACGAGTTTTACGCAGGGCGGATTCAGAACTGGGGGACCAGGAAGCCCGGCCCCCTTTAGGCGGAAAAAATTGGTTGGATATATAAGAAATCATGGCATCGAAGCATGATTGGAGTGAAGCCCCCTTAGCCAGTCAGTGGGCCCCTTTGAAAATTCTTAATATGCCACTGCTATGGACAACACTCATAGATTGAAAGTATTGCTGATTTTTGCTTCATAGATTGAAAGTATTGCCGATTGTTGCTTCAATTAGAACTACCAAAGTATTGTAAAAGACTTTTACATTTAAAGATGAAGCTGTCATTTAAGCCCAGATGAGTGATTCAGGCTCTTGGGTGCCTCTAATTTGATATCTTCGGCAATGGTTTTGGTTTCATCATTTGATAGAGTGCATCTCGATCATTTGTCACTTGTTGCTTTTGGTCTTCGGAAGTCCAAATTCATCTGATGAGGTTAGATAACAGTCACCTACCTTGACACTTTGTATGATGGTGCTTGATTTGGATAATTTTTCGATTCTATTTTAGATTTCGAACCAACTTATACTGTACCATTGAAGGCAGGGCCATTGTGATCTTCATATAATCGGTTTTGTGTTTGCCTTGTTTTGTCTTTTCTTATTGGACATTTAGAATTGATCATCGAAGTTAATAAGTTTTGTTATCACCTTGATTTTTTAATGGAACCAAACCTTTATTGGAAATGTCTTTAATGTTTATTACAAATGTAGATAAGAGATTTATAAATAAAGTTACATAATATATGAATAATAACAGTTTTTGTACAGATGCATGAATCTATCCAAGACTCAGCTTAATGTATGACGTCAATAGAACAAACACTAACCATGTGATAGTCTGTGATGATGTGATTGGTCCTGAAAATAATTTCAATTCAAACATTAGTACAGTAACTAACTTATTCCAACATAGGTTTTATATAAATATATTTCTTAAGGCAACTCAGTCTGCCTAAGCCTTTCAGTGTGCGTGCTGCTGTACAAAACATGGGAGCAAGTCTCAGTTAGGATAACGGTAATTGAAAATGGGTGTGCTTTTTATTAACCATTTCATTCCGTTGCAATATTATTAAATATTATAACAACAACTTCTTACGTTCTTTCTAAAATTTTATCGATATTTCAAAATCAAATTGCAATTGGTTTATAGAGGCTTATAGAAAATGTAACATAAAGTATAAAGTATAAAGTATAAAGTATAAAGTATTTTATTAAACCAATCATGGGCCCGCTAGGGCATATATAATCAAATTTGACACATACAATGTATAATATCAAACTCTTTCACTAACACTTTCTCTCATTAACATATAATCTTTTTAAAATCGTATTACCATAAACAATTTGGGGTACCTTCTTTCTCTCAAATTTCATGACATTCTACACTTTTTTCCCCGTTATGATCATAGTCAGGCTAAACATCCTGGCTATTTCCGGTGATTTAATCTTCCTTATCTGATCCTTTACATGAGGGCCACCCGGCTAATTTCGGATGTTTGTCGCATCCTAAGCCGCACCGTTACATGCGGTACACCCGGCTATTTCCGAAAATTTATTACTTCCTTACCTGCTCCGCTACATGCGGGACATCCGGCTATTTCTGGCGATTCGTCACTCCCGTCATCACAATCCTCTTTTCCGTCACATCGGAAAGCAAAATCAATACATGTCATTGATCCATCTTTACATCCAAACCACTTCCATGAACAATTCTGAAAATATAAAGAACAAACTAATAGACTGTATGTGCAGGTGGTTATTCCAAGTGGATTGATTCAGTTGTTCGTACAAGATGTAAAGAATTTGAATTGAAATGTTAAGTTTCAGCAGCATAATGTTTTGAATTTGACACAAATTTTGAATGCTACATACCCTGTCGATGTTCCCTATCACAGATGGATAACATGTCCCATTCCAGCAGCTTTGGAATTCTGTATCATTACCCACACAGTTGGCGCCATTATGTTGAGGGGCGGGGTTATTACAGTCACGCGTTCTGTTGACCTGACCATCACCACATGAAACCAAACAATCAGACCATGCTGACCAGGAACCCCATGCTCCATCGACTAGAAACAACAACAATAAACAGTAGAAACAAATATGTTTAGCTTCATTAAACTATTACGGAAAGAAGAAATATTATGCACCACTTTTAAAGCAAAGTTGTTTGACCCAGAACCACATTTGATATGTGCAATTCCTACGCAAGGATTCTTCAATAGCTGTTTCCATTGACGTTCTTTTATGAGGGCTGTTTTATGTGACCACTTGCAAAAAAAATCATATCAATTGTTATCCATTAACACTTACTTGGACATGACACAGAAGATGTACATGACTGGGTGTCGGTGGCACTTCCGCTGCAGTCTAAACCATTATTAGCTGGTGCTGGGTTGGTACATGTTCTCGTCCTTTGTTGAGCCCCAGGTCCAGAGTTACAAGTTACTGAGCAAGCACCCCAAGCTCCCCAATCAGCCCAGTTTCCGTTCACTAGAATAAAAATCAAATTTATTCTCTGGTTTTTTTTAAAATAAATATTTCTGTTTTTCCTAAGTGTTGAATTTTTTGAAATGCGAGATTGCACAGCCTGTCAGTTTTCAATATTATTTAAGAATGATAATATATTTTATGTCTACCAAGAAATAATATCAAAAATGTGGCACACACTGGGTTGCCTTTGAAACAGTTTACACAAAAGAGTGTGCCACTTTTAAATGTAATTTTGAATAGGAAGAAAAATATGTATTGTGTTTATTCTTTATACATTTTATTGCATAAAAATCATATGCAGGCGAAAAACAATTGTAAATCAATTCATAAAATCAAATTCCAAATTGAAAAGTCTAGGATCAAAAACTTAAACACAATTTGATTGCTAAAGTTTTGAGGTTGTTAACACTCATCTAAACATTTTATCTCGTAGTTTTATCCTTATTAAGTATCAAGCATCTGATTGATCTTGAATCAAAACTTTTCAAGTGTCGCATTCAAATCATTTAACTTACCACGAGGTGGTGCTGCCAAATCTTCATCAATAGCTCCGTCGCCATCATCATCTGAAAAAAGTATTCTTTTGTTAAGTTTATTTGTTTTTGATTTTTTTTCACCTGTTTCTGTTGTTGGATGTTAATTTCCCAAATTTTACCTGTTCGATGGTCGTTTTATCGGTGTAATTGTTACTTTTCATGTCCAATGTAGTTACCTTTTGTCGTTAGGATGTTTGGTTTCTTTTTTATTTCAACGTTTTTTTTTGCTTTTTTACCTGTCCCATTTTTGTTATCTTCCCCGTTCCATTGTTACTGACCTTTTTACCTTTGCCTTTGTAATTGTTAGAATTACCACTTTCGTTTTAGTTAGTTTTTACCTTGTATCATTTAAAGTAAGTTTCAATACCTATTCCATCGTATATTTGTTAGTGTTTCGTCTGTTCAAATGTAGTTATAGTTTTTATCTGATTATCTGTTATGTTTATATGTGTCATTGTTGTAAGTTTTTTCTCTTTTTTACCATTTCAATGGGAAGTTTTTCATCTGTTCATTATAATTAGTTTTACCTTTTGTTCTCCTGTTTTTAAATTGTTTCGTCATCTATTTTTAGTTAATATTTGATTGTTTAATGGTTAGCATTTACCTATTCCATTATTTGTCTCTTCGTCTATCCATCCATCACAGTCATTATCAACAATATCACCAGCAACAACAGCTGTAGGGGTACAAGGCTGTAAAAAAAGATGTTTGATATTTTCACAACCTATTTGCGTCATTTATCGAGTTGTTGTGAACTGAAAAAGTCATCAATGGTTGTGACAATAAATGGTTAACATAAGTGTATATAAAAAAAAAACCAAACCTAACCTAGCAAAACCATTTAGACGGTTTTTTTTTTAATTTATGATTTGTGTTATCTCTCTTATTTTTAAATACGATCTTATTTTTCATATAAACACGTTAAACATTTTCTGTGTCAAAACTTAAGACGACTTACACCATTGATTGTAGCCAGACGGAAACCAGCTGCATAAGCATAAGAATTTGTCTGAGCATTGCCAAAAGCTATAGCCATAAAGGTAGCAGCTGGATCTGTGTTGTAGATGGAATGGGAACCAGGAGTTACTTCAAATGTAGCGGTAACCAGTGTAGATCCACTAATGGATGTCCATGTCGTACTAACAGCAACATTGTCAAGAACCAAATTTGCCTTTCTGGCATCTTCGATGACGACTAACGCGTAGTTTTGAAAATCTCCAGAAGGTGTTTGGACGGTGCTCCACGTATAGTCAGCCGGGAACTGCGGTACTGGCGGCATTACTGTCATTTGAGGATCGCCACCATTGGGTCCGTCCCCAGACTGGGTACTAATAGTTTTACCAAACATGACGACCATCACGGCTTTATCAGAGGTAATTGTTTTGTAATCACCAGTCGCAACATTTAATTCAACGAATTCTTGAGCGTTTATTGTGCTATGGACACTACCAGCTAAGGATATTGTAGTAGAATCTTCAGAGGCCACGATTCTAAAGTAGTCGCCTTGGTTGCGGTCTGGAGTACTGATAGTGAAGAAGTTTTTGCCCCATGTATCCACCGGCATCATCTGTTCAACCAAGTGATCCGAACTTCCTCCAGTGTTGGTGTCTCTTACGGCGACTTTTTTGGCACCGCTGAACACGGCTACTGGACTGCTGGCCACAATCTTTGTTCCAGTAAAATCACCAGAACTTTGGTAACAGTGGAAAGTCTGGTATCGATCTAGTGTTACCGTGAAGCTGTTACCGTTAGTGTACGTGTTACCATTGTAGGTCACAGACAGTGTGGTTGACACAGCGGTGGGCAATGTTATTGTGACGCTGGTTCCGGCTGTTACTCCGATAATCATAAACTGACCATCAGAAGACCACGTGATCAAGGTGTACTCTGTACCGAGTGTGTCAGTTGGGAAAGCTACAAAGCCGTCAGTCGAATATTGTTCTTTATTAACTCCAAACACAGTGATCTCTTGGGTTGCAGTTATGAGAATACCTTTGTTCCCAAGTTCTGTGTCTGTTCCACGGAGAGCATTTGTTAGTGAAATCTTTTGTATGGAACCTCTTGAAACGGAAGTTGAAGCAAGTGTTTGTCCTGGGTACATTAATGGGGCACTGACGGTGATAGATGCGGCGGTATTGGAGGTTGTCGTAACGAAAAGTTCAAGATCATTTGCCGTGGTACCGGAATACACTAAAATGAGACGTTTGAAAACAGATGTCTAATTTTTAGAAATAGACTCTATATACAGGCAAATAACTGACATCAATCAGAATTAAACAGTTTGTTTATAAGAGTCTTTTAAAACAAGCAGTTTGGGTGTGCTTGAAGCATTCCAGTCTCACATAAACAGCATCTGAACTATAAGTATACTAGTGTGCTTTAAAAGAAATTATATATAAGGGAAGCAAGGGTAGACTAACGACTGTTAAATAAAAAGGAGAAAGCACACTTACCTATATTGTTCATAAACCCGATAAGAAATTCCGTTCCTTGGTTATCTCTGCCTGAAAAAAATAAAGGCAAGAAAATGATGACATATGCATGCTTTTAATTCAAACAAAATTAATGATTTTTTTTTTCCTTCTTACAATTATAAATTGTCAGAGTAAATACGTTTTTGCATTATACGTTCAATAATTTTTTTAGAAGACTATATATAAAAGTCACAGTCTATAAAAGGAAATCACCCCATTTGCAAAATTTTACTTTTTCCCCACCCACTTTTGTTTCTTAACTTCGTTCTATGTCTACTGAACACATGTACAGACGTTTATCAATCAATCACACCCGGAAAAACGTGTAATCGTGAAATCTGTGGTTCGTAAAATCGGTTAGCCGCAAATATAAGTGTAAGTTTCGACTATTGTTGGGACTTTTTTTCAGAAGTACAATATAGCGTTGTACTAACAAGAGGTTATTCGTAACATTAAGTTTTAATCATGAAATGATTTTGAGTTAATGTGGATGTTTTACAAATAATTGATTTTTTTTTATTTATACGGATTTCGTCTGTTCGCGATCAGAATCATGCAAAAACCCAATACAAAGGACTCTTTATCTATTATCCCTGCAGCCACTCCCAACGCGCCATACATGTAGTTCGTAATATTGTACCAATGAAAATAGTCCCCACAAAAGTCGACAATCGGTACAGTTCCATTTGCGACTAACCAATGTCACGATAACCACCGATTTCACGATAACGGGTGAATGAGTCACCAGTGAAAAGAAAACTACATGGTACTTTACCTTGCGCGTTGCACTTGGCCATTGCTATGAAGAGTAACAGGAAACGCAATTTGGTGTGAAATCTGAAATAAATATTGAAAAAAATAAATCGAAAAAGAGAAATGGTGAACATTGAGATAGAAAAAATATTTTGGGGGGGTATCGGAGTTTATCACACATTTAGTTTTTATATGCATGAATTTGCCCGGATGTAACAGCCGGGAGTGTCTTTTTAAAGATGATAATATATTGATAACAATTCCAGCAAGAAAGTTAAGAGTTCCTATTTACATTTTAAAAGAACGAATAACAAAATGATAGTTTTTTCATAAAAAATATCTTACCCCATGATTCTGGAGCACGGAATCGACTGTCTATAAGTCTAATGCACCCGTATGTTTTAACGTGTTGTCCACAGATATTTTCTATTTCTGTTTTAGTAACGTATAGTCCTTAACTATTTTAATCTCATTTTAATTTAATTTTTCTAAATATGATTAATATTATCTTGTTTTTGTTAATATTTACCTAAAAGATTCTGAATAGGACAGGTGCCAAAGCATTCTGGTTATTTCCATGGTGAAATCCTTCGTGTAGGAATACTGTCATCATGGAAATCGACCCTTATTTTACTTCTCTAGAACCTAAGACTTTCATAGTGTAACACTATTGGCCTTGGTAGAAAATGTTTCTATGAATTATATAAGACATGTGTTTCTTCCGCTTTCTCCGATCTGTAATGTATTGATCAACTACTAGTATTAATCTGGTTCTGCTTTAGTAGGTTTTTTGTTTTTTCAGACGAAAACACCTCAAAATTTAGAATTGCAATATGTTCTATTTACTGTTTTGGGGTTTTGTGTGAGTGTGTGTGTTTTTTTAAGGTTTTCTTGTTTACTTTATCTTTTACATTCCCCGATTTTTTATTCTATAAAGTTTATAGGGTTTTTAAGTTACGTGTATCTGTTCAGTCATTTTAATTGCATCGTTCGTCAATTATACGTTTTGCTGCAAAAATCCCTCAAGTGTGAGCAGTTAAACTCCCGATGATCCTTCATTGCAAACAAGTGTATGTCGAAATAGTACACATTATTTGTGCATGGAACATATCAAACAATGAAAATTAGAATTCCATTAAAATGGTTGTCATTCTGACCTGATAAAGACATGACTAGTATCATCTTTAACCGTTTTATCCCCTTTTTTATGCCCCCGCTTCCGCTTCCTCTTATCCGCAACTCCTCCTAAACCCCTTGATGGATTTTCATGAAACTTTCACACATTCTTTGTCACATAATGTAGATGTGCACCTACTATTTTAAAATTTGATCAGAATGATTTTTTGGGTTTCCCATAGCGAAACATGGACCTAGCCATTCCACTACAAGGGGTACCCATCTCTTATCCGCAGCTCCTCCTGAACCCCTTGATTGATTTTCATGAAACTTTCACACAATCTTTGTGACACAATGTAGATGTGCACCACCTATTTTTAAATTTTATCTGATTAATTTTTTGGAGGGCGGGGGTATTTATTTGTGAGCTGTTGCTCACAGTTAATCTAGTTTGGTATTGTAAAGGAACTGTTCGACGTTGTCGACAATGATTGTTCCAAATTCAATGTTATGATTGTTCATCTGCACAACGTGAGTTTGCACCGCTGTTTTCAATTTTGCTCATTACTTTGTGTTCTGTTGTGTTGTGTTGTGTGTTCACTTAATTTTTGTGTTTCGTCGTATTGGTGTTATTCATTTTGCCTTTTGCTCGGGCGCATTTCAATTGAGCGAATTTTAAAATGACCCCCTGTTTTCATTTGAGCGATTTTTTCTATTTCAATTGAGCGAATATTTTTTCCGGGTAAAAGGTGAATGACTAAAATTTATACACAAAAAAAAATAGACAGACTATGAATTAAAATTTGCATCCATATACAGAATACAGATATTTTTAAAATCATAATGTAATTTCACATAAAGCATATATACTGTATATCAAAATCAGCTGTAGTGATTGCGAAACAAAACATTCGATTTACAGATTCATGTTTTTCGGACCGTCTCTCTATCGTCTTCCGAAGACTATTGTCATTTATATTTAGTTTGTACAGAAAAAATGCAAATTCTAGGTCTGTTAAAAGACAAGTAGCTTTCTTATTTCTTTGGTTTAGCATATAAATTGTTTTATTCTTTTAGGGCGTGAAATTATATTTCTTTAATCGACATTACAAGGGATAACATTCCTTTTACCTTTTATTTTAGTTAAATATGATTCAAATGTTAATAAACATATTGTTTGCATCTCTCTATATGAGTAACTAATTAGCATGATTAGTACAATGGAACATGATCCTTATAATTTTACCCGTAAAAATCAAAGTTACCTGTAATTTACCTGTAAAAAAAATCGCTCAAATGAAACTTTTTTTTTCGCTCATTTGAAATATCAATTCGCTCAAATGAAGTGCACCGCTTTTGCTCTGAGTACGTTTTATCAGATCTGTATTTAGGTCATTAAACATATTGCATTATAGATTTTTGGCAAAAACGGGGTCAGTCATTGCATGGTCTCAAAAACTATGATGTAGAGTTCAGGATTAGGTCTCAATGTATGAACTTTCTAATAACCTAATAATTTTATGATATTTATTATAAATATTGTAATTATTAGTTCTCTTATTTTCATCTATAAGACAAACATTGTTTAAACTCTTTAAAGTTTTATAACCAAAAATAATATTTTTACAGATAGAATAAAAATAATCTTGATATTTAATTTAAATGTAAATTATTAAATTTGATCATTTTAATAAAGCACTTTATGAAGCTTATTTTCAGAAGAACATCATCGAGCTGGTTGGAAACTTTCAGGTAGTACTTTCTTATTTTTCTACAGCTTGAAAATTGTAAAGGTCTCACGTGAAAACTTTTAAAATAAAAAGACATCACATGTGTTTGCAATAGACATTTTCTTGTTAAGTTTAGCTTAATTATCCACCATTTACAGAAAAAGAAAGGTTAAGCATCGGGCTTAATACGGGGATACAAAAATCATTTTACTGAATTTAATTTTTTTGGGGATAAATTTTAAGGTTTTTTATCGGGTATCATTAAAATTGCATTTTACTTATTAAAAAATTTATTTCTGTTTTGATAAAGCTAAGCTTTTATCACAGCACCCATCGTGTTTCCAACGAGCAATTTAGTGCATCAAAAATTTTGGCCCTGACAAAAATGTTTTTTGGCAAACCCAGACTTTAATATGCCTTGACGAATTTAGTGCTTGACTTTCAGATATAACATGGATTTGCTATTGGTGTTGATGATACTTGGACTGTCCTGTGGAGCCTATGGTCAAGGAGCAGGTAAAGGTCATATGTAGATGATAGATTTATTTGTACAATTCGATTTTAACAAATGTACAGGCGCTATCATCCTTCGGTAAGCGCTGTTGACCGAGTTATAATTCTTCGAGGTTAGCCTGCTCCGGCATATCAAGCTTTTAAGGCCTTTTTTTTTTTTTGTTTTTTTGTTTTTTTTTTGGGGGGGGTTCTTTGCTCTTTATATTCATATATCATTTCGCGCTTTCAATCTTTGAATTAGAGCGCCTCTGGTGATTCTTAAATAGACGAAACGCACACCAGGTGTAGCAAAGTTTATTGTCTGGATATATTATTATTTTTCATTAAAATTTTTATAGAAATTTCTATGATACATATATTTTAATTAAGTCAATGGCAACTGGGGCGCATGGTCTGCCTACGGCACATGCTCTGTAACCTGTGGGAACGGACAGTATTCCAGAACACGTCAATGCGACAACCCTGCTCCTTCCAATGGTGGCGCCACTTGCGCCGGAAGTGCTACAGAAACATCAGGCTGCTGGACGACAACTTGTTACCCTAGTCAACTTGGCAATCTAGACAAGGTAGAATACTTACTGTCAGTTGTGTAAACAGTGTTGTTCTTTTTAAGACTGAGTTCTTAACATTTCGTATTTTTAGTGAACGTGTTTTAACCAAAAAAAAAAGTGTTAGCATTACCAGCCCAAGATTTACCTATGAAGTTATAACGTGAAAAAAAGTACCGAAAGAAACAAATTTAAAACTTCGACGAAAATGACAACGAACCAAATATTAAATTCGCAATGGTCATGTCTTAGTACATGTACAAACACTTCATATTAACTAAGAGATGATGATTTGAACCAACTTTCAAGGTCCTGATCTTTTCTTCAACTTCAACATTGACTCCGGTATTATTCATATAGTACCTGTTGTTGATTTTTTATGGTTATACCATGTTTTGGAGTGTAAGTGGCCACGTAGTTAGTGGTTCTGTTAACTTGCAATGTTGATACGTTTGAATTTTTTAGAACTGTGGATATACCATGTTTGGGTGTGTTAGTGGCTCTGTGAACTGTGTGGCTGCAAACAAGAGATGTGATAAGACTGTTGACTGTTCTGATGGGAGTGACGAAGATATACAGCACGCCGGGTGTATCAGCTGTGATTCTGGTGCTGGTAAGTTGACAGAAAGCACGCCGGTGTATTAGCTGTGATTCTGGTGCTGGTAAGTTGAAAGAAAGTACGCCGGTGTATCAGCTGTGATTCTGATGCTGGTAAGTTGACAGAAAGCACGCCGGTGTATCAGCTGTAATTCTAGTGCTGGTAAGTTGACATAAAGCACGCCGGGTGTGTCAGCTGTGATTCTGGTGCTTGTAAATTGACATACATCACGCCGGGTGTGTCAGCAGTGATTCTGGTGCTGGTACGTAGACATAAAGCACGCTGGGCGTATCAGCTGTGATTCTGGTACTGATTAGTTGTCATACAAAACGTCACATGTACCAGCTGTGATTCTGTTGCAGGTAAGTAGATACACAGCACGCCGGGTGTATCAGCTGTGATTCTGGTGCTGGTAAGTTGACATGAAGCACGCCGGTTGTGTCAGTAGTGATTCTGGTGTTGGTAAGTAGGGCTGTGTGTATCAGCTGTGATTCTGGAGTTGGTAAGTTGACATAAAGCAGGCCAGGTGTATCAGCAGTGATTATGGTGTTGGTAAATAGACACACAGAACTCCAGATGTATCAGCTGTGATTCTGGTGTTGGTAAGTAGGGCTGTGTGTATCAGCTGTGATTCTGGTGCTGGTAAATTGACATAAAGCACGCCGGGTGTATCAGCTGTGATTCTGGTGTTGGTAATTAGACACACAGCACGCCAGGTGTATCAGCTGTGATTCTGGTGCTGGTAAGTTGACATAACGTACGCCGGTCGTGTCAGCAGTGATTCTGGAGTTGGTAAATAGACACACAGCACGCCGGGTGTATCAGCTGTGATTCTGGTGCTGGTAAATTGTCATACAAAAGTCTCATGTATCAGTTGTGATTCTGTTGCTGGTAAGTCGACACACAACACGCCGGGTGTATCAGCAGTGATTCTGGTGTTGTAAAGTTTACATACAGCTAGCACGTCACATGTATCAGCTGTTATTATGTTGCTGGTAAGTCGACAGTTAAACACGCCAAATGTATCAGCTGTGATTTTGGTGCTCGAAGTAGACACACAACATGTCGGTGTATCAACTGTGATTTTTGGTGTTGGTAGGTATAACCATACAGCACGCCCAGTGTCAATGCAGGACGGCTACTTCTATCCTGCGACTACTGGTCACTGTCGCTTATTTGCCCAGGTCGTGTTGTATCACTTATTCCACAACTCATTATTGGCACTGGGTCCTTTTAAAAAAATATTTCCCCCAGATACATTTTTTTAATAAAATGAGCTTTCAAGCAGATCGCTTAACTGAAGGTACCCACGGCTGATTACGAGAAAGTATAAGGTAAAGAGATGTGAGGTTTCAATGATACGAGGGAAATCATCTGATATTTTCCTACTTGTAAAACATTTCCATTTTTAAACTATAGCATCTATATATGTTACCCTTCATATCAGTTTCATTGATGATTCAGCCAAATTCTTGACTTATTGTCTTTTATAACTTTGTGTTAGTATAAGGTCGTCAATGTATTAGAACATACAAGTTGTCCTACATTAAATGTGATCCTACTTTATTTGTAGGTTCTACAGTGATGTCGCTGACAGTAACGGTGTGCCTGTGTGTGGTTGCTAAGTTTTTGAAGATGTAAGATATGAAATGATGAGTCATAACCGTAATGATAATGAAAATAAAACACTTGTGCAAAATTACTGTAACAGAAACTTCTTTAATTGATTTTCTGAAATAAAATATGATTTTATTTTCTGGTTAGATATCTTTCATTTTATTAAAGTTTTCTGTCAACTTTTGTACATCACTTTTTGTGTCCTTTCTTGTCTTTTCTTATGTTTGTTGTAGTTTTAGCTTTGTTTGTACTCTGTATCATGATGTGAAGTTGGTAATTGCATGTTTGTTTGTTTTATGCTTTGTTGTTCTTTTTATGCTGTTTTTTCTTTGTTGTTGTTGATCGGGTTTCCAATTTGTTCTTTTTTTAAGCATCCCCCCGTCTGATTAATAAAAATTCAATACTTTCATTGTTTATATTAAGACACAACATAGCATGCTTAATAAGGGAATACAAATGCAAAATGAAATTAGACAGCTATAGGATGCAAACTTTATTATGTACAACAAATACCACACCAAGAAACGAAAATGGATTGGGAATGTCAATTCATCACATAGGGGCGTCCAATTAATAAATATTTGACATCTAATAAGCACCATATCTGCTACCGCCTGAAAAAGAAAAAAGAAAACTTTTAAGGTGTAGCCAAATCGCTCTTTGAACTCTAAATTTTATTAATATGAAAGAAGCAAAGAGGCACCAAATGGGGCAAATAAATATTTATGTGACAAAAAAATTATAAAAATAAACAATCTTATTACAACTTTATTTTTGTTACTCCTCTAGGAACTGATTTAAAATGTTATCACTAAAATTCGTGTTGGAAAGTGTTTTTGTAAGTCTTACCTTTACCGCCGGCTCCTCCTCCAATGCCAGATCCACCTCCAAGAGAACCTCCACCCACAGCACCGCCAAGACCACCAAGGTTTCCACCTCCAATATTTCCAGTGAGTGATCCACTTAGACTGCCACTAACTCCGCCTAGTCCTCCTAAACCAGCTCCCCCAAGTCCTCCCAAACCAGCTCCACCTAGTCCTCCTAGACCGCCACCAACTCCACCAAATCCACCCCCAATTCCTCCAAAACCACCACCAACACCACCAAAACCACCACCAACTCCACTGCCTCTAACTTGTCCTGCAAATCCACCACCAAATCTTCCAGCGAATCCACTAGCTCCGCCTAATCCACCTCCGCCTAATCCAGCACCGCCTAATCCAGAACCACCTACAGAACCAGCAAATCCACCTCCGAATCTTCCTGAGAATTGACTGCCACCGCCTACTCCTAGTCCTGATCCAAGACCAGCTCCCAAACCTCCTACACTTGAGGCGGCTACGGCTTGTTGGAGTGCAGAGACATAGTACATGAGTCTAAGATAAGCACTGATGCTGATGGAGATGGATCCTCCAGCACCTCCTCCGATTCCAGCCCCTCCACCAACACCGCTTCCTCCGAGTGAGCCTCCTAGACTACCACCAAGAGAACCACTCAAACCTCCTCCTAGACCACCGCTTAGAGACCCAGACAATGATCCTCCTAAGCTGCTAGCTCCGCCAAAACCACCAGATCCATCGAAACCGCCACCAAGATTGCCTCCTAATCCACTGCCATCTCCAAGGGATCCTTGTAGTGATCCAGAAATTGAAGCGCCTCCTAGGCCTTTAAATAAATAAAAAAATTAGCAATATATATTTACGAGGGGGTAAAAAAACAACTACAAAGTTACTTAAATATCATCATTAATATTATGAAGACTTGCTAGATGAAAAATTCAAAAAGCTATTCCCTTTATCTTACAATATTAATGTTTATGCTTTATCTAAATATCTATGAGCATTTAAATTAAGACCACATAAGAAAATGTCGTAATCATACCTCCTAGGCCCCCAAGACCTCCTCCAATGTTTCCGCCTCCCAGACCTCCTCCACGTTTGCCTCCTCCTTGGGCGCTACCATACTGTCCCCCAGCATGTGCACATGAGGATGCGACCAATAGAACGAGACAAGTTGCAAAAGTGTTCATTTTTCCTGAAAAAAATACTGTCTACTTATATTTTATAACTTTTTAATAGCATAATTCGAGGTCATTTTATTATAATTTTAAGGAAAAATTTTTGATTAAAAATGGTCATTCTAACAAATAAGATTTTACAAGCATAATTCTTTTCAAACCAACAATCTTGATATTACAGTTTATCCAAAGAATATATTCAGCCTGCAATTATTAAACTCAGATTGATTTGCTTTGATTTTTCAGTTTGAACCATTTTCTTTGGATTTACAATAGACATTGTTTAAATAAGACCTTACTTGATTACCTGATTGTGGTAGCTTCTTCGGGACTGTGACAGCTCAGTGTGTGATTTGAAGCTAGAGGATTTGGACTTATATACTATATCTACTACGTGCTTTCCGTTTCAGTTTAAGAAACAAAATGTTTAACCCCATCGGTGACACTTCTTGTAGCTTTTGTTGTTTTATTGACCAAGGACAACGTGATGGCATTAAATATTGCTGTATGTCTACCCTTGCTTACCGCGCGAAATTATTGACAAAATATTAATCAAATGATTTCTTTGATATGTGCACATTTTCTCCAAAACATAACATACTTTATAGTGCTGTTACGTAACAAGGTGACCACAAACATAATCTTTCTATTTTAATGGCATAATAAATTGCTAAAATGGTACATATGAAATCATCTTAAAATCTTTTAACAACCTTTTTAATGTGTTTTTTTTTTCTTTAAAATTTTAAATGCATGACATAATTTATGATGCAATACGCAAAGAATATGACTGTTTTATTTTTTGAAAGGCGTGCGATAAGGATGTCCATCAAGAACTTGCTTCTTTAACTCAACTTACAGAGTTAAATGCAGTATCTCTAACTTTTTTGTAAAAACGGATTTTTTTTAGACTTTTCAAGTAAGGAATTGTAAGTAAATCAGTCATTCGAGGTAGAATGATATCATTTTGGTTTGCTCGCTTTTAATAATAATATATTTTACATTTTACGGTTTCATTTTTTTTTCTTCTGATACAATTCTTAGGTTGATTACCTTAAGGAAATACTTATTTTGTTATAAGTACTTATTACAACATGATTTTTATGGAATAAGGATAAGAAAAGAAAACAGAGTGACAATTTTGTTAAGGTATAAAACATATACGCGTGTTTGTGTCATGTAATATCAAGTCAGAAGTTGTTTGTATCATACCATGATTTATAGCTTTTGCTTAATACTTAATAAAATTGATGATCAGATCGAACCTCAAGTGACATTTACTGTTGGTCACCGATTAAATAAAAAAACTTTTAATCTTAAAATTTTATTTACTTGTAAATGTATGAATTTGATTAGACTCCAATCCCCCTGGAATACCCCAAAACAGCGGATATGATCAAATAAAGTTCCACCCCTTACCTTAACGTTGATACTGGATTAGCTTTATTTTAGGGAAAGTAAATTTCTGCTAGCGATTACCATTCGTGTGATAAAAAAAGCAAAAGAATACCGTTATGGGCGAAAATAAAGAATTATGAAAGGAAGCTTTCTTGCCTAAAATACTAGTATTAGCCTAAAGATTTCTAAAATAGTTACAGGAAAGGTTCACGAAGAATGAAACTCTTTCACTGATATGTTTTCTTGCTTCTAAGTAGAAATTCAGATCTACTAGGTTTGTCCCCTTATGTAGAAAAAGGGGCTTATTGCCGCTTTTTCAAATAAATAATCCTCATTATCAAATAAATAATCCTCATTATCTTTGCTATGCATTAAGACATGAAAGATAACTGAAATACAGAATGTTATAAAACACTGCTCTGGACATTTTAAAACCATATGTCAAAAACCTTGAACTTTCCCTTAATAATGAAAACAATTACACAAGAGATACAACATTATATAAAGGTAATATATAATTCACAGAAAAAAGAAATCTTCATTTAACAACAATATTCCGGACATATTTTTCTACAATTAATAAAAAAATGTAGGTATACTTATGTGTGACGGCATTTCATTTTTACATTAAAAATAAACTGATACAATAAAGAACAAGAGGCTCCCAGGAGCCCGAATCGCTCTACCTTGGGTTGATGTCAATCCTATAAAGAACTTTGTAGAGCTAAATATGCTTAACATTTAAGCAAGCAACAGCTTTTCTCTTTCAGCAATAGTTTTCATTCTGTAGGCCAAAAACGTGCAAAATGTTATTTTAAGGGCCGTCTGAACACTTTGACTCTATAGAGACTTTTGTTAAGAGCTTAATGAACTAAACATTTAAGCAAGCAACCACTTTTCATTATCTGCTAAAGTTTTCATTATATAAACCAAAAACATGAAAACATGTTAATTTAGGGGCTATAATCCCTATAAGGGGTATCTGACAACTTCAACCCAATGGATGCTTTTGTAGAAAGCAACAGCTTTTCTCTATCTGCCATAGGCCAAAAACACTATCTTTCGCCTTTAAGGGGCTGTTACCCCTGTAAGGGGTAATCTGACAACTTCAACCTTATAAAGACTTAGAGCTAAATGAGCTGAACATTTAAGCAAGCAATAGCTTTTCCCATCTGCAATAGTTTTCATTCTATAAGCCAAAAACACTATTTATCGCCTTTAAGGGGCTGTAACCCCTATAAGGAGTCATCTGACAACTTCGACCCTCCGAAGACTTTCCTAGAGTTAAATGAGCTGAACATTTAAGCAAGCAACAGCTTTTCTCTATCTGCAATAGGTTTCATTCTAAAGGCCAAAAACAGTATTTTTCGCCTTTAAGGGGCTGTAATCCCTATAAGGGGTCATCTGACAACTTCGACCCTGTAAAGATTTTTGTAGAGCTAAATGAGCTGAACATTTAAGCAAGCAATATAATTTCTCTATCTGCAATAGTTTTCATTCTAAAGACCAAAAACGCTATTTTTCACCTTTAAGGGGCTGTAACCCCTATAAGGGATCATCTGACAACTTCGACCAAATGGAGACTTGTGTAGAGCTTTTGATGCTGAAGCAGCAGGGTGGCATTAGATTTCATCTATCTCTTATACTTTATGATTTACAAGCCAAAAACAGTAGTCTGACCCCCCTGATCTATTTTTAGTAACGGTAGCCATGTTTTTTTACGGATCAAAAATTGAAACACAAGTGTGGTGCAAGACACCCTAAGGATCATTCATATCAAGTTTCATTGAATTCTGTTCGGTAGTTTCAGAAGAAGTTTTTTTGAAAAGTTGTCAGTTACAGACGATAGACGACGACAGACGACGACGACGGACGCCAAGTGATGGTAATAGCTCACATGGATCGAAAAACTCACCTGTCCAGGTGAGCTAAAAATGCATCGAATGAACTAAAATTAAGCTTCACGTTCAAAGATTAATGATTTGGTAAAGCCGTAATTGCATGGTACCAATACAAATGCACATAAAGTTTCACTATGACAATTGAGCACTTATTGTTTTCAAGATATTGGGGGATAGAACGAACTTTATCCAATACGTCTCTTTTTAAAAGCAATTAATATGTGTCGCTTCTATTCCAAAAATGATATACACATTTTCTTTTAAAAAGAGGACTATTGAATTACACTAAGCCTTATTCACGGTCGTTATACTTGTCCTGCGACAACATGTTTTTTACCGATTTTTTCGGCTTGTTTTCTACCGATGATCCTTGTTTTCTACCGATTGTTTTTTTAGAAATATGAAAAATAACGCTTATTTTTTACATTTGAATACATCCTATGGGAGAATATGCAATAAATGATCGTTTATTTGTAAAAGAGCCATTTGCTGTTTCATATAACTAACAGGTTTAAGAAATTTGATATGTCCTGGTTTTCTACCGATTAGGTATGCTACAGATGAGTCCTTGTTTTCTACCGATGATCTAATTTCATATAACTACACATTATCGTTGTTTCTAAAGGCATACATACACCGTAAATGCTTGTGTTGTACAGTAAAGCTTTATCATACTGTTGTATGGAACACCATTTAAACCAAAACCTTGGTATCTATAGGATACCTCAGATAACTGGGGTTTTACTCCCAGCTATCTGGGGATTTTCTGGACGAAACTCTCAATTACATCAGGTATTAAGAGTTATCTTGGTAACTGGTGGTTTGCTGTCAGCTATCATATAGAAACCTAATTAAACCCCTTCTACCTACAGATATTGTAGTCCCGTTCGGGGCCCGGGTGGCGACTAGGCCCACAGCAGAGCGTAGCTTGTCGTGAGAGGCGACTAAGGGTATTGGGATTCTGACGTTGGGTCAGTGTTCAGCCCACAGAGCGACCAAGTGGTGTACCCTAAGTGGCTGAATAGGGTGGCCCTCGTCCGCAGGGATAGTCAGGTCTATAATACGGAAACCCTGACGGCCGACCATAGTGGGCAAACGTGTGAGGAGAGTGCCACGCTTCATGCACGTAAAATCCCTTTGTGGACCACCAAGTAGTGCACCACATAGGCTTAATTTTCAGTCCCTACCCACCTCTCCCCTTTTCCTGTGGTTCTTCAAAATTTGCAGTTCCTTTGTTTCCCACCCCAACCCCATGTTTCATTTATCATCCTCATTTCATGTTCATTTTATCATCTTTTAAATGTTCATCGCCTGTAAATAACCTATTTAGCGTTGCACGGGCGTAAAACACCAACTCATTCACTCACTCATTCACATATATTTTAAGTTCATGCTATTTTTAAACTCTTTGAAAGCAGAATTTATCAATGTAAAGATGAAAACTATCAATTCCTCAAAAACGAATACAAAGCTCAGCTTCCAATAAATTATTTTTGAAAACGCTTAATAGCAAGAGTTTTTGTGGTATCCATGGGATAGCTGATAGGAAATCCTCAGTTACCTGAAATAACTCTCCATACTTGATGTAATTAAGAGTTTCGCTCTGAAAACCCCCAGATAGTTACCAGTAAACCCCGTTATCTGAGGTATCCTATAGTTACCATGGTTTTGGTTAAAATGGCGTGCCATACTGTTGTATATGTACAGATCAATTTCAGCCCGAGAAATGCGTTCATGCCTCAGCCTCAGCAAATATGGAGGATTATTTCCCATTATATATAAATAAAAGAAAATGAGATGTGGAATAAGTGTACGCGACACAACCTACATTATAAACGTATATTTAAAATATCCACAATGGAAAACAGCCAGCAGCCTTCAATGTGACCAGCGGTCGCTGCTCGCTGTTTTTCAATTGGCCCCTGGATTGAAAATAAAATACATATGATTCAAGCCCAATCCCAAAGTGCATTGAAAGACCCTCTTCTTGACAAAAAACAATTAACAACAAGCATTCTGAGAGTATTGCAAAACAATACATAGTCCCCTACCGGCCTCATATTTCAGTCACTGGTAACAATTTGTCAAACAAATGAATACCTAAACTTGATCAGTTTATTATCTACAAGGAACAATAAAAAAGTGTAGAAAATAAAATTGCAATGGATTTTCTAACTTCAAAGTGCCATAACTCCCATAAAAATTTGTGGACCGGCAGGAAACTCTAATTTAATCTGTAACTCATCATGGTAAACTCACATACCAAAAATCAGTTCATTATCTATAAGTGTTAGAAAAAAGTGCTGAAAACTGATATTTTATTGAATTTTCAAAGTTCAAAGGGCCATAACTCCCATAAAAAATTGTGGACCGGCATTAAACTCAAACTTGATATGTAACTCATCAAGGTAATCTCACATTCCAAAAATCAGTTCATTATCTATAAGCGTTTAGAAAAAAAGTGCGGAAAACCAAAAATCAGTTCATTATCTATAAGCGTTTAGAAAAAAAGTGCGGAAAACTGATATTTTATTGAATTTTTTCAAAGTTCAAAGGGCCATAACTCCCATAAAAATTTGTGGACCGGCATGAAACTGAAACTTGATCTGTAACTCATCAAGGTAATCTCACATACCAAAAATTAGTTCATTATCTATAAGCGTTTAGAAAAAAAGTGCGGAAAACTGAAATTTTAGCAAATTTTCAAAGTTCAAAGGGCCATAACTCCCATAAAAATTTGTGGACCGGCATGAAACTCAAACTTGATCTGTAACTCATCAAGGTAAACTCACATACCAAAAATCAGTTCATTATCTATAAGCGTTTAGAAAAAAAGTGCGGAAAACTGAAATTTTAGTGAATTTTCAAAGTTCAAAGGGCCATAACTCCCATAAAAATTTGCGGACCGGCACGAAACTCAAACTTGATCTGTAACTCATCAAGGTAAACTCACATACCAAAAATCAGTTCATTATCTATAAGCGTTTAGAAAAAAAGTGTGGAAAACTGAGGCGTGACAGACGGACAGACAGACAGACGGACAGACAGACAGACGGACAGAGCGCAAACCTATAGTCCCCTTCGGCTTTCGCCGGTAGGGGACTAAAAATTCGACTAAATACAAACATAAGCTTTGATAAAGATTCCTGGCTTAGGACAGGCACATTAAAATGTGGCGGGGTTAAACTAGTTTTTGGCGCCAACCTTCCCCCTAATGATAATCAATAACAAAGCACAAACTAACACACAGTAAAAATCAAATCGATAGAAGTTCAATTCAACAAGAGAGTATCTGAGACAAAAAGACAACAGGTAATTAACGGGACGTAAAGATACTCTCTTGAGAGCACTCGAAGTTACTGACAGCTAGCTAAGAAGCATCCATCGACTGATGTAAAAAAATCAAGTATGTCGATTTTAAATCCGACACATCACGTCAAACACTTGATTTGATGATGCATCATCACACAAAACCGACACACTTGACCGCTGTAATGCTAAAAAATGACATAAGTATAAAGAGGCAATTAACATTTTAAAGTAAGTATCAAATTATCAATATTTTTACCAAAGAAGACTAAATTCAAAGATTTTACTAAAATATCCATTTCATAACCTTTATTTAATAAAGTTTTAAGCCAATTTTGCATTCCCAACGGATTGTTTTTGAATTTATTTGCTCTATAAACAACATTACCGTAGAAATCTGGATGGGATATTCCCTTTACAATCAAAAGTCGTCGTGTGCAGTTAAATTTTCCAATAAGGTGTAGATATTTATGATAAAACTTAGTAAACGACTTCACTAATTTGTGGTAATGATATCCTTGTTTTAGTAATTTTTTTGTAATACACTGGTTTTTATCATTAAAATCAGACACACCACTGCAGATCCGAGCATATCTTACCAACTGTGAAATATATACTCCGTAAGACGGAGCAAGTGGTACATCTCCCTCTAGAAAAGGAAAATTCACAATGGGAAATGAAAAGTCATCCCGTTTATCATATATTTTAGTGTGTAATTTTCCATTGATTATACTTAAATCTAGATCTAAAAATGGGCATCTATCACCAGTAAGGTTAGATTTATTCAAAGTTAATTCCTTGGGATAAATTTCCGTAATAAAATTAGAAAATGTCGGATTGTTTAGTGAAAGAATGTCGTCTAAATATCTCTATGTATAATTAAAAGTTTCAATGAGATGTTGTCTGTTGGGGTCTTTTTGAAGTTTTGCCATAAATTGGGATTCATAACAATACAAAAAAAGGTCAGCAATAAGTGGGGCACAATTAGTTCCCATAGGGATACCAATGACTTGGCGATAAATTGTTCTCCCAAAACGAATATAAATGTTGTCCAAAAGATAATTTAGAGCAGTTATCATTTCTGCATCAGTCCAATTGACGTAACCTTTATGAGTCTCGTTGCTAAAAAACGATTTATTGAATAATTTAGAAACTTTAGAGCAGATATAGTCACTTTTAGATTTATCGAAACACCATTTAACCAGATATTCAAATTGTTTTTTAATAAGACAGTGAGGAAGGTTAGTGTACAAAGTAGAAAAATCGTAGCTATCAACTGTATTGTAAGTACCTTCAAAAGCGCGAAGTTTGTCTAAAACATCGAGCGAATTTTTCACACTCCAAAAAATGATTTATGCCACTGTTTTCAAATACCTTTTCGCAATATCGAATAATAAATTCTTTCATAGTAGTCAAAGCAAGTGATAAGACTTTAGAAATATTAGTGAAAGAACACTTACTTGAAGCAGATATGAAACGAGATTTATAAGGATTTTTGTGTAGTTTAGGGATCCAGTACATTGTAGGTAGTTTATTGTATGTAGGAGCGGCTCGTAGTGATGTGGTATTTAAAATATGGTCCTCAATAATACTACATTCTGTAGATTGTACGCGAATAAAAGTGTTGGAGCTTTTAATTTCTTGCATCAACACTTCAAGGTAATATTTTCGTCATACTATAACGACATTATTGGCAGCTTTGTCTGCAGGAATGAAAACGTATTGTGAACCAAGTGAACGCATTTTTGTCTTAATTCTTTTTAGATATGTATTTGGCCGAAATTCTACAAAGGAGTTTTGAAAATGATTTATTCTGAGTTTAACAATTGACATGAAGTTATTTATAAAATTGTCAAGAGATTAAGTATCTGCTTCTTCTCTCTTGATCCAAGATTTACAGAAAGAGAGAAGTGCAGTTTTGATACAATCGAAGCAAGAATTCCAATTGATCTTTGAGGGGGGTCTAAATTTTGGGCCCTTTTTCAGAAAATTTATTACCTCTGGGTCCTTGACGATGGTAAGGTCACCGGTAACAACATGGTCACAAGGAACATATTTAAAATCAGAATTACTACAGTCGCATGACAAAGGAATATTCGTATCCAGTTCTTCATCAGTAGTGGTTGACGTATAATTAAAAATAATGTTTCGGGTAGGTTTTTTATATTTATAAGATACAATAGGAGGTTCAGTATTAGAAAAATAAGGTGGAATGAGATCTTTGATTTTTGGATCCGCAAATATGCTAGATATGTTTATAAAATCAAGTCCTCTATTAATATATGTTAATTTGATAAAATGTCGAATGTGGTCTAGAGGACTATCAATTTTTGGAAACAATTTAAAATAACAGAATGCATTTATGATAAGTGCACCTTCATATAAGGGACTGGCGTGAGATATAGTTTCACAGTCCAGTTTAATATTGTTTAGTTTAGAAATAGGTATAGAACACAGTTTACAGAGTAATTGATGTCTTCCGTTGTTTTTAAATATTTTAACAAGATCTGTAATGGTAATGTTTGAACGATGTTGTATTCTAGTATTCGAATAAAAATGCGAGTATAACTGTTGAACAGTTATATGAATATTTCAGAAAACTTAATGAAAATGTGCATGACGATTCAGATGTGAACATAGATGATATGTTGAATAACATAGATAATCAGGATGTCATTGATGTTCTCGATAAGGAGATAACGACAGAAGAGATCTTGAAAGCTATCAAGAACTTAAAGAATGGGAAAGCGCCAGGGGATGATGAAGTAGTTAATGAATATATTAAGAGCACAGTTAACTTGTTTTTGCCTGTATATGTTAAATTATTCAATTTGATTTTTGATACAGGGCTTATACCCGAAGCTTGGCTTACGGGTATTATAAAGCCACTGTACAAAAATAAGGGGGATCCTGGGAATTTAGATAACTACCGAGCTATATGCCTCACTTCCAATTTGGGTAAAGTTTTCACCTCGGTGTTGAATACGCGACTGAATATCCTGTCTGACGAAATTGGCATTATCACAGATGCTCAGGGGGGCTTTCGTCACGGATATTCAGTACAAGACAATATATTTGTTATGCATTCGCTTATATCGATGTATTTGGCCACGGGCAGAAAGCTTTTTTGTGCGTTTATTGACTTCAGAAAGGCTTTTGATAGCGTGTGGAGAGTAGGTCTTTGGCAAAAGTTGATTAAACGAAATATTGGGGGGAAGATGTTTAAGGTTATACTCAACTTTTACACGGATATTAAATCCTGTGTAAAAGATGGAGATCTGAGAACAGATTTTTTCCCATGTGAAATTGGCGTTAGACAAGGTGAAAAGCTATCGCCTTTTTTGTTTGCTCTATATCTCAACGATTTAGAAGAATATTTAGTAGATAACGGCGGTGATTATTTATCCTTTGTGTCTGAATTATTTACTGAGAACATTAATATGTACATTAAATTATTTATATTATTGTATGCAGATGATACTGTCCTTTTTGCTGAATCTGCAGAAAAACTGCAAACAATGTTAAATAAATTTGAAAGTTATTGCAGAGAATGGAAGCTTTCTGTTAATGTAAACAAGACTAAAATTGTAAATTTTTCAAACAGAAAGTTCAAACCTAATATTAATTTTACACTTTGTAACCAAGATGTAGAAATACAAGATTCTTATGTGTATTTGGGTATACTGTTCAACTATAATGGAAAATATTTCCAAACTCGTAAAAAACTGGTCGAACAAGGGCAGAGAGCTTTGTATGCGCTAAATAGAAAAATTCAAAATATAGCTATACCTGTTGACCTTCAATTAAAACTTTTTGATACTCTAGTTACTCCGATTTTGACATATTCGTCGGAGATCTGGGGGTATGAAAATAAAGATATTATAGAAAAGGTCCACCTACAATTCTGTAAGCGTATTCTCTCAGTGAGAACATCAACTCCAAATTTTATGGTATATGGTGAACTAGGAAGGTATCCCTTAGAGCTACAAATTAAATTGAAGATGGTTAATTTTTGGTATAGATTAGTAAGTAACGAACAAAAACTTTCGAGTAAATTATACTCACTTTTGGTAAAGCTTAATAGTAATGGTAATCAAACATGTAAGTGGATCAACTACGTAAAGTCCATTTTTGATGATTGCGGTTTAAGCGGGGCATGGGAGATTCAACAATTTAATAATATAAATCTGTTAAAGGTAGAAGTTAAACGACGTCTCCAGGATCAGTTCATACAAAAATGGTTCGCAGATATGTATAATTCGTCAAGGGGGGAGTATTATTTATCCTTTAAGTCGTTATTTTCACTAGAGCCATATTTGTTACGACTAAGCCGAGTTCGTCGTATACACATAAGTAGATTTCGAACATGTAACATTAAATTTCCCATAGAAGTGGGTAGATGGAGAAACATTCCTAGGGAGGATAGAATTTGTAATCTGTGTATGAACGGTCTTGGAGATGAATACCACTTTGTTTGTGTATGCACTAATATCAATGTACTTGAGCTAAGGCGAAAGTACATACCTAAGTATTATGTTAATTGAATATCCAAACAAAGAAAAGTTTTTTGGGATTAACAAGTTTTGTAATGTTAGTCTATTAAAAAATGTGTCTATTTTTATTCAAAAAGTTTGTGATCTATTAGAGTAGCTATCATATTTGTGTTGTACTGTCTTTTTCTTTCATATATCAGTTGTGATAAAAAAAAAATTATTTGTATGTACATGTAGGTATGTAATTAATTGTCTGTATTGCAGTTATATTTGTATTGTATTGTAGTTTGTTTAATTGTGCTCCTGTTACGCAGTTTCTGCGACTAAGCGATTTTCTAAATAAAATATTCTGTATTCTATTCTGTATTCTGTATTACGATTTATTCGCCTACCATGCGACCGTTTGTTCCTTTTACGAGGAACCGTTAAATCCATGAAATTAAAGTTTGAAGATCTGGATATGTTACCTTGTCCCATGATGTTATCGTTAAGCACTTCACAAATCTCATATAAGTGGAAGAAATGTTGATATACTCTTTTCTGATAGCCAGCTTTTGAGAAAATACACATTTATTTAAATTTTGTAAAAGTGTTCTTGGTGTGCGCAAAACAGTTTTTGCTCATGAACCTCCACTTTCTTTTTATCGTCAATATTATGTCTTCAATAAAATATACAGTTTTACAATTTGTCATGAAATGTCATTTTATATATATCACATTATCACATCGGTAGAATGCAAGGACCATCGGTAGAAAACCAGGACACATCTTTAGAAAACCAGGACCATATTTTTTTTTGGAAATGATCGAAAAATCAAAAATACGCCATTTGTAATGAAAAGTGATATGTCTTTAAAAATGTCCGACTATTTAGAACATGGAGCATAATTTTCAGCCCAGTGAATGGTAATTAAAAACAGATATTAATGATTATCTGAAAAAAGGGAAATTGTCTCTTGCTGGAAAAAATAAACAATACCCTTACTGTAATTTTATGTACATACTTAAAACAAAATAATGTAAATTAAATTAGTTTGTTTATAAGTGCCATAATAGCCGGGTATCATTGTTTGGAAAACATCGTCTGCCAGGTTTGTTTTTTTATCATCACATTGGTAGAAATCTAGGACATCGGTCCGTAGAAAACGAGCAGAAACATCGGTAGAAAACATGTTGTCGCAGGACAAGTATAACGACCGTGTTATTTATAATATCTGTTCAGCATCGGGAGTATTTTCCAAAAGGGCTGACAAACGAGGGACCGGGCTTTATTCAAGTGTATAATATGTTGTGGAATAAATGTACATGATAATGATACTAGTAACTTATGTAATAAGGGCGCATTTCATTTGAGCGAGTAAAATATTCGCTCAAATGAAAGATTATTTTTATTCAATTGAAGTGCCAATTCGTTGAAATGCCAATTCGTTGAAATGCCAATTCGTTGAAATGAAGTGCACCGGTGTAATAAGTACATGACACAATAACCATTCAAAATCATATCACGGACACAAGATAACATCCACTATAAAGCCTGTTACAGAAAACCAGGGACAACAATTGAAAAGATAAAAAAGATCAAATAAAACACTATTAAAGGAAAAAACTGTCTTATGAACAAAAGAGACAGAAACAATTCCTTCCAGACATGCGCAACATAAAAATTAAAATATTAGATAAGCTTTCGAAATTAGATAAGACAGAGACTGGAATAATCAACAACTACTGTTACAATATGAATTAAACCTTTGGACAAGGCAAAACACTAAAGACGAAGATATGAGAATAGATGCGCAATTCTGTGCATTGACCTATTAGTACATATACCCTATATAAAGTACATATAAGTGACAAAATATAACCAAAATGTTAAGCCAATGTGATTTAATTCAGAGCGGTCAGAGATCATGACATTCCAGTTCCAGTAGTTATGGATCATATTTGTTTTCTTAGAATAGCAAACCGAGTGTGTCAAAAAACAATTTTATTACTGTTTTATTATGCCTTCAACTTCTTTTTCTAATTGTCTGATAACTCGATGGTTCATTAAGAGGAGGTTGCCTCCTGGGAGAAACTTATTTAAAATTACAGATATTCGTTCTGGTTTAGAACATGCTTCTACCGGCGACGTCAGCAACCCTACATGTTGTTGTAAAAATCGTATCAGTGTCTTTAAGACTGATTCTGCTAACATCCTGTTTTCTGATCTTTCACAAATCAAAGTAAAACACGTGTAGCCAGCACCTAACCACACAGCTGTTTTTTCTGTGTCAAATGGACAGTCTTTTTGTAGTCTGGTAAATCCAAGTTCAAATTCAGGAAGGGTATCATCGCTGTGCACTCTTTGTATATCATCATCTACAGATCTACCAAGAACAGCTCTTCGAAACTGATATTCAGAATTAATCTGGAAATTGAAAAATATGATATAACTAGGAATAAGCGAATAGTATAAAACATAAAAAAATGATATAACATGTTAAGACATGTTAGGAGTACCGGGGGTATTAGAAAAAAGAAAGGGGATCATATAAAAATTCCCGATAATACTCCAATTAAGTGCTCTGACCTGGGGCCTCTCAGTTTAGTATATATCATATGGAACTTTGTTGCACTGTATTTCCATTTGTTTCGTTTTTGTTAATGGTTCTCGCCAGAATGTGGCTTAATTATTATTGACAAAGATTTCAAACTTCGCGAATCTAATTCTTAATAGCCATCTAATCAGGGGGACTTGCTCACCTCTATCAATATTTTGCTAGAGTCAATGTGTGGTACGAAAATTTCGTATCGCACATTGACTCTAACAAAATATTTTCGTGCCGCACATTCGGACCCTAACAAAATATTTTGGTAAATTGACTCTAACAAAATATTGATACCTGTAGTTAACAATTAATGAAGCTAATAAAGGTAATTATTATACCTCAGTAGTGTTTTTTCTTTAATAAATGCATATACAATATTTTCACTATTTTTTTCTGTTTGCTAGCTTTGAATTATTGACCGGTCAATAGTTTCCGAACTATAATTGCCCTCGCCACAACTATTTGCCTTCTGACGTCATTAAGCCCCGCCTTTATCCAATCGTTTTCTTTATTTCATTTTGATTGATATATTTTATTTTTGTAAAAACCAAGTGGAAGACGAAACACACTTCTTATTACTATGCCCTCAATATAAAACTTTGAGACTAAAACATACCTGTTTTAATCATTATACTAATAACAAAAGTGTCTCGGAAGAATTAATTTTAGATATATTGAATCCTAAATCTTTAAATAAATTAAAAAGTTTATGCACAGTCGCTTGAATTTTAGTGTCAAATAGCAAGAAAAGAGGGTCAAATATTACTATACCCAGTGTCAAATAGCAAGAAAAGAGGGTCAAATATTACTATATCCATATGTAAATATGGGTATAGTAATATTTGACCCTCTTTTCTTGCTATTTGACACTAAAATTCAAGCGACTGTGGTTTATGTCACTTTATAAGAGAAGCTTTTGAACAAAGGGACCATCCGACTGTCATAACAATCTAACTTTACAATAAACTATTATATATACATATGTCATTTGGTAACAATTCTTGTTCTAGCGTTATGTATATCTTGTCTATTTGTAATCTTATTTGTATATGTTTCTTGGATCACGCCTCTATTGTGCTCTTTCCAATAAAATTATTAAGGTCTTTCCCTTCCACAGAAGGAAAGACCTTACTGTATTTCTTCTGATTATTAAGGTCTTTCCCTTTCCAAAAGGAAAGACCTTATTGTATTTCTTCTGATTATTTTTATTATTATTATTATTATTATTAAGGTCTTTCCCTTTCCAAAAGGAAAGACCTTATTGTATTTCTTCTGATTATTTTTATTATTATTATTATTATTATTCTTCTTCTTTTCCGCGGTCCATATAAAAAAAGTGTCGCGACATATCATTTCGATACTTGGTACCATTAACCGACACTGCCTAAACTTGACCTGACTAACCCTGCGAAACCGATCTATTTTTAGTAACGGAGTTATCTGCCTGGAACTCAAAAACCTTGTCTGCAGATAAAGTCAGAAACCGTAACCGTTATCAAAAATCTGAAGCAGGGAAAATGTTGCTAGACTCCTGGTCATGATTCGTCACGCAAAAAATTGTTTTTCGATCAACTTCCTGGTTACGCGTTTTTGACCCAAAGAGTGTCGCGATGCGCCAACAAAATTTATTTGGAAACGGTTAGTCCTAGAGACTTAAGACCTTCACCAATCGTCTTAGTTGACATAAGTTGCATCCGAAAATATATATGTCATAGGTCAAATCTCAAGTTTGAATTATTGCGTCATGACTAAATATAGGAATGTATTGCGCAATGTATAGTAATCCATATGTAACAATGTAATGTTAAGGAAAAGTCCATAGCAACCATTTATTGTCACAATCACTTAGGAAGGGGCTATAATTTGGGCCCAAGGTCAAAGGTCATAGGTCAAGGTCAGTCCTTAGCAACAAGGTAACCTTCAGGAAAAATCCATAGCAACCATATATTTTCACAATCAGTTAGGAATGGGCTGTAATTTAGGTTCAAGGTCAAAGGTCATAGGTCAAGGTCAGTCCTTAGCAACAAGGTAACCTTAAGGAAAAGTCCATAGCAACCATATATTTTATGAATCCAGACTACTTGCTGATTTTAAATTTTTATCTTTTTGTGACCGGAAATGACCTTTTGTCCATAGCAACCGACCTAAAAGTCCATAGCAACCATATATTTTATGACTCCTGACTACCTACTGAGTTTAAATTTCGATATTTTATGACCGGAAGTGATGTTTTGTTCATAGCAACCGACCTAAAAGTCCATAGCAACCATATATTTTATGACTCCTGACTACCTGCTGAGTTTAAATTTCAATATTTTATGACCGGAAGTGATGTTTTGTTCATAGCAACCGACCTAAAAGTCCATAGCAACCATATATTTTATGACTCCCGACTACCTGCTGAGTTTAAATTTCAATATTTTATGACCGAAAGTGATGTTTTGTTCATAGCAACCGACCTAAAAGTCCTTAGCAACCATATATTTTATGACTCCTGACTACCTGCTGAGTTTAAATTTCAATATTTTATGACCGGAAGTGATGTTTTGTTCATAGCAACCGACCTTAAATTCCATAGCAACCAAATATTTCTAATCTGGAGTACCTACCAGGTTGATATATCCAAAAATGGTATCATTCAGTTAGGAATCTATTTCTATTGGAGGACACAAATAGGGAAAGACCTCGCGATCGTTCTTTGAACGATTGTAATTTAATTCTTCTTCTTTTCCGCGGTCCATATAAAAAAAGTGTCGCGACATATCATTTCGATACTTGGTACCATTAACCGACACTGCCTGGGCTTGACCTGACTAACCCTGCGAAACCGATCTATTTTTAGTAACGGAGTTATCTGCCCGGAACTCAAAAACCTTGTCTGCAGATAAAGTCAGAAACCGTAAGCGTTATCAAAAATCTGATGCAAGAAAAATGTTGCTAGACTCCTGGTCATGATTTGTCACGCAAAAAATTGTTTTTCGATCAACTTCCTGGTTACGTGTTTTTGACTCGAAAAGTGTCGCAACTCGTCAAATTTTTTTTCTTCAAAACGGTTAGTCGTAGAGACTTGGGACCTTCACCAATCGTCTTAGGTGACATAAGTTGCATCCGAAAATATATATGTCATAGGTCAAATCTCAAGTTTGAATCATGACTAAATATAGGTATGTATTGCGCAATATATAGAACTTTATAATGGTAGAAGATAGCAAAGTAAACATGTATACTCATTATATAGTATTAGTATCAGAAAGTAAAGGGCTACAATTTTGATCTATTGAATTTCATATTTTTGGACCCTGGCCCAGTGGGGACCAACATCATCACCGGGGTCCAGAAATGAAAACTACTTGAAAATAGGGTTGTAATATATCCTTAGAAAGCTAATAGCCTATACATTTTGAATTTCATATTTTTGGACCCCGGGGACCAACTTCATCTCTGGGGTCCAAATTGAAAGTTACTGGAAAGTAGGCTTGTAATATATCATTAGAAAGCTAATGGCCTATACATTTTGAATTTCATATTTTTGGACCCCGTGGACCAACTTCATCCCCGGGGTCCAAAATTGAAAGTTACTGGAAAGTAGGCTTGTAATATATCATTAGAAAGCTAATGGCCTGTACATTTTGAATTTCATATTTTTGGACCCTGGGGACCAACCTCATCTCTGGGTTCCAAATTGAAAGTTACTGGAAACTAGGCTTGTAATATATCATTAGAAAGCTAATGGCCTGTACATTTTGAATTTCATATTTTTGGACCCCGTGGACCAACTTCTTCCCCGGGGTCCAAAATTGAAAGTTACTGGAAAGTAGGCTTGTAATATATCATTAGAAATCTAATGACCTGTACATTTTGAATTTCATATTTTTGGACCCCGTGGACCAAAATTGAAAGTTACCGGAAAGTAGGCTTCTAATATATCATTAGAAAGCTAATGGCCTGTACATTTTGAATTTTATATTTTTGGACCCCGTGGACTAACTTCATCCCCGGGGTCCAAAATTGAAAGTTACTGGAAAGTAGGCTTGTAATATATCATTAGAAAGCTAATGGCCTGTACATTTTGAATTTAATATTTTTGGACCCCGGGGACCAATCTCATCTCTGGGGTCCAAATTGAAAGTTACTGGAAAGTAGGCTTGTAATATATCATTAGAAAGCTAATGGCCTGTACATTTTGAATTTCATATTTTTGGACCCCGTGGACCAACTTCATCCCCGGGGTCCAAAATTGAAAGTAACTGGAAAGTAGGCTTGTAATATATCATTAGAAAGCTAATGGCCTGTACATTTTGAATTTCATATTTTTGGACCCAGGGAACCAACTTCACATCTGGGGTCCAAATTGAAAGTTACGGCATGAAATTCAATAGCAACCATATATTTTCTAAATGTTGAAATTTCCCAAAATTGTATCATTCAGTCACTGTAATCTGTTTCTATTGTAATACACAAAATGGGAAAGACCTCGCAATCGTTCTTTGAACGATTGTAATTTAATTATTAAGGTCTTTCCCTTCCACAGAAGGAAAGACCTTACTGTATTTCTTATGGTTATTAAGGTCTTTCCCTTCCACAGAAGGAAAGACCTTACTGTATTTCTTATGGTTATTATTATTATTATTTTTCTTCTTCTTTTCTGCCATCAATAAACGAAAAGTGTCGCGACATATCTTTTCGATACTTGGTACCATATATCGGTCATATTAGTACTCGCCTTGACTGATGCTGTGAAACCGATCTATTTTTAGTAACGGAGTTATCTGCCCGGAACCCAAAAACCTTGTCCGCAGATAAAGTCAGAAACCGTAACCGTTATCAAAAATCTGAAGTGGGGAAAATGTTGCTTGACTCCTGGTCATGATTCGTCACGCAAAAAAAATATTTTCAATTAACTTTCTGGTTAGGCGTTTTTGAGTCGAAACCTGTCGCGACACGTCAATTTTTTTTCTTCAAAACGGTTAGTCCTAGAGACTTGGGACCTTCACCAATCGTCTTAGGTGACATAAGTTGCATCCGAAAATATATATGTCATAGGTCAAATCTCAAGTTTGAATTATTGCATCATGACTAAATATAGGTATGTATTGCGCAATATATAGTAATCCATGTTCATAACTTTATAATGGTAGAAGATAGCAAAGTAAACATGTATACTCATTAGAATCAGAAAGTAAGGGGCTACAATTTTGATCTATTGAATTTCATATTTTTGGACCCTGGCCCAGTGGGGACCAACATCATCACTGGGGTCCAGAAATGAAAACTACTTGAAAATAGGGTTGTAATATATCCTTAAAAAGCTAATAGCCTGTACATTTTGAATTTAATTTTTTTGGACCCCGAGGACCAAAATCATCTCTGGGTCCAAAATTAGAAAATAGTGGAAGGTAGGGTTGTTATATATCGTTAGAAAGCTAATGGCCTGTACATTTTGAATTTCATATTTTTGGACCCCGGGGACCAACTTCATCTCTGGTGTCAAAATTGAAAGTTACTGGAAAGTAGGCTTGTAATATATCATTAGAAAGTTAATGGCCTATACATTTTGAATTTCATATTTTTGGACCCCGTGGACCAACTTCATCCCCGGGGTCCAAAATTGAAAGTTACTGGAAAGTAGGCTTGTAATATATCATTAGAAAGCTAATGGCCTGTACATTTTGAATTTCATATTTTTGGACCCTTGGGACCAACCTCATCTCTGGGTTCCAAATTGAAAGTTACTGGAAACTAGGCTTGTAATATATCATTAGAAAGCTAATGGCCTGTACATTTTGAATTTCATATTTTTGGACCCCGTGGACCAACTTCTTCCCCGGGGTCCAAAATTGAAAGTTACTGGAAAGTAGGCTTGTAATATATCGTTAGAAAGCTTATGGCCTGTACATTTTGAATTTCATATTTTTGAACCCCGGGGACCAACCTCATCTCTGGGGTCCAAATTGAAAGTTACTGGTAAGTAGGCTTCTAATATATCATTAGAAAGCTAATGGCCTGTACATTTTGAATTTCATATTTTTGGACCCCGTGGACTAACTTCATCCCCGGGGTCCAAAATTGAAAGTTACTGGAAAGTAGGCTTGTAATATATCATTAGAAAGCTAATGGCCTGTACATTTTGAATTTCATATTTTTGGACCCCGGGGACCAATCTCATCTCTGGGGTCCAAATTGGAAGTTATTCGAAAGTAGGCTTGTAATATATCATTAGAAAGCTAATGGCCTGTACATTTTGAATTTCATATTTTTGGACCCCGTGGACCAACTTCATCCCCGGGGTCCAAAATTGAAAGTAACTGGAAAGTAGGCTTGTAATATATCATTAGAAAGCTAATGGCCTGTACATTTTGAATTTTATATTTTTGGACCAAGGGAACCAACTTCACATCTGGGGTCCAAATTGAAAGTTACGGCATGAAATTCAATAGCAACCATATATTTTCTAAATGTTGAAAATTCCCAAAATTGTATCATTCAGTCACTGTAATCTGTTTCTATTGTAATACACAAAATGGGAAAGACCTCGCAATCGTTCTTTGAACGATTGTAATTTAATTATTATTAAGGTCTTTCCCTTCCACAGAAGGAAAGACCTTACTGTATTTCTTATGGTTATTATTAAGGTCTTTCCCTTCCACAGAAGGAAAGACCTTACTGTATTTCTTATGGTTATTATTATTATTATTTTTCTTCTTCTTTTCTGCCATCAATAAACGAAAAGTGTCGCGACATATCTTTTCGATACTTGGTACCATATATCGGTCATATTAGTACTCGCCTTGACTGATGCTGTGAAACCGATCTATTTTTAGTAACGGAGTTATCTGCCCGGAACCCAAAAACCTTGTCAGCAGATAAAGTCAGAAACCGTAACCGTTATCAAAAATCTGAAGTGGGGAAAATGTTGCTTGACTCCTGGTCATGATTCGTCACGCAAAAAAAAATTTTTCGAACACCTTCCTGGTTACGCGTTTTTGACCCGAAAAGTGTCGCGATGCGCCAACAAAATTTATTTCAAAACGGTTAGTCCTAGAGACTTGGGACCTTCACCAATCGTCTTAGGTGACATAAGTTGCATCCGAAAATATATATGTCATAGGTCAAATCTCAAGTTTGAATTATTGCATCATGACTAAATATAGGAATGTATTGCGCAATGTATAGTAATCCATGTTCATAACTTTATAATGGTAGAAGATAGCAAAGTAAACATGTATACTCATTAGAATCAGAAAGTAAGGGGCTACAATTTAGATCTATTGAATTTCATATTTTTGGACCCTGGCCCAGTGGGGACCAACATCATCACCGGGGTCCAGAAATGAAAACTACTTGAAAATAGGGTTGTAATATATCCTTAGAAAGCTAATAGCCTGTACATTTTGAATTTCATATTTTTGGACCACGAGGACCAAAATCATCTCTGGGTCCAAAATTAGAAAATACTGGAAGGTAGGGTTGTAATATATCGTTAGAAAGCTAATGGCCCGTACATTTTGAATTTCATATTTTTGGACCCCGGGGACCAACTTCATCTCTGGGGTCCAAATTGAAAGTTACTGGAAAGTAGGCTTGTAATATATCATTAGAAAGCTAATGGCCTGTACATTTTGAATTTCATATTTTTGGACCCCGGGGACCAATCTCATCTCTGGGGTCCAAATTGAAAGTTACTGGAAAGTAGGCTTGTAATATATCATTAGAAAGCTAATGGCCTGTACATTTTGAATTTCATATTTTTGGACCCCGTGGACAAACTTCTTCCCCGGGGTCCAAAATTGAAAGTTACTGGAAAGTAGGCTTGTAATATATCATTAGAAAGCTAATGGCCTGTGCATTTTGAATTTCATATTTTTGGACCCCGTGGACCAACTTCTTCCCCGGGGTCCAAAATTGAAAGTTACTGGAAAGTAGGCTTGTAATATATCATTAGAAAGCTAATGGCCTGTACATTTTGAATTTCATATTTTTGGACCCCGGGGACCAATGTCATCTCTGGGGTCCAAATTGAAAGTTACTGGAAAGTAGGCTTGTAATATATCATTAGAAAGCTAATGGCCTGTACATTTTGAATTTCATATTTTTGGACCCCGTGGACCAACTTCATCCCCGGGGTCCAAAATTGAAAGTTACTAGAAAGGAGGCTTGTAATATATCATTAGAAAGCTAATAGCCTGTACATTTTGAATTTCATATTTTTGGACCCCGAGGACCAAAATCATCTCTGGGTCCAAAATTAGAAAATACTGGAAGGTAGGGTTGTAATATATCGTTAGAAAGCTAATGGCCCGTACATTTTGAATTTCATATTTTTGGACCCCGGGGACCAATCTCATCTCTGGGGTCCAAATTGAAAGTTACTGGAAAGTAGGCTTGTAATATATCATTAGAAAGCTAATGGCCTGTACATTTTGAATTTCATATTTTTGGACCCCGTGGACCAACTTCTTCCCCGGGGTCCAAAATTGAAAGTTACTGGAAAGTAGGCTTGTAATATATCATTAGAAAGCTAATGGCCTGTACATTTTGAATTTCATATTTTTGGACCCCGTGGACCAACTTCTTCCCCGGGGTCCAAAATTGAAAGTTACTGGAAAGTAGGCTTGTAATATATCATTAGAAAGCTAATGGCCTGTACATTTTGAATTTCTTATTTTTGGACCCCGGGGACCAATCTCATATCTGGGGTCCAAATTGAAAGTTACTGGAAAGTAGGCTTGTAATATATCATTAGAAAGCTAATGGCCTGTACATTTTGCATTTCATATTTTTGGACCCCGTGGACCAACTTCATCCCCGGGGTCCAAAATTGAAAGTAACTGGAAAGTAGGCTTGTAATATATCATTAGAAAGCTAATGGCCTGTACATTTTGATTTTCATATTTTTGGACCCAGGGAACCAACTTCACATCTGGGGTCCAAATTGAAAGTTATGGCATGAAATTCAATAGCAACCATATATTTTCTGAATGTTGAAATTTCCCAAAATTGTATCGTTCAGTCACTGTAATCTGTTTCTATTGTAATACACAAAATGGGAAAGACCTCGCAATCGTTCTTTGAACGATTGTAATTTAATTATTATTATTTTTCTTCTTCTTTTCTGCCATCAATAAACAAAAAGTGTCGCGACATATCTTTTCGATACTTGGTACCATATATCGGTCATATTAGTACTCGCCTTGACTGATGCTGTGAAACCGATCTATTTTTAGTAACGGAGTTATGTGCCCGGAACCCAAAAACCTTGTCAGCAGATAAAGTCAGAAACCGTAACCGTTATCAAAAATCTGAAGTGGGGAAAATGTTGCTTGACTCCTGGTCATGATTTGTCACGCAAAAAAAAAATTTTCAATTAACTTTCTGGTTACGCGTTTTTGAGTCGAAAACTGTCGCGACACGTCAAATTTTTTTTCTTCAAAACGGTTAGTCCTAGAGACTTGGGACCTTCACCAATCGTCTTAGGTGACATAAGTTGCATCCGAAAATATATATGTCATAGGTCAAATCTCAAGTTTGAATTATTGCATCATGACTAAATATAGGTATGTATTGCGCAATATATAGTAATCCATGTTCATAACTTTATAATGGTAGAAGATAGCAAAGTAAACATGTATACTCGTTAGAATCAGAAAGTAAGGGGCTACAATTTTGATCTATTGAATTTCATATTTTTGGACCCTGGCCCAGTGGGGACCAACATCATCACCGGGGTCCAGAAATGAAAACTACTGGAAAATAGGGTTGTAATATATCCTTAGAAAGCTAATAGCTTGTACATTTTGAATTTCATATTTTTGGACCCCGAGGACCAAAATCATCTCTGGGTCCAAAATTAGAAAATACTGGAAGGTAGGGTTGTAATATATCGTTGGAAAGCTAATGGCCCGTACATTTTGAATTTCATATTTTTTGGACCCCGGGGACCAACTTCATCTCTGGGGTCCAAATTGAAAATTACTGGAAAGTAGGCTTGTAATATATCATTAGAAAGCTAATGGCCTGTACATTTTGAATTTCATATTTTTGGACCCCGGGGACCAATCTCATCTCTGGGGTCCAAATTGAAAGTTACTGGAATGTAGGCTTGTAATATATCATTGGAAAGCTAATGGCCTGTACATTTTGAATTTCATATTTTTGGACCCGTGGACCAACTTCTTCCCCGGGGTCCAAAATTGAAAGTTACTGGAAAGTAGGCATGTAACATATCATTAGAAAGCTAATGGCCTGTATATTTTGAATTTCATATTTTTGGACCCCGTGGACCAACTTCTTCCCCGGGGTCCAAAATTGAAAGTTACTGGAAAGTAGGCTTGTAACATATCATTAGAAAGCTAATGGCCTGTACATTTTGAATTTCATATTTTTGGACCCCGTGGACCAACTTCTTCCCCGGGGTCCAAAATTGAAAGTTACTGGAAAGTAGGCTTGTAATATATCATTAGAAAGCTAATGGCCTGTACATTTTGAATTTATATTTTTGGACCCCGGGGACCAATCTCATCTCTGGGGTCAAAATTGAAAGTTACTGGAAAGTAGGCTTGTAATATATCATTAGAAAGCTAATGGCCTGTACATTTTGAATTTCATATTTTTGGACCCCGTGGACCAACTTCATCCCCGGGGTCCAAAATTGAAAGTTACTGGAAAGTAGGCTTGTAATATATCATTAGAAAGCTAATGGCCTGTACATTTTGAATTTCATATTTTTGGACCCCGGGGACCAATCTCATCTCTGGGTTTCAAATTGAAAGTTACTGGAAAGTAGGCTTGTAATATATCATTAGAAAGCTAATGGCCTGTACATTTTGAATTTCATATTTTTGGACCCCGTGGACCAACTTCTTCCCCGGGGTCCAAAATTGAAAGTAACTGGAAAGTAGGCTTGTAATATATCATTAGAAAGCTAATGGCCTGTACATTTTGATTTTCATATTTTTGGACCCAGGGAACCAACTTCACATCTGGGGTCCAAATTGAAAGTTATGGCATGAAATTCAATAGCAACCATATATTTTCTGAATGTTGAAATTTCCCAAAATTGTATCATTCAGTCACTGTAATCTGTTTCTATTGTAATACACAAAATGGGAAAGACCTCGCAATCGTTCTTTGAACGATTGTAATTTAATTATTATTTTTCTTCTTCTTTTCTGCCATCAATAAACGAAAAGTGTCGCGACATATCTTTTCGATACTTGGTACCATATTTCGGTCATATTAGTACTCGCCTTGACTGATGCTGTGAAACCGATCTATTTTTAGTAACGGAGTTATCTGCCCGGAACCCAAAAACCTTGTCAGCAGATAAAGTCAGAAACCGTAACCGTTATCAAAAATCTGAAGTGGGGAAAATGTTGCTTGACTCCTGGTCATGATTCGTCACGCAAAAAAAAAAATTTCAATTAACTTTCTGGTTACGCGTTTTTGAGTCGAAACCTGTCGCGACACGTCAAATTTTTTTTCTTCAAAACGGTTAGTCCTAGAGACTTGGGACCTTCACCAATCGTGTTAGGTGACATAAGTTGCATCCGAAAATATATATGTCATAGGTCAAATCTCAAGTTTGAATTATTGCATCATGACTAAATATAGGTATGTATTGCGCAATATATAGTAATCCATGTTCATAACTTTATAATGGTAGAAGATAGCAAAGTAAACATGAATACTCATTAGAATCAGAAAGTAAGGGGCTACAATTTTGATCTATTGAATTTCATATTTTTGGACCCTGGCCCAGTGGGGACCAACATCATCACCGGGGTCCAGAAATGAAAACTACTTGAAAATAGGGTTGTAATATATCCTTAGAAAGCTAATAGCCTGTACATTTTGAATTTCATATTTTTGGACCCCGAGGACCAAAATCATCTCTGGGTCCAAAATTAGAAAATACTGGAAGGTAGGGTTGTAATATATCGTTAGAAAGCTAATGGCCCGTACATTTTGAATTTCATATTTTTGGACCCCGGGGACCAACTTCATCTCTGGGGTCCAAATTGAAAGTTACTGGAAAGTAGGCTTGTAATATATCATTAGAAAGCTAATGGCCTGTACATTTTGAATTTCATATTTTTGGACCCCGGGGACCAATCTCATCTCTGGGGTCCAAATTGAAAGTTACTGGAAAGTAGGCTTGTAATATATCATTAGAAAGCTTCTGGCCTGTACATTTTGAATTTCATATTTTTGGACCCCGTGGACAAACTTCTTCCCCGGGGTCCAAAATTAAAAGTTACTGGAAAGTAGGCTTTTAATATATCATTAGAAAGCTAATGGCCTGTACATTTTGATTTTCATATTTTTGGACCCAGGGAACCAACTTCACATCTGGGGTCCAAATTGAAAGTTATGGCATGAAATTCAATAGCAACCATATATTTTCTGAATGTTGAAATTTCCCAAAATTGTATCATTCAGTCACTGTAATCTGTTTCTATTGTAATACACAAAATGGGAAAGACCTCGCAATCGTTCTTTGAACGATTGTAATTTAATTAAGGTCTTTCCCTTCCACAGAAGGAAAGACCTTACTGTATTTCTTATGGTTATTATTAAGGTCTTTCCCTTCCACAGAAGGAAAGACCTTACTGTATTTCTTATGGTTATTATTATTATTATTTTTCTTCTTCTTTTCTGCCATCAATAAACGAAAAGTGTCGCGACATATCTTTTCAATACTTGGTACCATATATCGGTCATATTAGTACTCGCCTTGACTGATGCTGTGAAACCGATCTATTTTTAGTAACGGAGTTATCTGCCCGGAACCCAAAAACCTTGTCAGCAGATAAAGTCAGAAACCGTAACCGTTATCAAAAATCTGAAGTGGGGAAAATGTTGCTTGACTCCTGGTCATGATTCGTCACGCAAAAAAAAAAAATTTCAATTGACTTTCTGGTTACGCGTTTTTGAGTCGAAACCTGTCGCGACACGTCAAATTTTTTTCTTCAAAACGGTTAGTCCTAGAGACTTGGGACCTTCACCAATCGTCTTAGGTGACATAAGTTGCATCCGAAAATATATATGTCATAGGTCAAATCTCAAGTTTGAATTATTGCATCATGACTAAATATAGGTATGTATTGCGCAATATATAGTAATCCATGTTCATAACTTTATAATGGTAGAAGATAGCAAAGTAAACATGTATACTCATTAGAATCAGAAAGTAAGGGGCTACAATTTTGATCTATTGAATTTCATGTTTTTGGACCCTGGCCCAGTGGGGACCAACATCATTACCGGGGTCCAGAAATGAAAACTACTTGAAAATAGTATTGTAATATATCCTTAGAAAGCTAATAGCCTGTACATTTTGAATTTCATATTTTTGGACCCCGAGGACCAAAATCATCTCTGGGTCCAAAATTAGAAAATACTGGAAGGTAGGGTTGTAATATATTGTTAGAAAGCTAATGACCCGTACATTTTGAATTTCATATTTTTGGACCCCGGGGACCAACTTCATCTCTGGGGTCCAAATTGAAAGTTACTGGAAAGTAGGCTTGTAATATATCATTAGAAAGCTAATAGCCTGTACATTTTGAATTTCATATTTTTGGACCCCGTGGACCAACTTCTTCCCCGGGGTCCAAAATTGAAAGTTACTGGAAAGTAGGCTTGTAATATATCATTAGAAAGCTAATGGCCTGTACATTTTGAATTTCATATTTTTTTACCCCGGGGACCAATCTCATCTCTGGGGTCCAAATTGAAAGTTACTGGAAAGTAGGCTTGTAATATATCATTAGAAAGCTAATGGCCTGTACATTTTGCATTTCATATTTTTGGACCCCGTGGACCAACTTCTTCCCCGGGGTCCAAAATTGAAAGTTACTGGAAAGTAGGCTTGTAATATATCATTAGAAAGCTAATGGCCTGTACATTTTGAATTTCATATTTTTGGACCCTGTGGACCAAATTCTTCCCTGCGGTTCAAAATTGAAAGTTACTGGAAAGTAGGCTTGTAATATATCATTAGAAAGCTAATGGCCTGTACATTTTGAATTTCATATTTTTGGACCCCGGGGACCAATCTCATCTCTGGGTTTCAAATTGAAAGTTACTGGAAAGTAGGCTTGTAATATATCATTAGAAAGCTAATGGCCTGTACATTTTGAATTTCATATTTTTGGACCCCGTGGACCAACTTCTTCCCCGGGGTCCAAAATTGAAAGTTACTTGAAAGTAGACTTGTAATATATCATTAGAAAGCTAATGGCCTGTACATTTTGAATTTCATATTTTTGGACCCCGGGGACCAATCTCATCTCTGGGGTCCAAATTGAAAGTTACTGGAAAGTAGGCTTGTAATATATCATTAGAAAGCTAATGGCCTGTACATTTTGCATTTCATATTTTTGGACCCCGTGGACCAACTTCATCCCCGGGGTCCAAAATTGAAAGTAACTGGAAAGTAGGCTTGTAATATATCATTAGAAAGCTAATGGCCTGTACATTTTGATTTTCATATTTTTGGACCCAGGGAACCAACTTCACATCTGGGGTCCAAATTGAAAGTTATGGCATGAAATTCAATAGCAACCATATATTTTCTGAATGTTGAAATTTCCCAAAATTGTATCATTCAGTCACTGTAATCTGTTTATATTGTAATACACAAAATGGGAAAGACCTCGCAATCGTTCTTTGAACGATTGTAATTTAATTATTATTATTTTTCTTCTTCTTTTCTGCCATCAATAAACGAAAAGTGTCGCGACATATCTTTTCGATACTTGGTACCATATATCGGTCATATTAGTACTCGCCTTGACTGATGCTGTGAAACCGATCTATTTTTAGTAACGGAGTTATCTGCCCGGAACCCAAAAACCTTGTCAGCAGATAAAGTCAGAAACCGTAACCGTTATCAAAAATCTGAAGTGGGGAAAATGTTGCTTGACTCCTGGTCATGATTCGTCACGCAAAAAAAAATTTTTCAATTAACTTTCTGGTTACGCGTTTTTGAGTCGAAACCTGTCGCGACATGTCAAATTTTTTTTCTTCAAAACGGTTAGTCCTAGAGACTTGGGACCTTCACCAATCGTCTTAGGTGACATAAGTTGCATCCGAAAATATATATGTCATAGGTCAAATCTCAAGTTTGAATTATTGCATCATGACTAAATATAGGTATGTATTGCGCAATATATAGTAATCCATGTTCATAACTTTATAATGGTAAGTAAACATGTATACTCATTAGAATCAGAAAGTAAGGGGCTACAATTTTGATCTATTGAATTTCATATTTTTGGACCCTGGCCCAGTGGGGACCAACATCATCACCGGGGTCGAGAAATGAAAACTACTTGAAAAAAGGGTTGTAATATATCCTTAGAAAGCTAATAGCCTGTACATTTTGAATTTCATATTTTTTGACCCCGAGGATCAAAATCATCTCTGGGTCCAAAATAAGAAAATATTGGAAGGTAGGGTTGTAATATATCGTTAGAAAGCTAATGGCCCGTACATTTTGAATTTCATATTTTTGGACCCCGGGGACCAACTTCATCTCTGGGGTCCAAATTGAAAGTTACTGGAAAGTAGGCTTGTAATATATCATTAGAAAGCTAATGGCCTGTACATTTTGAATTTCATATTTTTGGACCCCGGGGACAAATCTCATCTCTGGGGTCCAAATTGAAAGTTACTGGAAAGTAGGCTTGTAATATATCATTAGAAAGCTTATGGCCTGTACATTTTGAATTTCATATTTTTGGACCCCGTGGACAAACTTCTTCCCCGGGGTCCAAAATTGAAAGTTACTGGAAAGTAGGCTTGTAATATATCATTAGAAAGCTAATGGCCTGTACATTTTGAATTTCATATTTTTGGACCCCGGGGACCAATCTCATCTCTGGGGTCCAAATTGAAAGTTACTGGAAAGTAGGCTTGTAATATATCATTAGAAAGCTAATGGCCTGTACATTTTGAATTTCATATTTTTGGACCCGTGGACCAACTTCTTCCCCGGGGTCCAAAATTGAAAGTTACTAGAAAGGAGGCTTGTAATATATCATTAGAAAGCTAATAGCCTGTACATTTTGAATTTCATATTTTTGGACCCTGAGGACCAAAATCATCTCTGGGTCCAAAATTAGAAAATACTGGAAGGTAGGGTTGTAATATATCGTTAGAAAGCTAATGGTCCGTACATTTTGAATTTCATATTTTTGGACCCCGGGGACCAACTTCATCTCTGGTGTCCAAATTGAAAGTTACTGGAAAGTAGGCTTGTAATATATCATTAGAAAGCTAATGGCCTGTACATTTTGAATTTCATATTTTTGGACCCCGGGGACAAACTTCTTCCCCGGGGTCCAAAATTGAAAGTTACTGGAAAGTAGGCTTGTAATATATCATTAGAAAGCTTATGGCCTGTACATTTTGAATTTCATATTTTTGGACCCCGTGGACAAACTTCTACCCCGGGGTCCAAAATTGAAAGTTACTGGAAAGTAGGCTTGTAATATATCATTAGAAAGCTAATGGCCTGTACATTTTGAATTTCATATTTTTGGACCCCGGGGACCAATCTCATCTATGGGGTCCAAATTGAAAGTTACTGGAAAGTAGGCTTGTAATATATCATTAGAAAGCTAATGGCCTGTACATTTTGAATTTCATATTTTTGGACCCCGTGGACCAATTTTTTCCCCGGGGTCCAAAATTGAAAGTTACTGGAAAGTAGGCTTGTAATATATCATTAGAAAGCTTCTGGCCTGTACATTTTGAATTTCATATTTTTGGACCCCGTGGACAAACTTCTTCCCCGGGGTCCAAAATTAAAAGTTACTGGAAAGTAGGCTTTTAATATATCATTAGAAAGCTAATGGCCTGTACATTTTGATTTTCATATTTTTGGACCCAGGGAACCAACTTCACATCTGGGGTCCAAATTGAAAGTTATGGCATGAAATTCAATAGCAACCATATATTTTCTGAATGTTGAAATTTCCCAAAATTGTATCATTCAGTCACTGTAATCTGTTTCTATTGTAATACACAAAATGGGAAAGACCTCGCAATCGTTCTTTGAACGATTGTAATTTAATTAAGGTCTTTCCCTTCCACAGAAGGAAAGACCTTACTGTATTTCTTATGGTTATTATTAAGGTCTTTCCCTTCCACAGAAGGAAAGACCTTACTGTATTTCTTATGGTTATTATTATTATTATTTTTCTTCTTCTTTTCTGCCATCAATAAACGAAAAGTGTCGCGACATATCTTTTCAATACTTGGTACCATATATCGGTCATATTAGTACTCGCCTTGACTGATGCTGTGAAACCGATCTATTTTTAGTAACGGAGTTATCTGCCCGGAACCCAAAAACCTTGTCAGCAGATAAAGTCAGAAACCGTAACCGTTATCAAAAATCTGAAGTGGGGAAAATGTTGCTTGACTCCTGGTCATGATTCGTCACGCAAAAAAAAAAAATTTCAATTGACTTTCTGGTTACGCGTTTTTGAGTCGAAACCTGTCGCGACACGTCAAATTTTTTTCTTCAAAACGGTTAGTCCTAGAGACTTGGGACCTTCACCAATCGTCTTAGGTGACATAAGTTGCATCCGAAAATATATATGTCATAGGTCAAATCTCAAGTTTGAATTATTGCATCATGACTAAATATAGGTATGTATTGCGCAATATATAGTAATCCATGTTCATAACTTTATAATGGTAGAAGATAGCAAAGTAAACATGTATACTCATTAGAATCAGAAAGTAAGGGGCTACAATTTTGATCTATTGAATTTCATGTTTTTGGACCCTGGCCCAGTGGGGACCAACATCATTACCGGGGTCCAGAAATGAAAACTACTTGAAAATAGTATTGTAATATATCCTTAGAAAGCTAATAGCCTGTACATTTTGAATTTCATATTTTTGGACCCCGAGGACCAAAATCATCTCTGGGTCCAAAATTAGAAAATACTGGAAGGTAGGGTTGTAATATATTGTTAGAAAGCTAATGACCCGTACATTTTGAATTTCATATTTTTGGACCCCGGGGACCAACTTCATCTCTGGGGTCCAAATTGAAAGTTACTGGAAAGTAGGCTTGTAATATATCATTAGAAAGCTAATAGCCTGTACATTTTGAATTTCATATTTTTGGACCCCGTGGACCAACTTCTTCCCCGGGGTCCAAAATTGAAAGTTACTGGAAAGTAGGCTTGTAATATATCATTAGAAAGCTAATGGCCTGTACATTTTGAATTTCATATTTTTTTACCCCGGGGACCAATCTCATCTCTGGGGTCCAAATTGAAAGTTACTGGAAAGTAGGCTTGTAATATATCATTAGAAAGCTAATGGCCTGTACATTTTGCATTTCATATTTTTGGACCCCGTGGACCAACTTCTTCCCCGGGGTCCAAAATTGAAAGTTACTGGAAAGTAGGCTTGTAATATATCATTAGAAAGCTAATGGCCTGTACATTTTGAATTTCATATTTTTGGACCCTGTGGACCAAATTCTTCCCTGCGGTTCAAAATTGAAAGTTACTGGAAAGTAGGCTTGTAATATATCATTAGAAAGCTAATGGCCTGTACATTTTGAATTTCATATTTTTGGACCCCGGGGACCAATCTCATCTCTGGGTTTCAAATTGAAAGTTACTGGAAAGTAGGCTTGTAATATATCATTAGAAAGCTAATGGCCTGTACATTTTGAATTTCATATTTTTGGACCCCGTGGACCAACTTCTTCCCCGGGGTCCAAAATTGAAAGTTACTTGAAAGTAGACTTGTAATATATCATTAGAAAGCTAATGGCCTGTACATTTTGAATTTCATATTTTTGGACCCCGGGGACCAATCTCATCTCTGGGGTCCAAATTGAAAGTTACTGGAAAGTAGGCTTGTAATATATCATTAGAAAGCTAATGGCCTGTACATTTTGCATTTCATATTTTTGGACCCCGTGGACCAACTTCATCCCCGGGGTCCAAAATTGAAAGTAACTGGAAAGTAGGCTTGTAATATATCATTAGAAAGCTAATGGCCTGTACATTTTGATTTTCATATTTTTGGACCCAGGGAACCAACTTCACATCTGGGGTCCAAATTGAAAGTTATGGCATGAAATTCAATAGCAACCATATATTTTCTGAATGTTGAAATTTCCCAAAATTGTATCATTCAGTCACTGTAATCTGTTTATATTGTAATACACAAAATGGGAAAGACCTCGCAATCGTTCTTTGAACGATTGTAATTTAATTATTATTATTTTTCTTCTTCTTTTCTGCCATCAATAAACGAAAAGTGTCGCGACATATCTTTTCGATACTTGGTACCATATATCGGTCATATTAGTACTCGCCTTGACTGATGCTGTGAAACCGATCTATTTTTAGTAACGGAGTTATCTGCCCGGAACCCAAAAACCTTGTCAGCAGATAAAGTCAGAAACCGTAACCGTTATCAAAAATCTGAAGTGGGGAAAATGTTGCTTGACTCCTGGTCATGATTCGTCACGCAAAAAAAAATTTTTCAATTAACTTTCTGGTTACGCGTTTTTGAGTCGAAACCTGTCGCGACATGTCAAATTTTTTTTCTTCAAAACGGTTAGTCCTAGAGACTTGGGACCTTCACCAATCGTCTTAGGTGACATAAGTTGCATCCGAAAATATATATGTCATAGGTCAAATCTCAAGTTTGAATTATTGCATCATGACTAAATATAGGTATGTATTGCGCAATATATAGTAATCCATGTTCATAACTTTATAATGGTAAGTAAACATGTATACTCATTAGAATCAGAAAGTAAGGGGCTACAATTTTGATCTATTGAATTTCATATTTTTGGACCCTGGCCCAGTGGGGACCAACATCATCACCGGGGTCGAGAAATGAAAACTACTTGAAAAAAGGGTTGTAATATATCCTTAGAAAGCTAATAGCCTGTACATTTTGAATTTCATATTTTTTGACCCCGAGGATCAAAATCATCTCTGGGTCCAAAATAAGAAAATATTGGAAGGTAGGGTTGTAATATATCGTTAGAAAGCTAATGGCCCGTACATTTTGAATTTCATATTTTTGGACCCCGGGGACCAACTTCATCTCTGGGGTCCAAATTGAAAGTTACTGGAAAGTAGGCTTGTAATATATCATTAGAAAGCTAATGGCCTGTACATTTTGAATTTCATATTTTTGGACCCCGGGGACAAATCTCATCTCTGGGGTCCAAATTGAAAGTTACTGGAAAGTAGGCTTGTAATATATCATTAGAAAGCTTATGGCCTGTACATTTTGAATTTCATATTTTTGGACCCCGTGGACAAACTTCTTCCCCGGGGTCCAAAATTGAAAGTTACTGGAAAGTAGGCTTGTAATATATCATTAGAAAGCTAATGGCCTGTACATTTTGAATTTCATATTTTTGGACCCCGGGGACCAATCTCATCTCTGGGGTCCAAATTGAAAGTTACTGGAAAGTAGGCTTGTAATATATCATTAGAAAGCTAATGGCCTGTACATTTTGAATTTCATATTTTTGGACCCGTGGACCAACTTCTTCCCCGGGGTCCAAAATTGAAAGTTACTAGAAAGGAGGCTTGTAATATATCATTAGAAAGCTAATAGCCTGTACATTTTGAATTTCATATTTTTGGACCCTGAGGACCAAAATCATCTCTGGGTCCAAAATTAGAAAATACTGGAAGGTAGGGTTGTAATATATCGTTAGAAAGCTAATGGTCCGTACATTTTGAATTTCATATTTTTGGACCCCGGGGACCAACTTCATCTCTGGTGTCCAAATTGAAAGTTACTGGAAAGTAGGCTTGTAATATATCATTAGAAAGCTAATGGCCTGTACATTTTGAATTTCATATTTTTGGACCCCGGGGACAAACTTCTTCCCCGGGGTCCAAAATTGAAAGTTACTGGAAAGTAGGCTTGTAATATATCATTAGAAAGCTTATGGCCTGTACATTTTGAATTTCATATTTTTGGACCCCGTGGACAAACTTCTACCCCGGGGTCCAAAATTGAAAGTTACTGGAAAGTAGGCTTGTAATATATCATTAGAAAGCTAATGGCCTGTACATTTTGAATTTCATATTTTTGGACCCCGGGGACCAATCTCATCTATGGGGTCCAAATTGAAAGTTACTGGAAAGTAGGCTTGTAATATATCATTAGAAAGCTAATGGCCTGTACATTTTGAATTTCATATTTTTGGACCCCGTGGACCAATTTTTTCCCCGGGGTCCAAAATTGAAAGTTACTGGAAAGTAGGCTTGTAATATATCATTAGAAAGCTAATGGCCTGTACATTTTGAATTTCATATTTTTGGACCCCGTGGACCAACTTCTTCCCCGGGGTCCAAAATTGAAAGGTTACTGGAAAGTAGGCTTGTAATATATCATTAGAAAGCTAATGGCCTGTACATTTTGAATTTCATATTTTTGGACCCCGGGGACCAATCTCATCTCTGGGTTCCAAATTGAAAGTTACTGGAAAGTAGGCTTGTAATACATCATTAGAAAGCTAATGGCCTGTACATTTTGAATTTCATATTTTTGGACCCCGTGGACCAACTTCTTCCCCGGGGTCCAAAATTGAAAGTTACTGGACAGTAGGCTTGTAATATATCATTAGAAAGCTAATGGCCTGTACATTTTGAATTTCATATTTTTGGACCCCGGGGACCATTCTCATCTCTGGGGTCCAAATTGAAAGTTACTGGAAAGTAGGCTTGTAATATATCATTAGAAAGCTAATGGCCTGTTCATTTTGCATTTCATATTTTTGGACCCCGTGGACCAACTTCATCCCCAGGGTCCAAAATTGAAAGTAACTGGAAAGTAGGCTTGTAATATATCATTAGAAAGCTAATGGCCTGTACATTTTGATTTTCATATTTTTGGACCCAGGGAACCAACTTCACATCTGGGGTCCAAATTGAAAGTTATGGCATGAAATTCAATAGCAACCATATATTTTCTGAATGTTGAAATTTCCCAAAATTGTATCATTCAGTCACTGTAATCTGTTTCTATTGTAATACACAAAATGGGAAAGACCTCGCAATCGTTCTTTGAACGATTGTAATTTAATTATTATTATTCTTCTTTTCTTCCCTCAAAAAACGAAAAGTGTCCTAACCGATCTTAACGAAAGTTGGCACACTTAATCATCACTACCAGGACTCGACGTGACTCATGCTTTGAAACCGATCTATTTTTAGTAACGGAGTTATCTGCCCGTAACCCAAAAACCTTGTCTGCAGATTAGCTCAGAAACCATAACTGTTATCAAAAATCTGAAGTGTGGAATTTGTTACCTGACTTCTGGCAATGATTCGTCATGCAAAAAAAAATTTTTCGAACACCTTCCTGGTTACGCGTTTTTGACCCGAAAAGTGTTGCGATGCGCTAACAAAATTTATTTCAAAACGGTTAGTCCTACAGACTTGGGACCTTCACCAATCGTCTTAGGTGACATAAGTTGCATCCGAAAATATATATGTCATAGGTCAAATCTCAAGTTTGAATTATTGCATCATGACTAAATATAGGAAAGTATTGCGCAATGTATAGTAATCCATATGTAACAATGTAATGTTAAGGAAAAGTCCATAGCAACCATATATTTTCACAATCAGTTAGGAAGGGGCTATAATTTGGGCCCAAGGTCAAAGGTCATAGGTCAAGGTCAGTCCTTAGCAACAAGGTAACCTTAAGGAAAAATCCATAGCAACCATATATTTTCACAATCAGTTAAGATTAGGCTGTAATTTAGGTCCAAGGTCAAAGGTCATAGGTCAAGGTCAGTCCTTAGCAACAAGGTAACCTTAAGGAAAAGTCCATAGCAACCATATATTTTATGAATCCAGACTACTTGCTGAGTTTAAATTTTATCTTTTTGTGACCGGAAGTGACTTTTTGTCCATAGCAACCGACCTAAAAGTCCATAGCAACCATATATTTTATAACTCCCGACTACCTGCTGAGTTTAAATTTCAATATTTTATGACCGGAAGTGATGTTTTGTTCATAGCAACCGACCTAAAAGTCCATAGCAACCATATATTTTATGACTCCTGACTACCTGCTGAGTTTAAATTTCAATATTTTATGACCGGAAGTGATGTTTTGTTCATAGCAACCGACCTAAAAGTCCATAGCAACCGTATATTTTGTGACTCCTGACTACCTGCTGAGTTTAAATTTCAATATTTTATGACCGGAAGTGATGTTTTGTTCATAGCAACCGACCTCAAAGTCCATAGCAACCACATATTTCTAATCTGGAGTACCTACCAGGTTGATATATCCAAAAATGGTATCATTCAGTTAGGAATCTATTTCTATTGGAGGACACAAATAGGGAAAGACCTCGCGATCGTTCTTTGAACGATTGTAATTTAATTATTATTATTATTATTATTCATGTTACGTCACACTACATATAATTAATTGCACGAATTTTCCGTGTTAAACTTTTTTAAGTACTTTCAATGCAACTTTTACTACGTTTTAAATTGATTGATTTTTTAATTATTATTATATATATGCATTTTTAAATAGTCAAATATTATAAACGTTCTTGTCTGTTGTTTCTTTCGGTATAATAAAATACTTACTGACTGGGTATTTGGGAAATAGATAGATTATTTTCCCTCGGAGACAACTATTGCCTTCGGCTACGCCTCAGGCAATAGTTGCACCTCGGGGAAAATAATTTACCTATTTCCCTCATACCCAGTCAATAAGTATAAAATATTTTTAGCGGATCGATAAACCTTGCTATGTTTAAATGTCGGAAGCGGGCCTTTGTGTCTCAATCGCCGAAAACTTATATTTTCCCAAAATGACTGTGGAGACGGACAGAGACAATGCTTGATTCACTCTATATTAATCACGGCACAGTAAACAGGGGCGGGTCCAGAAATTTTCGAAAGGGGGGGGGGGTTCCTCATACTGGGTTTTGTGGGCCAAAGGGGCGGGGGGGGGGGGGGTCCAGACCAATTTTGCTGAAAATCAACACAATAATTTAAAAATTTCGGAGGAAAGGGGGGGGGGGGTTCCGACCCCCGGACCCCCCCCCCCCTGGATACGCCACTGGTAAAGCCAGGGGACTAATCTTGTATCTACAGAGAAAAGGGGGCGTTTCCTTTACCTGTGCTGTGCATTCCGTCAATAGATCTTTTTCGTTCGATATCGATAAACTTTCTTCATTGTCGAGTGAATCAATGTTTCTTGTGTACATCTGTTGGTAAATAATTGTATTTGAACCAGGCAAAAGTGTATGAATTAAAAATGCAAATACCATTTTCAATTTTGACACCCGGAAGTAAACAAGAGTTTGGTAATTTGGCACAGGTTCGGTAAAAATCTCCGGGTACATTCATATCAACTGGAAAAATGGAAATGCCCTTAGACCAAAATCTCCAAAGAAGAAGCTCTCAGTCTCGTTAGCCTATTTGCCACATTCAACCTTCTTTAATAAAAGCTACACAGATCGCAGCATGATACGAGCGTAACATGTTGAACCATGTGCGTTGGAGGCTGGATTGTCACTGAAATGCTTTAAAAACAGACGGCCCGTGGTGGACTCCAAAAGCTTTTTGACGCATGCATATATCTATACAAACTTTTTAGAAAATTTCTCAGAATAAGCGCTTTATATCTTTTGATCATTAATTTCACCAAAAACACAGTAAGATATATTGAAAATCTGATTGAAAAATGCAAGCATATTTTTTTAATGATTCAAATGAAAAAAAAATGGGAATCGGAGTTTGACCCTTATGTAGCATAATGACGGTGCAAGTTACATAAAACCATTGACACATTTTGTTTGAAGAATTTATCGAGGAATATAATAAAAAAGATTGATCAAAATCGGATGAAAAATAAACATTTTACATAAGTTTTGAAAATACACTAATTTATCTAGATAATTTTTGCCCCATAAGCATAAAAGCATAAAAGTTTTATTTAAAGTCGATGGCATTAAAATACAAAACATAAGCTCTGTAGAGCTTTTTATCGACTGACACAAATAAATAATAAACATGATCAACACACATAAAACAACACAATACATATCATGCAGACAAGACATATGAGCATTACTAACTTAAAGCACACATAAAGCAGAGCACAAGCTAAAACTAGAGTTATAACTAAAAGCACAAATAGCAAAATTATTAAAAAGCACAAGCAAAGCATGAATTAGTAAAAACACAAGCATTGCATAAATTAATGGGCTAAACTAAAGCAGAAATGACAGCACATACATAGCACTAACTAGAAAATACATAAAATACATCCCAGGCTACACCCCCTCAGACCTACAGGATCCACATCTGCATGATCTACCGTTCCAGTTGCTTATTAAGCTTTTGAACTGGTTGAGGTTTGAAGCTGTTCTAAATTCATTTGGTAGCTTATTCCATAGTGTGGCCCCTGCATATCTGAAGGAGTGAAAACTATGGTTGGCTGTCCTTACCCTAGGAACTTTCACTGCATTTTCCTTTCTGAAAGAGTATTTACTCTTTTTAAAAACAAACATATCTTGTAAGTACAGTGGACCTTGTTTATTTAAATTTTTTCTCTGAAACCGAATAGGAGCCACACTCCACAAGTCCACGATGATGCTTCCTTTGGTGGTAAGAAAAATCATATTAAAACTACATCACAATTGGCAAGCCCACCATAATTAAAATTATTGCATCTAGAGCAACTCTTGGCGTTTTATATTGGTCACTTTGACCCCTAAAACAGTAAGAGACTAGAAAATAAATACGCCCGCCCAAAATATTAATCAGAAAAAAAAATAAAATAGGAGGTGCACATCTACGTCATGTAACACGGATTGTACGAAAGTTTTAGAAAAATCCATCAAGAGGTTTTGGAAGAGTTGTGGATAAGAGGTGGTTAGTGCTGGTTACCCCCTTGTAGTCAAACTGCCAAGTTCATGTTTTGCTATAGGAAACCCATTCTGATCAAACTTTGAAATAAGATGTGCACATCTACATTATGTTACAAAAATTGTGTGAAAGTTTCATGAAAATCCATCAAGAGGTAATAGAAGTTGCGGATTAGAGATGGGTACCCTGATGTGTAACGGAAGGACACACGAACTGACACCCCTATCACTATATACCCCAAATTTTCAAGCGGGGTTATAATAATGCAAATCTGATTGAAAATCGCATGCGGGGATTTTTACAAGGATTCCAATGAAAAAAAAAGAAAATCGGACCACAATAATAGATTTAAAAGTTGATTGACAGAATTTATTTGAGGCAGACAATAAACTAGGGCTTGCAGCAATCCCTCGATTGTGGGAACGTAGTGGACAAAAATCAAGTTGTAGTTTTAATTAGATTAGGCTCACAGGAGCCTTAATAGCTCCCCTGGTCTTCAATAATACTTATAAGCTGAAGGAATGGTCCTACGACTTTAATCCTGTTACATAATTTTTATTTTATTTCAATTTTTCAAATATGTGGCTAAATCTGGCAACAAAAACAAGCAAAAATGGGAATAACTCTTAAATTGCTTATTGGATATTCTTCAAAATTTTATGGCTGGTAGATCTCAAGTGGCTTCTTACCAGAGTTTTGATATCTGTAATTATTTTTTAGTTATTTGCAAAAAAATTATATTTTTTTTCGTCGAATCATAAATCATAAAACAATGATCATGTAAGGGATTTACCAAAGAACAACTCTACTAGGGTTTAATTAACCAAAAACTTTTCTATATCTGTTATGGTTTTCATTCTATAAGCCAACAACTCGAAATAATGCTATTTTCTATCTTTCAAGGGCCATAATCCCTATTAGGGTTCATTTGACAACTTTGACCCAATGGAGAATTCTGCAGAGGATCAAAGACGGTCGCAAAGTGACGGCAATAGCTCACATGGCCTTTGGAAAGGTGAGCTAAAAAGGATGATCAAAATCGGATAGAAATTAAAACATTCTACAGAAGTTTTATTAATAAATCCATTTAAGCCCCTTTTGGGCCTTTTTCTGAAGCTGTAAGGGCCAGAAACCCCAAATGCAATACCAATCTTCTTTGAGTGGTTACAAACATCATTTCAAAATTTTATAAGAATTGATTGACAAAAACCAACTAGTATAAACACAGTGTATAACCGGACAGTACGCGATCACGGAAGTTGATCACTGTCCGGTGGAAAAATCTTAGTTGTATGTTATTTTTCCCCAAAATTTTTGTGGTTTTTAGGCTGTATGAACACTCTACAATATCGATTAGGAACAAAGGTAAGTTTATTATATACCTTGCTCATTTATAAAACTTTTTAACGTTTCTTTTTGTATTCTGGACAATTGATAATGTTAAAAATTTTCGATTGATCATCAGTGTGTGAGCATTTTTTCCTTCACCACTTGGCACATATTTGGAATTTACACACAAACTGCAATGATTTTAGTAATATTTTTATTATCATCTCAAAGGGCGATTGATAGACTCTCTACATGGACAATGATAGCTTAAGATAAAATAAACAATTTTGTTTAAAACATCAAGTTTTGTAGTTTTGGCATAATCGTTTACTGTCCGGTTAATTGGTCGTTTATTTTTTGTTGGTGTCCGATTAATTGCCTGTGTTGAATCCTCAAGGTTTGAATAAAAAAATATAATTCTAAATTTCATGTATTCCTCATTCCTTTACAGCTTAGGTTTTCATATTCTTCAAGTTGATTATTAAAAGGCTTATGAATTTATTTTCATATTTTTATGACAATTTATGTCGTTGTGTATTTGGTTCGTTTATTTATTTTACAGAATTAATGTGAGAGCTCAAAATAGTCTCTACTGTTGGATTCGGGGAAAAAACATGCAGCAGTGTGCATCTTGTTACATTTCATAACAAAATGGAATCCATTCGACAAGATATTAAAAGGAAGGGCCCTCTTGGCACTCTGGGCCTGCTTCTTGTATGTCACTTGTGTATGACTTACGCAAATGTCAAATGGGTTCATAAGGAGTTTTCCATTGACTTTGGAATCTTTTGAAACAAAACTTCTTATCACATGGACAGCCATTGTACTGAGATATCTGAGTCATTAGATTTTCACTTACTTGTATTCAATTGGTTCCCCAGTTTGGTATTTTTGGTTATACTGTTCTATGCTCTTCATATTCATACAGTGTTTGGCATTTTCAATATTTTTGGTAGAGCGCCTCTGATGAGTCTTGAATAGACAAAACGCGCGTTTATTTATTGTCTGGAACTTTGTTGTCATTTGTACTTCGAAGAACATGCTCAACACAGTAAAGGCCCCGTAATGGCCCTGCCACACTATAACGTTTTAGCTAACGTGTACCGAACGTTCGAATAATTTTCTAAAACGTTGGAACACGTTGAAAGTCGCTGTTAAAAGTTTCACAAAATATCAGGGTGAACGACCACAAAGCGTCAGACTAACTACCTGCAACGCACGACAAACTTATTCAAAACTTATCTATAGCGTTTGTCCGGCGTACTTGACCATTGTTTAGCGAATGTGTGACGACTGCAGAACGCAATTCATAACGTTCGTCCAACTTATGATTTTTGCTCTTGGTGCATGCATGAGGAGACCCAGGAATTCTGTTCTTTTTACTTTAGTATTATTTCACAGTTGCCGAAATAGATCTATTATCTGTCTAAAATGTATTGATGGATTAATTAATAAATATAGATACATGTAAATTTAGTTTCTTTATAAAAATATTGGTTTTCGGTGTTCTTGTAATATGAATGGATAATTATATATAGTGATGATTTTGCACTCAGTCTAAAAGAATAAAAAGATATTATAAATTTTAAATTTTGATATGTCCATAATATATTGAGAGGAATGCCTGCGCTTTTTAGCAAACTGTTAAAGTCTCAAATGAGTATATACATGTGAGAAATACCGGTCTGAAGAGTTTGCTTAGCATCCTTTTTACTGCACCTGACTTATCATAAATGATCGCCGACAGCATGACGGATGTCCTTAATAGAGAAGAACGCGTGCGCTTATAATTAATGAACATTAAAAATACACGTCATTTCAAATGAGTATTGAAGATAGAATGTCGTTACTCGTTGTATTTGAGTATTTTGTTTACTAAAAAATATTAACCGACAACACGACGGGTGTATTACGATTTGCAAAAATTACTTTCCATTCCAGGCCATCTAAGTTATCCTCGTTACATTACAATTTTTTTTTCTTGGCTTTGGTCATTGTTTTTTTTTTTTTTTGTAAATAGATTTGTTCAGGTTTGAATAATTATCTTAAGCTTACAAATATTGACTTTCCCCCTTGTAATTCAGTTTTACTTATAAAATTCTAGATAGATGCGCTACTCGTTCGTTACAATGGCGCTCTGTGCGCTCTGTACACGTTTTAAACACGTTAAATAAGTCTCTTGGTCGTTAGACTGACGGTAGACGTGCGGTAGACTATCGTTAGACTGATGGTATACGTTCGTTTCATTTTTGTTCGGCGTTCATTTCGACGTGTGCAAAACTATTTCATAGCGTTCGTCAGCGTGTGCCTTCTGACTTATGTCTAACGTTCGAATAACTTATAATTAAATGTCCATAACTTATACAAAACTTACGCAACGCACACCAACGTGTTAAAAATGTATTCTAAAACGTCGATACACGTTGGATAAAACGTCAAAGTGTATACTAGGCCATAATTTGAAAAGAATTCAGATCAAGATCATTGACCTAATGGAACTGTCATCTGTTGGTAAACAAAGGCGGATCTAGGACCGGCGTACCGGGCGCCCCCCCCCCCGTCCGTTCGACAAAAAAAAATGGTTAGGAACTGTATGAAACAAGAGGTCAAAGAAGGTTTTTTTTTTATAATTGCGCCCCTCCCTTTGAAAATTTCTGGATCCGCCACAGGTAAATCCATGTCTCATATTAATAATTATATTGATAAAAAGCTTAACTATGATTTGAGTTAGTTTAAGAAATTTGGTTAGCCTTAGCGACTGTTATTGCAGGTTATCACGAAAGGTTTCTTTTACAGCCTCGAATCTATAAATTCCCTCATAAACGGAATAATGCCGGCTATGGTTAATGCTGGAAATCCGATGGCAGTATATTTTCCCTGTTTTCTTTATTAAAAATCGTACACCGTATATTTATTGGACTGCCTTAATATGCGTTAATCATTGTTGGTTAGTTGTATGCACATAATCCATCAAAAATAAAAATAACAACAAAGTTCCAGACACTACATTTTTGTACGTCTTACGCGCGTTTCATATATATTCAAGACTCATCAGACAGGGGAGCTCTGTGATGCGCTGTTACATAGCTCTACCAAAAAATTTTAAAATGCCAAACACTGCACGAAAGTTAAGAGTGTGACCAAAAATACCGAACTGGATTAAAATTCACGACTATTTAAAGATTAAACTATGTTTGGGCTAGGAAGAACTTTAGGGTTTAGACAATTTTAAACTTTAAACGCATGAAGCTTTAAACTCATGAAACGGATAATTTATAGATTTGAATGTTCTAAACGTATAACAACAAGAAAAATATTGCATATATATATACAAAGCAGAGTGGCATAAAAGCCGGAAATTTGGCTAATAGAGAAAAGTTGTTGCTTGCTTAAATGTTCAGTTCATTTAGCTCTACAAAAGTTTTCAGAAGGTTGAAGCTATCAGATGTTCCCTTATAGGGATTATGACCCCTAAAATAAAGTTTTTTCATGATTTGGGCCTACGGCTACAGAATGAAAACTATAGTAGATAGAGAAAAGCTGTTACTTGCTTAAATGTTCAGCTCATTTAGCCCTAGAAAAGTCTTTAGAGGGTCGACATCAGGACCAGGTGAGCGATTCAGACTCATGGGAGCTTCTTGTATATATTTACATGAAGCAGCACACATGAAGTGGTGTGGCCACCTGCAGTTCATCTGATTTGAGCAATATTTAATGTTTCATTCTGTAGTAACAGTTTGTCGATCATAACTATTTGTAACAAAAATGAGGCATATACATGTATATAAAACCTTAGAACAGTATATCAACTCTATATACATATCTTCATTTGCAAAGTTTGTCAAGTCGGATAGATTTTAAGAGAAAGGCCAACTTTCCAAATCTGAGAGTTTACCTACATGTATAATATTGGTTTTTTTTCCCAAAATTTCCAATTAATTTATACCAATTCAAAGCTTAGATGAATGATCACATGTTTATATTCGATAACTTGCTTGAACGGATTGTTTTCCAACTAAAGAGAAATTATAAAAATAGTTCTTTTTTAGTAAATCTTAATCCTCAATATACAGACATGTATGTAGCAATGTAATCTTATTCCAATACTTTGTTTGGATAAGCTACTACCTTTTATATGTGTTCCAGTTTTTTTTAATCATTTTGTTCTAGCTGTATAATGGCTTGTAAGAATATTTGTCTTGTTATTGCTACATTCAACCCAACAATTAATCGGACAGATAGATATAACTTTCTAACAATTAATGATTGTGTACAGTGGCAATTAGTCGGACAGAGACGGAGTGAGCAGTGCTCTTACAAGTCCGATTATTATAAACAATCAAAACCATTTTCATCAAATAATTTGATACCAATGGATTTCTTATTTAAACAGCTTTAAATGGAGATGCAATGCACTATTTCAATGAAAGTGGTTCACTAATAATTTGTCGTTTCTTTCGCCGCAATGAGTTTCCATTGTCAAAAATACCAATGATTAAACCACTTTTTTCGAAAATTAAAATCATCTACATTATATATTGATAATTTGAATAGTGATAAATAACAATATAAACTAATTGTACGCTTCATTTTTTCTTAAAATGTAGTTTCGGGTGAATAAGGGCTTAAATTCATGGCCAAATCACACATTTTTATTAAATCAACTAGGATTTTACCACCGGACAGTCATCAACTTCCGTGATCGCTTACTGTACGGTTATACACTGTAATAAAGTTATCGCACGGGAAACAATATGTCCATGCACGGACGACAACGACAACCGCCATAACATAATACAGTCGCAAACAAGAGGCTCACAGGAGCCTGAATCGCTCTTCTGGTCTATAAGCTATATTTTATAAGTCTCTTCTATGAGCTATTACCCCTCATATGACATCTTCCACCCAATGGAAAATTTTGTAGAGGTCAATGAGCTGAAGGCTTGAGAAAGCAACAGCTTATCTCTATCCGCAATAGTTTTCATTTCATAGGACAAAAGGATGAAAAAAAAAAACGCTATGACCATTACCTCTTAAAGGAATCATCTGACATTTTCGATTCAATAGAGACTTTTGTAGAACTCAATGAGCTAAAGGTTAAGCAAGCAACAGCTTTTCTCTATCTGCAATAGTTTTCATTATATAGGACTTAAACATGGCAAAATGCTTATTTTGGCATTTAAAGGGCAAATAATCCCTATAAGGGATCATCTAACAACTTTGACACAATATAGACTTTTGTAGAGCTCAACAAGCTGAAGGATTATGTAAGCAATTTTCTATGTCTGCAATACTTTTCATTCTTTAGGGCAATAAAAAGCTACGCCGCGTGCAGCATGATACGACCGCAACATGTTGAACCCTGTACATATGCGGCCAAATACGGAATGTCAAATGCTTTATAAACATGCAGCCCATGATGGACTCACAAAGCTTTTTGATATATGCATTCTTTCAATGCATCTTTAATTCTTTTTTATACATCTATACAAGGAAACTCATAAGGCCCTTTCTGCCCCTTTGATCCCTATTTTCCCAAAATGGTAGGAGATATTGCAAATCTGATTGAGAAACATAAGCAAGGATTTTTACATGGATTCCAATGAAAAAAGTTGAAAATCGAACCACAAATAAACAAGTCGATTTTTGGGATGTGGTCCCCTTTTTACCCCTCATAGCAATGCAACGGTACAAGTTACATAAAAGCTGTTGTTACATTCTGATGACAGAATTTATTGAGGAATACAATGAATAAAAAGCTACACCGAGCGCAGCATGATACGACCGCAACATGTTGAACCCTGTACATTTGCGGCCCAATATGGATTGTAATATGCTTTGGACACATGCAGCCCATGGTGGACTCACAAAGATGTTTGACACAAGCATTAGTTGGTGGACTTTCAATGCATAATTGATTTTTTTATATACATTTATACCAACCTCCAAGGAAAACTTAAAAGGCGCTTTTAGCCTCTTTGATCCTTTATTTTCAAAAAATGGTAGGAGATATTGCAAATATGATTTAAACTACCGACAGGGAATATTACAAGGATTCAAATGAAAAAAAAGATTGTGAAAATCGGACCACAAATAAAAAAGTTGATAGTTTGGGTGTGGCCCTTTCTGACCTCGCATAGCGATGTTACGGTGGAAGATTAATAAAAACTGTTGTTATATTTTTTGGACAGAATTTATTGAAGAACACAATTAAAAAAGAATGATAAAAATTGGATAAAAATTTAACAATCTACAGACGTTTTGTCAATACACCATTTTAGCCCCTTTTGGCCGTTTTTTTCTGAAACGGCAGGGGCCAGAAACCCCGAATGCAATAACAATCCTACCTTGGTGGTTAAAACATCATCAAAATTTCATAACAATTGGTTCACTAAAACTTAAGTTATTGCACGGAAACCAAAGTGTCTGCAGACGACGACAACAACGACATCGCCATAACATAATTACGGTCGAGAAAAATGTTGCGGTCGTATAAAATCAAGAGGCTCCCAGGAGCCTTAATTGCTCACCTGGTCCTAAAGCAATAAGGGTTTCTTCTAAGAACTGTTAACCCTATAAGTTGCCATGTGACAATAGTGGCCCAATGGAGACTTTATAAAGCTTAATGAGCTGAAGGTTTAAGCAAAGAACAGCTTTTCTCTGGACCAGGTGAGCTAAAAAATGAACAAAATCGTATGGAAAATAAATTTTCTACAGCAGTAAATCATAACATCCGTTTTATCGCTTTTGGCCCCCTTTTCTCTGAAACGGTAGGAGCCACAATCCCTTAATGCATAAAGAAACTTTATCTTGTGGTTAGAAACATAATTTTAAAACATTGTAATAAATGGTCAGGCCACTACACCTAAATCTTTTTTACAAGGATTCCAATCCCCAAAAAAGATTTTGAAAATCGGACTACAAATAAAAAAGTCGATTTTTAGGTGTACATGTAGTTACAAACATCATTTAAATTTTATAACAATTGGTTCACTACACACGGAAACCAAAGTGTCTACATCGACAACGACATCGCCATAACATATAATACGATTGCAAACAAAAATTCGCGGTTGTATGATAAAAAACTGAACAAGCGGCTCCCAGGAGCCTGAATCGCTCACCTGGTCTTGATGTCAACCCTATTAAGATTTTGTATAGCTAAATGAGCTGAATGTTTAAGCAAGAAAAAGCTTTTCTCTATCTGCAATAGTTTTCATTCTTTAAGCAAAAAACACTGTTTTTCACCTTTAAAGGACCATAACCAATTAAAGGGGTCATCTGACAATTTCGACCCTATGGAGAACTCAATGGGCTGAACATTTAAGCAAGCAACTGCTTTTCTCTATCTGCAATAGTTTCATTCTATAGGCCAAAAACACTATTTTTTGCCTTTAAGGGACCGTTACCCCTATAAGGGGTCATCTGACAACTTTGACCCTATAGAGACTTTTGTAGAGCTAAATGAGCTGATTATTTAGGCAAGCAACAGCTTTTCTCTATCTGTAATAGTTTACTTTCTATAGACCAAAAACACTTTTTTTTTCCTTTAAGGGGCTGTAACCCCTATAAGGGGTCATCTGACAAGTTCGACCGTATGAAGACTTTTGTAGAGCTAAACGAGCTGAACATTTAAGCAAGCAACAGCTTTTCCCTATCTGCAATAGTTTTCATTATATAGGCCAAAAACACTACTTTTTGCCTTCAAGGGGACGTAACCCCTATAAGGGGTCATCTGACAACTTCGACTCTTTGGAAACTTTTGTAAAACTTAATGAGCTGAACATTTAAGCAAACAACAGCTTTTCTCTATCTGCAATAGTTTTCATTACATAAGCCATAAACATGAAAAAACGATATTTTCACCTTTAAGGGATCATCTGACAACTTTGACCAAATGGAGACTTTTGTAGAACTTATAGGGTGGCATCAGATTTCGTCTATCTCTTATACTTTTTGATTTACAAGCCAAAAACAGTAGTTTGACCCCCTGGTCTATTTTTTGTAACTGCAGCCATGTTTTTTGGTGGATCAAAAATTGAAACACCAGTTTGGTGCAGGACACCCTAAGGATCATTTATACCAAGTTATGTCCAGTAGTTTCAGAGGAGAAGATTTTTAAAAAAAATGTTAACGGACGACAGACGACGACGACAAACGACGACGACAGACGCCAAGTGATGGCAATGTGAGCTAAAAAAAACACCACTATTTTGACAATTGAAGGGCCATTACCCCTATATAAGGGGTCATCTAACAACTTTGACACAATAAGGACTTTGTAGAGTCTTTGATTCTGAAAGCCTCAGATGCTTCAGATTTTTTCTATCTGTTACAGTTTGTGAGTTATAGGCCATTATAAGTCATTTTAACATATGTTCTATTCTTAGTAACAGTCGCATGTTTTTTTCTTTTCGAATCCCTTCAAAATGAGGATCGCTTGTTGCCAACATATCATATATCATTTCTGAAAAGTTTCAATCAAATTGGTACAGAGGTAACAGAGGAGATGATTTTTGAAATTGTTTACAGACGACCGACGACGAGGGACGTATAGTGGTGACATAAGCTCGCATGGCCTTTGACCAGGTGGGATAAAAATACGGACATGTAAAAACTAACTGAATGAAAATGTTTGCCAACTTATGAGCGTTTAATTAAGGGGAAGAACTCCAATAAAATGACCTTACATCTCCAACGTATAATAGGTTTTGTAGAGCTCGTTCAGTTGAACATTTATACAATCAAAAGCTTTTTATCTATATTTTTAGACTTTCAATTTGTTATGAAGAATGTTTACATTTAGGGGCGATTCCTCTCATGAGGGATTAGTTTAAACATATTTTATTTGTAAAAATACACAAATTGGATTGGACACAAGTAAAACATACTTATGAAGTCCTCTCCATAATATAGTTAAACAATACAATGAATATACAAGTTGAGCATGCATGCAAGTTACATTTGTAAATAACAAAACAAACAATAAAGTATAATTGCTGAATAAGAATAAGAAAGAAAAACTTTTTAGGAGTTATAGAAGTAAGAGAAGGGATTGCTTGGTGTCTGTGTTGGAAGAAATGATGAGTGGGGCCTACACTATTAAAAATCTCTTAGTCCGTTTGATATAATCAAATGAATGTTTGAAAATAGTCTCGTTTTGCTCTTGACTTAATGCGGTACTACCACATGTAAGAAGAGTCGCATTTAAAATGGTGTTATTTGGGAGCCAGCTGAGATCATTGACAAGTATAGCTCTATGTTCGTTATATAAGGGACATTCAAAGAAGTAATGGTTTATGTTTTCAATGGCAAAGCCACATCGACAAGAAGAGTCTGTTATAATATTGGCTTTGAATAGGTCACCATTTAGGAATGAAGCGGAACATCTCAATTGGGTCAATATCATGTTGAGTTTTCGTGGGCCATAGGAAAAGTATTTAGGAACTTTCACAGTAGAGTTACTGTTTTTCTTAAGTTCGTATTTGAATTTTTTAGCTGATTGCATGTGTCGAATGTTTATATCTAAGTCATTCCATAGTCTAATGGTAGCAGGGATAAAAGAATCTCTAGTTAAGGATAATCTGCAATAAGGAAGGATAATGTCTTCACCATTTCTAAGGGGATACGTAGAAATAGTTTGAACTTGCGGCGGGATAAGGTTTGTAAGATACGACGGGGCATTATGGTTAAAAATATTGTAAAACATATTAAGTTTTCGTTTTCTTCGTCTCTCTGCTAGTGGTTCCCAACCAACTTCACTGTAAATCAATTCCTTTTTAGTGAAGACGGGAAGACCCGTTACCAATCTTGCAGCCTCAAGCTGCAGCTGTTCAAGTTTATTTGAGTTAATAGTTCCACAATTGTCCCACACCTCGGACGCATATTCGAAAATGGGTCTTATGAATACAAGATAAAGATTTTCTAAGGTATTTCTACATAATTGGTATTTTAGTTTCCTTAGGATGTTTAGATGTCGCTTAGCACTATTTATAATGTTTTCTATATGAAGATTCCATTTAGCATCATTGCTAAATGTAACACCTAGGTGTTTATGTGAGTCTTGAATAGGAATAGTTTTGTCGTTTAGCTCAAAACTTAAATTCGGTATAGCAGAATTAGAAAATACTATTATTTCGGTTTTGTCTGGGTTGAAAGACATAAGCCATTTCTTCGACCAGTCGTCAAGCTCTTTAAGATCATGATCAATGGCTAATTTTACCCGATTTTGATCACTATCGGAATAATTAAAAGATGTATCATCGGCGAATAATCTACATAATGATCTTAATTCCTCTGCTATATCATTAATATAAATAACAAACAACAAGGTACCAAGTACAGAACCCTGTGGAACACCAGCTTGAACGCTACAACTAGAGGATGAAGATTGATTTATCATGACTCTCTGTGATCTCTCGAAAAGGTAGTTAGCAAACCAGCTGTGTAAACTACCACTTATACCATAAGCTTTCATTTTGTGGAGTAGACCATTGTGCCAAACTTTGTCAAAAGCTTTAGCAAAATCGCAGAACACGAAACAGTTAATCTCTTTCTTTTCGTACGAATTAACAATACAGTTGTGCATTTCGAGTAACTGATGTACAGTTGAGAATTTCGGAAGAAAGCCCGATTGATATTGGTATATAAGTCGGTTATCATGGAGATGATTGTACACGTGCTTGAAGATAATTCGCTTCATTACCTTCCCGACACAGCTAATGAGAGATATAGGTCTGTAGTTAGAGGGGAGAGATGGGTCACCTTTTTTAAAAATGGTTGTTATGTGACCAATTTTCCATTTGGAAGGAAAGCTACTTTGGCGTAGTGATTTATTAAAAATGAGTTTTAAAGGTATTGCTATTTTTTCTGGAAATAGTTTAAGCATTCTGTGGCTTATAACATCTGGTCCAGAAGCCTTATTAGGGCTTAGAGTCTGTATTATGTCAACGATCTCATTTGCCTCAATTTCAATATCGTAAAGTTGAGTATCACATCTATTTGGAAAATTTGGGAGAGGGATATTTTCATCGTTAACTTTTGAAATTAAAGAAAAGTATTGATTCATTATGTTACATTTGTCTTGATCATCATAAACGAAGTCGCTATAGTTGGCATTGTTGGCAATATTTTTTAAAGGTGGGATACTGCTAGAGCCTTTGGTTGATTTTATTAACATTTTCATTAGTTTCCAATACGTTTTAGAATTTCCAGCATTTTCCAATATAATATTATCTAAATTTTGTTCAAACTTCTCTCTTGCAATCTTTTTTAAATTATTGACCTTATTTCGCTGTTGTTTGTATCGTAAGGTAGCAATTTCAGAATTAGATTTTATAGCCTTTTTTCTTAATCTGTCTCTTATTCTCATTCCACGACGCAGTTCGTTGTTGAACCATGGTTTGTCTTTGGTTCTAACAGTAACATTCTTTGTTGGAATACATTCTTTAGCTATATTTAAAAAAGTATCTGTAAATGCATCGCACATATCATCAACACTACTGTCGTTCGGAAGGATAGTGTCCCAATCTACATCGTCAAGTTTTTGACCGAACTTAACTTTATCAATGTTTTATATAGCCAAATTTCTCTTTGGAAGGACGGGGGTGTTTTAAGGGGACAATCAAGGAATGCAATAGATGCATCGTGGTCACTTATCGATCTCGGAACAGTTAAAACATCAGAGGCTTTGCAGTTTAGTGAATCACTTATAATAATTGGATCTAAAAGGGTTTGACTGTTTACTGTTACACGAGTGGGTTTAGTAATAACATTGTTCAGATTAAATATGCTCATTGTATCAATAAGTTTATTGTTGTTTACTTTAAAAAGGTCGGAGTTCAAATCGCCCGTCAAAACAACGTTGTCTGAAAATTGATTGGCAATACCCAAAGCATGATTTAATCGTGTCCAATATCTATCGTCCGTCCACTCAGGTCTATAGGTGTTACATAGGAGAAATCTTTGACCTTTAGTTCGAATTTCTACCCAGATAGTTTCATCTATTTGATTCTCAAGTTCAGTGATTTGTTTTATATAGACATGTTCTTTCGCATAAATTGCTATTCCACCTCCGGAGTTATTTCGATCACGTCTAATAGGATTATGTGAAAAGCAGTCCAGCAATAATGATTCAGTTTTTACTGTGGGATCTAAGTGTGTTTCGGTTACAGCTAAGATATCAAATTCATCAGCAAAATCATTGAGAAAATCGAGTTTATTTCTTATACTTCGTATATTAATAGTGCATATAGATATAAAATCATGTTCTCGACTACCTTCATCGGTATGGGGCCCAGGATTTTGTTCAATGTTTCCGATAATAAGGATATAATGAATGACAAACAACAGGAAAACAATGTCAACTTTCGGTAAAGTTGACTGCAAGATGAAGAGAGAGAGAACCAGGAATGAACACAGTAAGTTTACATGAAATATTTCTGTATATCTGCATAGTTTAGGTAAACCACGGACTTTTCTTCGGAGACAGTTAAATAAACCAACGGCCATCCTGTATGCTACTAGATCACTATCCATCACCCTTCGGGTAAAGAGTAGTAATCCAGCAACAGCAGGATGACCAGTCGCTTAATAACGGAAAAATGACCGGTACACTCATCAGAACACAGACAACAGTAAGATAGTAAGAAATGAACAAAACATATGTACATGTCGATAAGGATAAAGCGATCATTGCTGAATGATGGTTTGGGTTTCCTTGAAAACTGATTTAAGTCAATTATTGGATAGACTTCGGCTTTATCAATTTAAATAAAAGATTTCAATTTCAAATCCACATGAAATCGGTTAAAAACTTTGTTTATTTAAATAAATTATTTTCCATTTAATTTAGCTTATGAATAATGATCGCTTTATTATAATAATATGTAATATATGAATACATATTGAATCATTCTCAAAACATATTTATCCGTTTTCACCAACTAACCAGTTGAAAGGGGAGAAGGCATGGTAAATTTACAAAAAAGTATTGAATTCAACCATTTTTAAAATTCTAGTCTCTGAAACTTTACTTGATGCATATTCAAATTCATAAATTATAAACTTTTCATTAAAACAGTTTCTACAAAAGAGAAAAAAAATCATTCAAGTCATTGGCGAATCATACTGTTACGGCCAAAAATTTTGGGAAAATTTAAATTTTCTAATTATCGATCAGATTCCTCATGAGGGATCATCAGAAAACTTTGACCCATTTCTGAAAGCAAAGGCTTTTCTCGATCTTTTATGGTTTTTAAAAACTGAGCTGAAAGTTTAAGCAAGTGCCCGCCTTCTCTATCTGTTATAGTTTTCGTTTTGCATGCCAAAAAAAACTCATCAAAATTGAAATACTTTTACCATTCAACATTTTTATAGTTCACCAAAGTGGAAAAGTAGGTAATTGTCAGCATTTAATCGTGGATTGTGAATTGTGCTAGCATCCTTAGTTGCTAAGCACATCAAACCAAAATGGTTGATGTGGGATTTGTCAGTAAGTGAGAACGGACTTTGATCATTCATCTGTTACTGGACGGTGACGACGAAGCCCTTTAATTTAATTACTTCAATACTAGTTTTATTTTGTAGAAAAAAACATGAAAACAAGATTATGTCCAAAAGACATACTTATCCAATCTCGCAACATTTATTTTTAGCAATCACCAAACCATGAAGTTTATTTCAAAATATACTCTTATGGTGATTAAATGGTTACATAGTCAACCTTTAGGTAAACCAAAGTATAACACCCCTCTTTTTCTGTGATCAATCAACCATGAAGTTGATGAGACAGGTACAATTTTATGATGATTTTTTTTGGTTCATATCCTGATGTTTATGTGTACAAAATTCATAATGATACCAAACCAAACTTTCTTCATGGTAAAGTAACTTAAGCCCGATTTGGGATGGGCAGATTAACGGAGGAACGGAAGAATCCGAACGCTATATGCCCCCTACTGTCATAGATGGGGCATCAAAACGTGACGTTTACCTTTAAAGCCCATAATCCCTATAAGTTCAAAGGTTCAAAAATAAGACCAAAAGACCAAATAGGAAGTTTTGTAGAATTCAATAAGTAAAGTTGAAAGGATCTATCTGTTATATGTAGGGAACATCTTACAGTTTTGAGATTATGTTATGCTTTTGATGCTGAAGAAGGAAGATTTTCTATATTTGTTTTTGATTGATAAGCCGAAATCTGTTGTCAAAACCCAAACATTCTGACTTTTTGTTGTCATTTCGCTCAATTAAGAAGGCATTAAAAGGTGATATTTGTAAATTTTCAACACAATACTTAAGTGGTTTTAGAAGATTTTAACAGAAAAGTTGAAGGCTAACCAAGTGATTGCAATAGCGCACATCACTCTTCCAATCAGGTGAGCTAAGAAGAGGCTCCCAGGAGCCAGAATTGCTCACCTGACTTCAATAACTGACAGAATGAAACTAGTTTTGGGCATCTGAGACAACCCCCCTCCCCCCCCCCCAAAAAAAAAATGTATTGGGTCATCTGCCAGCTTCAGCCAAATGGATATTTTTGAAGAGGTGAATAAACTTAGGGTTTCAGCAAGCAACAGCTTTTCTCTATCTGCTATGGTTTGATTTTCATTCTATAGGCCAATAAAAAGCTTCGCCGAGCGGACGTGATACGACTGCAACATGTCCATCACTCTACGTTTTAGGCCCAATATGGATAGTCAATTGCTCTGGACACATGCAGCCCATGATGGACTGACAAAGTTTTTTGACATATGCAGCCTTTGGTGGACTATCCATCCACATTTCACAAGAAATTCATATTTTTTTCAAAAGCAGACCAAATTATATTACAGTTACAAAAACATTACCCCTTTTGGCCCCAAATTAATGGCATCTCGTACCTTTCACTTTTGCTCCTTTTGGCCCCTAGCAGCAATTAGGGGGAGCGAAGTGTTGCAAAATTAACATTCAATTTTGTAACTTCACTACAATAATTTATTTGCATTTTTTTTTTTTTAAATCGGACAATAAATAAAAAAAAGTTTCAATTTTTGCCCCTTTTGGTCCCTTTTTCCAAAATGGGGTTGGGGGATAAAGCAATAGTTAATCCTCCATTTTCTATCCGCCACTTGAAAAGACTTAACTTGCAATTTTTTTTCAAAATCGGACCAGAAATAACAAAAAAGTAGATTTTTTGCCACTTTTGGGCCCCTTAATTTTAAATGAAACAAGAGGCTCCCGAGGAGCCTGAATCACTCACCTGGTCTACAGTTCAGGTCTATACTGATATATATGAAAATTTGTGAACCAATGAAGATGTCTGTACAGCTAAATGATCTTATTGTGTAAGAAAATTAAGGGTTCCCTCTGCCTACAGTACTTATAAAACTATACACAAAAATCATGATAAAACCCTTTTTTTCATAAAAAAGAGTGCTAAATTTCTCACTTGATATGATGTATAAATGTCTAACATTTTTGACTCAAAGAGACATGTCAAATTCAGGAACAAAGATTTTTCCAACTCTGAAATACTTATCTTTTACATTTTATTTTAAGGGACCAAAACCCTATCGGAGGTTATCTGACAGCTTTGTAGAGCTAACCATTTATGCAAGTGACAACTTTTCTCTATCTAGTAGAGTACTTTGCCATGAAAAATTTGAGCCAATGACCCAATAGCACTATCCAAGACAAAATTTCTGGCAAGTGAATATTCTAAGTTGTTTTGTTAAAAATTTAGTAAAACCTTACGAAAACATAAGAAACTTATGGCTTGGGCTAGTGCCTGGCCTGAAATTTTTATGGCATAGACTGTTTAAGAAATGCAAAACAACATGAAATCAAATAAATTGGCATATCAAAGAAAACAGTAACAAATATTTTTTTCTGCAATAATTTAATTATACATGTTTTATGTTCTATTATAATTCAAATAGACTAAAAACATAACTAAGAAAATCTACTACTTCTCAATTTTCAAGGACCATGTTACCCTTATAAGTGGTCATCTAACAATGTCTTGAATCAACCAAATAAAGAGTTATATTTGATGAAAGTTTTTAAGCATGCAACAGCTTTCACTTGGCGTGGGCGTTCAGGGATTGAAAAACTTGTAATATGTGCATATTTTCAGCATTAATTTTTTGCGGGTAAATGACGGCCATTTCGGTAATGGCTGACGATAAAAAAAAATGACATACAAGAGTTAACACTAAAGTATGTCTCGCCTGCCGGCACCATCAGAAACAATTATTCTTTCTTACTTCCACTATATTTTGAATTTACATGGATTTTCAGTTTCTGAGATCAAAAGATGTTTATAGAACTTGAACATTGCAAATATATGCAATAAAAATAACCAAAGTCACTCAACCGGAAAATCAAGGTCAAGGTCAAAAGATGGGGATGCAACTGGGCTAAGCTACTACTGGGGGGCATATGCATACCAAGTTTCATCAACCTAGGATCTATAGTTCTTGAGATATGGAGGTGCTCGCAAAACTTTTCCATTGCTATTATATGTATTGAAAATTGTCAAAGTCACTCAACCAGAAAATCAAGGTCAAGGTCAAAAGATGGGGATGCAACTGGGCTAAGCTACTACTGGGGCATATGCATACCAAGTTTCATCAACCTAGGACCTATAGTTCTTGAGATATGGAGGTGCTCGCAAAACTTTTCCATTGCTATTATATGTATTGAAAATTGTCAAAGTCACTCAACCAGAAAATCAAGGTCAAGGTCAAAAGATGGGGATGCAACTGTGCTAAGCTACTACTGGGGCATATGCATACCAAGTTTCATCAACCTAGGACTTATAGTTCTTGAGATATGGAGGTGCTCATAAAACTTTTTCAAAAAGTTAACGCCGCCGTCGGTAAAGTAACACCTATGTCCCGCTCTGCTTCGCAGGCGAGACAAAAAAATGAACTTGGCATACCACTACATGTATTACCCTAGATACAAATTTTCATCAAAATCGACCCCTAAGGTACCAAATGATTCAACTTATCATAAGGAGTAATAATATATATGGTTATAGGATGGGGATCTCCATGGTATTCAGATTATTTAGTATTTTGTCATTTGAGGGGGTGGGGCAATGATGATGAGCCCCCTCAGGCCCCCTATGGGACCATATGATTGGTTTTATCATAAGGAGTAACAATATATATGGTTATAGGGTGGGGATCTCAATGGTGTTAATTGTAATTTGAGGGGGTAGGGGATAACCCCCCTAAGATACCTAATGGGACATGACCCCTCCCCTAAGATACCAAATGATTTTCCTTATCATATGAAGTAATAATATATATGGTAATAGGGTAAGAATGTGAATTTATTTAAACAAGAATATGTCCAAAAGACATAATGCCCCATCTTGCAACATTTTTTTTTTCTGCATGGTTGCTATAAGGCACTTGTCAGTCAGAAGGAATGGACTTTAACTTAACCATTCTTCTATAAGTGGTCATTCATGCGGAAAATATAGGTCAATGTCAGCATCCAAAGAATGCATTTTGCTTAGGATCACTAGGTGCACCTACCATACCAATATGGTTACTATGGCACTTACCAGTAAGAAGGAGTGGACTTTAACCATTCTTTTGTAAGTGGTCATTCATGCAGAAAATATAGGTCACAGCCAGCATCCAAAGCATGCATTGTGCTTAGCATCACTAGGTGCACCTATCATAACAATATAGTTGATGTGGCACTTGTCTGTAAGTGGGAATGGAATTTAACCATTTTTCTGTAAGAGGTCGTCCATGCGGAAAATATAGGTCACATTCAGCATCTGAAGCATGCATTGTGCTTAGCATCACTAGATGCACCTACCATATCAATATAGATGATGTTGCACTTGTCAGTAAGTGGGAATGGAATTTAACAATTTTTCTGTAAGAGGTCATCCATGCGGAAAAAATAGGTCACAATCAGCATCCAAAGCATGCATTGTGCTTAGCATCACTAGGTGCACCTACTATACCAATATCATTGATTTGGCATTTGCCAGTAAGTGGGAATTTGGAAATATGGGGATTTGGGACGGACGGACGGACGAACGGACAGACAGACGGACAAATGAAAAATTGAACTCAATCTTATTTTATTGTACTCAACAGCAATGCAAAATATCATTCAAATCCCTTGACATGTTTTCAAGTTATCATCTGGAAACCTTTGTGGGAAAGATAGATTATATAATTAATGGATGGAAGGACGGACAGACATACATACATGTACATCATACGAAACTAAGGGTATAACATAATATTACACTGAAGATAGCTGGGAAAGACATAATATGACCTTGAAAAAATTAAGATCAGGTTATTCAAAAAGTAATAAAAATATATATATAGTGTATATATATTAGTTATAAGTTAATAAATTACATAGCTATTCTCTTAACATTCTGATAAATCATCAAGAGACATGAGCCCTACTAACATTATTTTTAGACGATTTTATATGGCACAGTTTACAATCTATTTCATTTTCCTTACATGTATCCAGACAAGACCTACAAATTAAATGTGAACAGGTTAAAGTATAAAACAAACAACTTTTAATGCTTGTTCCACAAAAACAACATTGAGATTCTGTGATTTGAGGTTTTTGCTGCTTTGTGAAGCTTGGTAATGTACATAACATTGTTTCTAGTGCTGTGTTTAGAGTGTTCTTCAGATTTTTGTCATGGGTATGAGACTTGGGTAAAGATTGGTTATTACTAGTGGGGGTATCACCAGTCAGGTCAATACATTCTGGCACTGTACTAGCACTATGAAAGTTTGTATCCAGTTTCCTTACTTTTGACACCTGCTTACTATTAAAGTCACCTGTTAAATCAATAATACTGTTAGGTATAGTTGAATTACTTTCTGAAATTGGGCGTTTATTATACATCTTTCTGCTACCTAATGTCTCTCTTTTACAAGATTCTGTTTGTTGTATACAGTGTTTCTCTAAACTGCTCCTAAATGAGAATGTTTCAGGTAATCCTGACTGGTTAATTGTACTGTCTATTGATGGACCAGGTGTGAGCTTAATAGACTGGTTTACTATACAGCTCAATGCTGGACCACTTTTGTTGTGCCTTCCTGACGTTCTAGGGACATTTTTCAGTTCATCAGAATGATTAAGTATAAATTGGTCAATTCTACCTTTGAGTGAAACATTAGGTACAGGTTTCCTCTGGCTATCAAACACCAAACCAGTATATGGATCACTTGGCATTCTTCCCCATGATGCTTCGGATGAAATATGTTTATCTAATGTTGACTGGTCAATATTCTTTCCACAAGGAAGTAGAATAGGTACAGCCATTATGTCATAAGTTATAGAATCTATGAATTCCTCGGGAATTGTTATGCCATTATCTTGGTATTCTTTACTTTCTGTATTAGTGCCATCATCTTTAACAAAGCCATCTGAAGTGTTGGCTTGCAATTTTGGAGAGATCAATTCTTTAAGTACATCATTTACTTCTTTCTGTAATGATTTTGATGGTCTGCCCCAAACTTCAAGTCTTTTAATACAGACAGCACTCCCTCCAACTGTTCTTGTTATACGAACTGTAAGGTGACTGACAAAATTCAATGCACCTGTCCTAGAATGTCTTAGATAAGCATTGTGGTTATATGGTTCTGAAAACTGCTTGGGAGGTTCATTGTTTTTAAAAAGGTGGTTAGAGAAGCAAACATTATCTGCCTCTGGTAACAAAATCTTTCCAATGGGGACAAAAAAAGAACTCTTACAAAAAATTTTTGATTTCTTTCTCTGTAAAAGAGGACTAACATCCACCTTGTCTGAACAGGTATAAATTTCAAATCCAACTGACTTCTGAGCTCCAACAACTGGATAGATGATCACATGATGGATCTCTATATTACATGGGAATTGAATAGTAACATTTACTGGAGGTCTGACAAAGTTTTCTCCTATAAACCCTGCCAGTTTGTTCTTGTAGTCAACTGATACAAGATTTTCCACTGGATTACTATCTGTGCATACTTTATCACATGTTACTATTGGCAAAGTCCTTCCATCACAAAAATCAAACAGCATCTGAAAAATACAATAAGTAATAATAAAAGGAGTTCATACAATTACCTCAAAAATGTTGGTAAGCCTAAACACAAACACTATTGAAAGAAAAGAATAGAAGATAATGAGATGTGGAAGAAAATAGACCAACATTCACAAAGTCATTCAAAAAAATTCATTCATGAAAATTGTATCAAGGTCACAGGATATGGTGTCAGTTGCATAGACCATAACCACAGGTGTCTGTATACCAGATATCAGATGCCTAGCCATTATACTTTTCACTTAATTCATTTTTCCATCTAAGTGCAATAATGTAGCTCCTTTAACAGTCATGACAGTTTAACATAATTTTTGATTAGGCGGAGCTACAAAATGTACATAGGGGGCCCATTACCCGAAATAAAAGGAGCAAGTCAAAATTTTATGTTTAGCCTTCGCAAGACTTAAATTGGATTGAAATAGTCAGGAAAACTTTGAAATGAACTAGCTTTTGTTAATTCATTTAAAAAATTCCATAAATATACATCTACATTGTTAACTTGTAAAGGGGTAAACCCATCGCACAAGTGATTATATAAGTTTTGATGATACTATTGTCACTTTTTCTATGATGATCCTGATCTTTACTATGGTTCAAGATCAAAATTATATCAAAATCGGATTTTATACGCTCCCGAAGGGGGCGATAATGGTAGAAATGTCAATATTTTAGTTGTACTATGAGCTGAATTTTCCTTCAACGTCCGGTTTAGCACGCGCTTGTTTTCCCGAACTTTCGGCGTCTTTTAAACGTTTTTATCTTTGAAAATTTTAGACGTCATTAAACGCTCACGTAACCCACAAGAAAAACTAGCTTGTTTTAATTTTTGAAACAAAAACAATTAATTAATTGAAACTTTGGGAGCGTAACAGGTTTTACCTGCCTCATATTATTAAAAACTTGATATTTTTAGGTAAAATTACTAATTCACTATGAAAGTATCAATAAAATAACCACAGCATCTAAAAAAATCGCACTATCAGGCTTGAGTTTCACATGTTTTACCTGAAAACACATTTTCAGATGGATCTGTCGTTTTTATTTTAATGTGTTTTTTTTTATTCTAATGTGATTTGGAACTCTAAAATTACCATGAAATAGAATAAGTGCCATTAAGGCTTTACACAGTCGTCTCACAACAAAATTTTTCGACTGTAATCAGAGGATTTATCTTACAGGGGAACGAAACAATCTTTCCGATACAGTAAGTTCGTCACACCACACCGTGTCCTTTTTACTCAGTCTGCTATAGACCTCGCCCTGTATATTTAATAAACGGGTGACTGGTCTATGAGTCTGGTCATAGATTCATGCAGAAATGTGCAAATAGCAGTAGAATAACAGTACTGTAAAAGCCGTCAAATAACTGGTCCCGGATAACAGTACAGTAAAAAGTCAAATCGAAGTACTATCATAGACCTGTATATTAACTATTTAATATACAGATCTATGGTACTATGAAAAATTGTAAAAGAGAAGTTACCTTTCATTATTAGACAAGGAATTAGATAAATCTAATTCCTTGTACACGGCCACCAGACGGTCAAACGAGCGAAAGACTGTTAATTTACCTCAGTGTAGCATAGAGATAAATGCGCCAGAAGTCTGTTACTCGAGTCGGTTCTATGACTGTTACGAATATCTAATTCCTTGCCTAATAATGAAAGGTAACTTCTCTTTTACAATTTTTCATAGTACCATAGATCTGTATATTAAAATAGTTAATATGAGTTTACTATGAGATTGATCATTCAAGTTCGGTAGTTTTGTTATTATGGACTATGAGATTGATCATTCAAGTTCGGTAGTTTTGTTATTACCTTTATTTACTGAAAATCCTGTTTTAAAAAAGACGGAATAATACAAATATCTCCAAATGTATCCAGTATTAATATGGGGTGTAAGATTAACAACTATGATACTAATTTGAAATGACTTTTTTAAAATAATGATTTGTTTTTGGCCAAAACAAAAACTGTCTGACAAAATGATTATCATTAGCGGATTGAATGGACGCAAAAAGTAAAAACTTTGTCAACGGAGTTATAAATAAAATGAAAAGGCGATAGGAGAGGTAAAAGAAAAAAACATGTTCAACAACAGAATTTCTGAGTTTTTCAAATTAATTTACTCCGAAAAGTGGAAATATCAGTATCATAGTTGTTAATCTTACACCCCATATTGATACTGGATACATTTGGAGATATTTGTATTATTCCGTCTTTTTTAAAACAGGATTTTCAGTAAACTCTAAAGATAATGTCGGTTAAAGAGTAAGTCAAAGTAAGAACTGTCTGTTAAGAGTTTTATTATTCCAATTCGTTTTTAATTTAATGCCAGGGGCGTAGCTAGGCATAAATGAAGAGTACGCAAAGCTACGGCGAGGGGTCTGGGGGCCGCTTAAGGCCCCCAGTGGGTCCAGGGCAAAGCCCTGGTAGGGGGTCCAGGGGGCAAAGCCCCCCGGAAGCTCATTGGATTTAGCAAAAACGAAGGCTAAAATCGTTGTTTTCCGTGATAAAGAACCGACCATTTAACTTGAAAGATGGCCCTTGGTTTTTCCTAAAAGATATTTTGAGTAAAAAAAAATATTCTGGCAGCTGAAGTTTATAGGAAAAAATACTGTGCAAAAGGTTTCCTGATGTATAAAATAATACTTATTATAAAAGAAATTGTAATGCCAACATGGAAGGCTGCCCGGTTGCTTTAAATTGCCGCTTATTATATAATGTAGGTTGAGTCGTATACACTTATTCTACATCTCATCTTCTATTTAAAAAATAGATTAATAGTTTTTCCTCGCGCGAAAAAAAATCTGATCAGAAAAAAAACAATGCCTCCATCCTACAAGTTGGTCGGTCCCTAAATACAGACTTAAATGAAATCGATTAATTTTTGTATAGTTGTTTAATTTTATAAGAAATTACAACTCTGTGTAGTCATGGCTTTAAGTTTCCTATACTGTAGAGATTCTTGACCTATGAGTGTTTGTGTTCAAGACGGTATTTTTTCTGTTTCATTTAAAATGCCCGAAACGTAAATGCAGCACAATGATTTTATTTATAATAAAACAAGTCAACAAATTTATTTTTGAATTTATATTTTCAAGTTAAAGCAACGCATACAATTTTTATGTAGACCAAAAAAAGATGCGGAGGGGGTAGAGAGTCACTATAATCACAATGTTTATGTTACTCGGTCTTACTCCTAGCTGTAGCTGTGGTCTGTCCTTACGGAATTTTGTGATTTTTTATGCGCACTTTGATCATGGAATAGTTATAGGAAACATCATGTGATCGTATACTGAAAATACGGGATTTCGATCCCTTGCCATGACTTTGTCTTGGTGTTATGGATTTTGAATTTTTTATGCCCCTTTATTACTTAATAACAAGTGTGGCCACTAAAAGTATGTCTCGCCTGCCGTCACCATCAATAAAATCAACTACCTAAGCTTTCATCTCTTTATATAAACACAAAAAGTGTCTGTTTACCCAATATCAGATGCCTAGCTATTATTCTATCCAAGCAATCCGTATTACAAAAAGTTTTCTGCCTGAAAAAAGACCTTTCACAAAGTCACTGGAGCGTAAAAATGGGGTCATGGTCAAAGGGCATGGTGACAGTTGCGTTAACCATAACCTGAAATGTCTGCATACCCAATATCAGATGCATAGCTAGTATACTTTTCCAGCAATTCATCGTCAACAAAAGTCTTACAAAAACGTTTACGACCTGAAAAAAGACCTAAGTTCACAGAGTCACTGGAGCGTGAAAATGGGGTCAGGGTCACACGGCATTGTGACAGTTGCGTAGACCATAACTTGAACTGCCTGTATACTAAATATAATATCCCTAGCTATTATACTTTTCAAGCAATTTATTGTCCACAAAAGTCTTACAAAAAAGTTTACGCTGCCGCCGCCGTCGACGCCGGAAAGTAATACCTATGTCTTGCCTTCCGCGACTATTCGTCACAGGCTAGAAAAAATGGAAAACTGCACACAAATACATGTAAGATAAAGCAGACGAACGTTCAACATGGGAAGTGCACAGCTACATTGAGTTGAAAAGATTGTGTAAACTGAGTTTTACGAAAATCCATGTGTATGAGTTGAGGATTAGGAAACAGTACCCTGAGATATTGGGGGCACGGCTAACGGGCGTGCGTACAATGATTCACCCTATCAAAAGTAGTCATATATACACTTTCAAGCGGAGGTACATGTATAAACAGATTGTTAATAACAAAATTGAAAAGCCTCCTAACAACATATAGAGGGGTTAGCTCTAGTTTAAGTCTTTTTTTATTTTGGAAACAAAAAGTGTTCCCTTTGACAGTTATAATTACTTACATGACATAGGTGGGTAAAAAATGTAACATTTTTATCAACAATTCTGTAGGAGGTGATAGTGGCCAGTGGAGAAAGGGTAACTCAGTAAATATTTTTTGCTAAATTTGAATTTAAACAGTATTTTTTATTTTTGCTGATTTGACCATGTGTACGCAACTGCGTTTTTGCGTACGGGTTGCTACGCGCCTGAATGCGTATGTATCTACACATACAAAGCTTTATATTTGCGATTAATTTATCAGATTTCTTCATTATGTTAGAAACGAAAATGTGACTTGTTTTTCTTATACCTTAAGTGTTTGTAATTGGATGCCAATATATTTGGCCAAATAAAAACATGTGTTTCCTGTTTCCCTACCTACCCTAGTTTTCATGCCTAATCTAACATTTTCATTGCCATATTTTGCTTAAGCACCGTTTAACATTTATTATGCTCTTCATTTTCTCAAGGTAAAAACAAAAATGTAAAAAATAATGCTTACCTATCTCTATTTTTATGCCCCATCTATAAAAGTAAAGGGGCATATAGTGTTCGGGTCCGTTCGTCTGTCCGTCCCAAATCATCATATTTCCAAATTCCCACTTACTGACAAATGCCACATCAATCATATTGGTATGGTAGGTGCATCTAGTGATGCTAAGCACACTGCATGCTTCGGATGCTGGCTGTGACCTATATTTTCCGCATGAATGACCACTTAAAGAAGAATGGTTAAAGTCCATTCCTTCTTACTGACAAGTGCCATAGCAACCATATTGGTATGTATGGTAGGTGCACCTAGTGATGCTTATCACAATGCATGCTTCGGATGCTGACAATGACCAATTATAGAAGAATGGTTAAGTTAAAGTCCGCTCCGTCTGACGGACAAGTGCCTTAGCAACCATGTTAATGCTTTAGTGATTGCGGAAAAAATAAATGTTGCGAGATGGGGCATTATGTCTTTTGGACATATTCTTGTTTCACACATGTAACAGGAAACACTTATGTTTGGTCTTAAATGACAATAGTGTCACTGCTTAAATCTTGACTTGTAAAAGTACATGTATTCACCATACATTGGAAGCAAGAATTATTTTTACTTTGAGGATTATAAATTTTATTCCGTCATAAGGGTTTTCATTCTAGGATTTTCTTTTTTTCCATAGAAACTTTCTGTTTCCATAATTCGAAATTCTGTTTCTTTTCATTTTCTATTCTGGAAAAAAAAAAAAAAACAAATGCATTTTTAAAATTGCATTTTGATGAATAAGACAGAGAACAGAAAACAAATTAAGGAAATATGTTTCTGACCATTCACATAAAGTATCGAGAAGTGGAAATGCACGGAGAACATGTTAAAGAGATACATGGTAATGTGGAATGGAATAAAGTTAAACACTAATATTTTTGTGAACCTTCAAGATCAGAGATTGCTAGCTGCAATAATCTATACTGATCTACTCGTAACCGACCTGTTAACAGACCAAAATTCAATTGACATGACTCATTAACCGACCGAATTTTCAATAACAATCAATATCTTCATTGATAAGACACGAAAACATACAATATTTTGAGGTTAGAATCTTATAAGACCATTTCACACATCACAAACGATAACACAATCATTTTGTGTAAAATTACCGAAAAAACAACAGAAAATGACAAAATTGTTATGTCGGAATATTGTGTACACATATATAAATTCGATTGAATCAGACGCCTTCTTAAATTTCTTCTTTCGTTTAAATCCAATCAAAACGCAATTTTTTATATTAATGCAAAACGAGCAACCATTTTGTCAGACATATTTTGTTTTACAAATAAGATTCTATAAAAATGATAATAATAAAAAATGCAACTTACCTGTGGGTATTTTCTCGATAACATTTTATTAACAGTCTTTGACCAACTCGAGTAACAGACTTCTGGTGCATTTATCTCCATGCTACAGGTAAATTAACAGACTTTCGCTCGTTTGACGTCTGGTGGCCGTGTTGTATTAGGCCTACATAGGAGTTTCTTCATGAGTATTGGTCATGGTTCGGAGCTGATTAATAAACTGCTCTACACTGAACAAGCCCAGCTATTTTCCATTACACTGGTTAACTTTTTAGTGACTTTCATGGGTGATGCCTGTAATGCATTTTCAAATAAAATTAAAAATTCTCATAAAATGATAAAATAAAGTTTGTTTTTCATACAAAAGACAAGGACAGACAGTCTGCAAGTCATACAGTACACCAGGGTAGGATGCAGGAATCCATACTGCCTGAACTATACAAAACTCAGAAGTTGAAATTCTGCATACACCAGGGTGGGATGCAGACATCCGCACCTGACCTATACACAACTCAGAATTAAGTCGACATTCTGCTGCTAATAATGATGTGATACATGTAATAGTCTGTATCACCGAGATAATGATTTGTTAGTACAGTTAATATACATAATTCAAAAAAAAAAATTGCAAAAAAAACTAGAGTACTTGTTTTAAGAATTGAATTCAATATAATGTCAGTCGAACAGATGAGTTTCCCCTCGCATGTCTGAAAAAACAAGAGGCCCCCAGGAGCCTGAATTGCTCGGCCTTTAAGCCTGGGTCTTCTATAAGGGGTCATCTGACAACTTCAACCCAATGGATACTTTTGTGGAACTTAATTAACTAGCTGAAGTTTTTTTCTATATGCAATAGTTTCAATCTCAAGGGCAAAAAAAAAAACCAACACTATTTTTGAACTTTAAAGGATCATGACCCCTGTAAGGGTTCATCTGACAACTTCGACCCAATGGAGACTATGTAGAATTTAATGAGCTGAAGCTAGGTTTAACAAAGCACCAACTTTTTTCTATCTGTAATAGTTTTCATTCTATAAGGGAAAAGAACAAAAACTAAGTTTGACATTTTAAGGGCCATAACCCTTATAAGGGTCATCTGACAGCTTCTCTAAACTGCACATTTTTTAGAGCTTAATGGGCTGAAGGTTTAAGCAAGCAATAGCTTATCATTGACGTCAGTAGTCCGCCCGTTATCTTTTTAAAACGTTTACTCCTCTGACACCATAAGTCCAATTGCATTCAAACTTGGTATGGTTGTTTATTTCTAGCACTCGTTTTTCAGAAATGATGTTGGGGATTTTGCTTCGTCGTAAAACATGGCCACCGTGGCTAAAAATAGAACATATGGTTAAATTGTAGTTTTTTTGCAAATAATTTAACAGAAATTCTTATGGGCTGAAAAAGTGTTCAGTACCACACAATCTACCTGCCCTGAAAATTTAAAGAAGATCTAACCACCCATGTAAGAGTTATTGCCCCTTTTTATTCATTTTTTTCAAACTTCGCACTTATTAAGCTTTATATCATAAAAACTAAACAAGATGTTCGAGAAATTTTAATTGTATATTGTAAAGCACATAAAGATCTAGCTACAAAATATTTAACCGGGTCAAAATTATATCCTTTTAGGAGTTTTTCTCCTTTGAATGTGGAAGTTGACCCTTGTCACAGCATTCCCAACATTTGTAAAAGCTAGAAAAAATATCAAAAAGTTAGTAATGCCAAAGCTTAACATGATTGAAGTTTTTATTGACTCCTTATAGGTCCCTTAAATATCTATATAACTGTTTATGACTTATAGCTGGCAAACTGAAGAAAACAATAAAAAGCGTTGATTTCTAAAATGTTCAACGTATTGAGTTCTACATTTTAATGCATTAGATTAATTGATGTTGTCAGATGACCCTTATTTAACTCGTGGTTGATTATATGTTAATAACAGGAGCTCCCAGGAGCCTGAATCGGCCACCTGACTTATGTGCCTAACCCATAGGCTATGAGGCAAAAACTATTGACACTGAAGGATCATAACTTTTGATAATAGGTCATCTGACAACATGGTTTAAGTTAACAGAGTAATATTTTAGCAATTGAAAGCTTTATTTTCTTCTTCAGTCATGCTAAGGGGAAGTACTCCTAAAATTAATGGGCCAACTACTCTGATTTTTTGTATATCTTAGAAAGCTCATTTAACCCCCATCAAATAAAAAAAAACTTGTACCGGAAGACGAATGCACATGACATTAGATGCTTTATGTCAAGGGATGCGGAGGAAATTTTGACCCATTTCTATACTTGGAAGTCACTTGACTTCCAGGTAATAAGTCATTTTTTGGGTGTGGTTGCCCCTTTTTGACCCCTCATAATAATATAACGGCGCAGGATACAGTCAAACTTGTTGTTACATTTTGATGACAGAATTTATTGAGAAACACAATAAAAAAGAATGATCCTAATCAGATGAAAAATAAACGTTACATAGCAGTTTTGATAAAACACCCATTTTTGCCCCTTTTTCTTAAATGGTATATAGGGGCAACAAACCCAAATACAATACCACTTTAGTGGTAAAAACATATCAAAATCTCATAACATGCAGTCAACATTTATTCAAGTAATCGCACGGAAACAAAAGAAGTCCATAGACAATAACAACAACGAGGACATAATTTGATCGCAAAAAAATTGTGGTCGTATAAAGACACTTTTTTAGACCATTACAGGGCCATAACCCCAATGGAGACTTTTGTAGAGCTAAACGAGCAACAGCTTTTCTCTATCTGCTATCAGGGGCGGATCCAGAGGTCCGTGAGAGGGGGGCTTAATTGCTAAAAATGTCAGAATTTGATGAAAATTTGAAGTTGCTTGGTCAGTTTTATACAGTTTAGTTTAGTTTAGCATTTGGAGGCAATGTTATATGCAATGCTCAATACGTTAAAAACCTAGGAGTATATTTTGATAGAACATTGAACATGGAAAAACAATGCAATGCAGTCACAAAAGCTTGCTACTTTCACATTCGAAATATAGGATTCATTAGACAGTTCATCACGGAAGACGTCTGTAAACTTTTGGTAAATTCGTTAGTGACATCCCGTCTTGATTACGGGAATGCCCTCCTTCATGGAATCAGTAAAAAGTGTATAGACAAACTTCAACGAGTGCAGCACACAGCAGCCAGGCTTGTTACCAAAACCAGAAAGACTGATCACATCACTCCTGTTTTGAAACGTCTACACTGGCTTCCTGTAGAATTCAGGTGTCAATACAAACTCATTATGTATGTGTTCAAGGCTCTTCATGGACAAGCTCCTAGTTATATAGCTGAACTGATTAATCCGTACACTCCAGTGCGTTCCCTCCGTTCTGAGTCGGCCTCGCTTTTGACAGTTCCCATTACTAGAACGAAGACTTATGGTGACCGTCGCTTGGACAAATCAGCGTCTTTCTTGTGAAATAGTCTACCTCTGAGTTTACGAACCAAAAACTCCTTCACTGAATTCAAGACATGTCTCAAAACATTTTTATTCAAAAAGGCTTTCAATGTTTAACATAAACATCAACTTTATTAGTAGATACTTGCTGTGATTAGTTTTATCTTTTTATATTGGAACGTTTCGTATGGTTCTGTATATTATTTTTATATTTTATTTTGGTCAACATATCTTATATATCTTCTATCATATATCATATCTCTTTACATTTTTATCTGATAAAGATAATTGTTTTACATCAGTCCAGGTAAATTGCTTCTTGACATATTTGGGTCTACTAGTATTTTTATGTTTTATTTATCTTCTTCCATTTTAGTTAGCAGTTTTGATCATTTTCCTTTTCACGTTAACTTTATACTTCATTTTTTTTTTTTTTTTTTATGTTTTATCATAGTCAAATTTCGTTAAGTTTTAGGTATCTTAATTCATTTTTACTATTTTATCTTTTTACATATTTTTTACTTTTATTTTGTTTTGTGTACATGTATTTCATTTTGTTTTATTGTCACTGTAAAGCGTCTTAGGGTATTGTATATAGATAGGGCGCTATAAATCTCTTGTATTATATTATAGAAAAAAATAAAATTTTGCAATTAAAGTGGGGCGTACGCCCCCTCTTCTGAATCCGCCACTGTATATACCTCAAATGGACAATAAGCCCATAACCCCTTCAGGAAGTCATCTGACAACTTAGGCCAAATGGGAGACTTTTGAAGAGCTTTTGATACTGAAGAAGAAAAGTTGCAAGAGATTTTCTTTATTTCTTATACTTTTTTATTTACAGTAGTCTGACTGTGCCCATTATCTATTTTTAGTAACGGGCCAACAGCAGCCATGTTTTATTGGCGGATCAAAAATCAAAACACAACTTTTGTGCAAGACACCAACAGGATCAATTATACCAAGTTTCATTAAATTCTGATCAGTAGTTTCAGAGAAGATTTTTGAAAATTGTTAACAGACGACCAAAGACAATGACGGATACCAATTGATGGCAATAGCTTACATGGACCTTCGTGACAGGTGAGCTAAAAATTTAATGGTAAGGCATATTATTTTCAAATTTCATAGCAATTGACCAACCAGAATCAAAGTTATTGTGGGAACAAATAAAATATTTGAATTTGCCTCTTATTTCTAAACCAATAAACAGGGGGCCACCATAATCAATCCCATTCATCCTTTAATTGTTTGAAACATTATTGTAAAACTTTAAAGCATTTGGGTAACCAGAACAAAAGTTTTTGAAGGAATAATGAAGGAAGTAGTATTTTGACCCTTAATTTCTGAACAAAAAAAGGGGGGACCCAAAAAATAAATCATATTATCATATTCATCCTTTTATGGTAAGGAACATATTTGTTTCTGACCAGGGGAGGTTCGACAATTAGGTAGTAGAAAATGATCTTACATCAAGAAATCAACAATTGTTCAACAGTGCGCAAGGGACAGTTCTGTACTAAGGATTATTTACATTTGCAACATTTAACAAACAAAATATTTAAATTTCATTGCCATCTTCTACAGAGATGATGACCAGGATTCAGTTGCCCATAACACCAGTAAAAATGATGTTGAAATGACAGATTAATGTCTGTAATGGACATGTTCTGAATCTCCTCTATTGAGATTCATAGAGTACCAAAAAGGGATACTTGAGTTCATTTTGTAGTTGTGCTGATTGAACAATCAAACATGGATCCTTTGGCTTTGACTTTTAGACTGTTTTTGGTTAATTTTTAGAAAGCTTCAGCCTCCATGTACATGTATACATGTATTTACATGTAACTATAACAAAACTCTTTTTATGGTGTTCATAGGGTATTAGGCAGTACAAACAGCCTTTTGAAATATGCCTTTAGTTTTTGTATGTTGTTATAAATGTACCGATACTAATGTATTTCGGATCTTTTTTTTTAAGATGTATACTACTTATAAATTTTACAGATGAACTAAAGGCATATAATTCAATAAGTCTGCAAGAAAAACAACACAAGTCTACAGACTACAACATACAAATAGTAAGATTCTTTTCGAATAATTTGCGGACCCTAAAAAGGGTCCTAAAGAAAGAAAGAGGAAGCACTGGAAAAACTGGCTGTTGATGTTGAGGCTGGTTCTAGTCGTTGTATGGTAATGTTAACTGCAGGGCTACTGTATGACTTCTTCAAGACATCTATCCAATAATCATCAGGATGAATCATCTGTCCATATTCTGTTGTAATAATTTCTTTTCACAGACATTGTATCACATTTAGAAGTTCTTGTTCCTTAACTGCACATGTCAATTTTCAAAGTTCATCTTAATCTTGTATGAAATGGCTATGAAAACTTTGCTTGCTAGCTTTTACTTGTTAAAAAAAGTGTTTTAAATATCTTACTAAATCAAACTGTATTTAAAATTTAATAAAAAAATTCAGTTAGTTTTTTATCATTGATTCTTTAAAACAAAATTATAATGTAAATATAAACTTTAATGTACAGTTTCTGATTCTATCATTTATCAACATGTGATATAACTTCAACAATTATCATGTGATTATTGGATTTCAATTGGATATTTTGTTATAAAAAATTAAAATAATGAGACAAAAAATATATATTGCACTTTAAATCATTTAAGCCCTGCAATTGACATAAAAAAATAGCTATTTACAATTATAAAACTTGCAAAAACTATCCTCAACAAAAACATTTTGAAAGATTCAGTCATATATCAAGATTTTGAATGAAGAAATTAAAATAAACATAAAAATTAATAATGAGTTAAACTCAGTTTGACAATTACATGTATAACACCATCATCATGTTCATGAATTAGTACATACATGTTCATGAATTAGTACATACATGTACATTGTACATATACATAATCATCATTGAAATTTTTTTTTTATTGAATGCACATCTTCAAATATACATGTGAACTTGATAAAAGAACAACATGTTTGACTGTCAATAAAATTGTATATCATAAAGAGTAAATTTTAAGGTCTACGAAAAAATGTTTTGTGATAACAAAAATAATTCTTCTAGTATAGGGAATGATGGAAATAAATTAACAGTTAACACTTACAATTTGAATTTTTGATAAAGTCTTTTAAAGAGTACCACAAAGATTTTCACAGCAACGTTTGGGTGTTTCACATGATGGAAGGATGGAATACAAAACAATCAGATTTGTTAAACTGAGTTTTATATTTAATGCTACTACTACTAAATTAAAACAATTTTTACTTATAAATGGGATTTTATAGAAAAATTATCTTGATATATGACAATGAATTAGGTTTGAAAAAAAAGATAGAAATATAGCAAGACTGTAAGGAATAAAAATCTTGAAAAAAGAGAATGTGGTTTGGTTAACCAACATACATGTAATCATTTAAATATCAAAACAATACACAAAAATCATGGTAATGAATCTGAACAAAATATGAATGAAAAATGATTTTCTCATAAAAATAAAATTTGGAATGTCATAAACATTTAAAAATATTGAAATTATGCCTGTATAGGCACTTTTAAAATTGATTTCAGATGACTAGCCATATCATTGCAAAATGGAAGACTTTCGTTTGAACACCCCTTTGTCCAGTGTAATGGTGGTCTTGGCAGCACTTTTGGTGAAGGGGGTTCTGAAAACTTGGCTCCTGCGTAAACTGAAAATGGCACTTGAACTTCATCTTTATAATGTTCATTCTTGAATGAGTCATCATCTCTTTCGAAAATACTGTTCAGTTTAGGCGAAGGTGTTTTCCTATTCTTAAAACTACGAAAGGAGCCATGGTCCTTCTTATGTCTTCCCTGAACTTGTCCCTCTGGGGATTCATCTTTAGCACGAATCATGTTTGACACTGTCATCCGATCTCAGTTTGTCAATCTGACAGTCAAAATGGCGTCGTCGCTACCACAAATGTCAAAATAATATTTTGAAGGTTTCCCCGTTTCCTTTGATCCTAGCCACCGAATCTGAGAATTTTGTCGTCTTGTCGAATGAAGAACTTAAAATCTCAAGTTGTTAAACTTTATCTTCAAAAATTTCGGCAATACCAAAACATAAATCTAAAATATTTTCCTTTGTTTACTAATTCTACCTGCTTCTCTCCCAAAGTCGTATCAAGGTTAGGCCTTCTAATTCCCACGAATCAGATAACTTTAAAGTCATGTGACATTAATCTATTCCTCAATTGGACGGACAGTTGGTATTTATTTTCTAAAAATAGAAACTATTTTTACTACAATTGAATTTTAATTTATTTCTTAATACTTTAAACCCTTTTATACATATGTAATATATCTCAATGTTTTTTATCCCAATACTGTCACCTTTTTGAAAAATAATTTCAAGATGCTTTCGTTTATTTATGGATGTTTATGAAAAACGCATAATTTCGAAATACTTCCGGTGACGTCATATCAGTGGGCGGGGAATCCGCATTGTCGATATCGTGCATTCACATCGATGTGAAAAATAGTTGGATGAATTGAACTTTATACCGATAATAAATTACGGAAAAAGATATTATTGCCTGCAAAAAGTGAGGAAAAGATTTAGGTACGTTTTTATTCATTCTTTTAGCCACAAATGAAAAATCTAAATTATTACAGAATGCTTAAATTCACCTCAAATTACTTTGTGTATTGGATACACACACGTAGACACACGTATACAAGCACACATTCGGTGTGTTACACCATGAAAGTTTTATGGTTAAAGAGCGATCAATGAATTTCTTTCAGTGAAGAAGTTGAGCTGAAGTTCGTTACAGTTTGAGAACCTGTAACCAAGCAAGGGTAATACTAGTGAGACAATAATAATAATAAAAATTGTCTGACTGGTTCAGTTATAGAATAGAATAGAATAACACATGTAGGTTATGGGGGTCCACCATGTCTACATCTGTACATATCATAAATACATATATTATTCAATGTATAATCTGATATGTATAGGTTGTAAGAGGGAAGTATCATCTAAAGCTGGTATGTGAATGATGTAGGGTACATTTATTTGGATTACTTGGAAAAAGGAAAGCAAACTGAGCAATGCATCTTTGGTGTCTTTCATTTCATCGACAAAATAAAGAATATTGACATGCATGTAAATCTATAAATATTTTGAAAATAGATCTTCCATGTATTTTTTTTGTACAAATTTACATTATGCCTACAGTACACTCAGAGAGGATTGATTCTCATACTCTGATTTCGGAGGGAAATTTTTTAATTACTCCAGGAAACTCCAAGAAAAGCCATAAAAATCTAGGAGGGTTTTAGGAGTACTCCCTCCAAAGGGTCATAAATTACTCTGTGCTTGGAGTTTTTTATTGTCTTGAAAACCTTTTGAAGTAGCACCTATTTCCTGTCTTTCTTGTCAGGTGAAAATGATTATAATACACAAGGTAATAAACAACTCCAAAATAATCCGAAAAAGGTAATAAATTTCTCCCAGGTGGGAGAAATTCCTTGGAGGATTTTAAGAGTTTACTCTGTGAAACTCTGTGAATCACTGGACACTGAAATAAGAGCATGAGAATCAATCCTCTCTGAGTGTACTGTAGTAGTTATAATTGGTTGAGTAAACTAGAGGGGTTAACATTTTAATCATATTCTTTTCATAATATTTGCAATCCCTGGTCATATGAATTTTGAACTCAAGATTATTTTGTCTATCTACAAGTATGTCTGTTGACCAAGAGGTACATATGCATTGATACTTTTATGTGTGTTGCATTGGTTTTTATACCCCGCCACACGAAGTGGCAGGGTATTATGTTATACCCTCAGTTTTTTTCGGTGTCTGTCCGTCCGTCCGTCTGTCTGTCCGTCTGTCTGTCCGTCTGTCCGTCCCCCGAAGGTTTCCGACCAATAACTTGAAAACGCGTCAAAGGATTTGAATGATATTTTACACAGCTGTTTAGTACAATAAAATACAGGTCAAGTTCGATTTCCAGCATGATCCAAAAAATAGTTTTCGAGATAGGTCACTTTGAAAAATCAAATTTCATGAAATTTTTAGTTTCCGACCAATAACTTGAAAACGCGTCTAAGGATTTGAATGATATTTTGCACAGCTGTTAAGTACAATAAAATACAGGTCAAGTTCGATTTCCAGCATGATCCAAAAAATAGTTTTCGAGATAGGCCATTTTGAAAAATCAAATTTCATGAAATTTTGAGTTTCGGACCATTAACTTGAAAACGCGTCAAAGGATTTGAATGATATTTTGCACAGCTGTTTAGTACAATAAAATCCAGGTCAAGTGTAATTTCCAACATGATCCGAAGAACAGTTTTCGAGATAGGCTACTTTGAAATCAAATTTTATGAACTTTTGATATTATAACGTGGCGGGGTATCATTTAATGTCCCATTACATGCCCTATTTTTCTTTAAGGGGATACGTTACGTTAAAAACGACGTTATCGATAAAATTTTCCTGTGAAACAGAAAAACGCCAATTTCCGATTTCAAACGCAACGTCAATTTTACTTGAACAGCGTTAAACTTAATGCTATTGTTTATCTTTGATGTAAATTCTTGAAAAAAGAAGGTCCATGACCTATGACAAAATATATATTGTTGTTTAGAGAAAGATTTGGACTTTATTATGTTAGTTTTTAGCTGAAATGTAATGAAAAAAATTTGTTTTAATCAATGGAGAATTACAAAATTTTGAAAATATTGGATCTTTTCCCATTACTTCTATATAAATTTCCCGCCAAAAACGATAATTTCAAAGTGAAATAACTTGAAAAATCGACCCATGACCCCATATTTCAAATGAATATTTCAATGTGTCATGGTATTAACATTACGTATGCAAATTTGTTTTGAAAAGTAAGATGGTCGACCAAAGTAACGTATCCCCTTAAACTACATGTACAACATTTTTTTCTCATCAAAATGCACAGGTACATATTATGTATTGTGCTCTATTGACCTTATTACCTGTTTCTGAAAGAAAACTAGTAAATTATTTTAAATATATACAACTATATTGGAAGGATTAACTAAAGGTTAATTTTGAATTATAGATAATTAAATATGAATCCGTCTGATCAAAGTTTGTACTAGGAACTACTGCCATTCAATTACATCCAATTGTTTGATAGATAATATATGGATCTTCAGGTGTCATGATTAAATTTGTATTAAAAACACATGTTCCTTTTACATTTTTAATTAGTACACTTGGATCAACAAGCTTAATTGAAATAAATCCACTAAACTAATTAATCATGTTTATAATGATAAGAAAATATAAAAACATACTATAAAATATATGCATACATTTTGAATAAAATTTGGTTGTACATAAAAGATAAGTTATGCTTGTATTTTGCAAAAATGATAATATATCACTAAAAGCCTGAGAGGTAGTAGGGCCCAATACTGGCACTCATGGTGGACAGGTTGGCATGTCAAGATAGTCCTTTTCTGACTCCAATTGATATTTTTTGTAGGTTGGAGGAATATGCCAGTGGCAGCAACACAAAAAGATGCACAAATTTTCCAACACTACCAACACTTGTTGCCAAAATCACCAGGAGCAGATAGTTATTTTGGACATGAATCACTAGACATTGGACACTTGCATAGTATACAAGAAGACGAGGATTTCTTTAGTCCACACAGTCCTCCAATTTTAAATTTGAGTCCCCATTTAAGTTCCCCAGACAGAACATCACCAACCCAAAGAACATCTCCTCAAAGAGGATCACCTTTTTACGATCTGCGTGAAAGTACAAGAAGAAGGTCATTTCATGGTAAGTTTCATGTGTGTGTAAAACTCTTGATTAGTCATTATATTGTGCAAATTGTGTTTGAAATACAGGGGTGATGTATCAAGAACTGAATGATCTGAAACCTTAGACATTGGTTGGTCTGTTTTTGTCCCGGCCACAACATGGAGCGGGGACATAGAAATGTCATGGGTTCGCCTGTCTGTCCATGCGTCTGTCCGTCACACAGCTTGGTATAGAGCTTCTGGTAGGGGTCCCATATGGTGGGATGCATTTTCAGATTGGTCACTTATCAACTTCCTGTTTAACGAGGTGTTTTGAGGGGGGATCTACAATCTGTTCTTGTTCATACAGATATTTTTGTCCTGTTTATATTTACAACTTTTATGGAACATTAAAGTGACTGACTTTCCCTGTTACTTCCAGACTTTCTGTATTTTATGGACGATGGATTTTTCTGCTAACATTAATCTTGTTAACTACTGGACACCAGTTTGACTTTATTTACATGCCTTGGTATATTTCCTTTGGAAATCTTAAAAATTACATGTGCATAGCATGATAGGACAAGCTTTAAGAATAGTTTGTAAAAGTTAAAAACTAACCCTATGAAAATTGGAAATTAATACTAGAGATTAATTCTTGTTTATAATATTTATTATTTATTGTTATACACATTTTATATGCACTGTAATATGCCCCCTGTAAGCCCATTCTTATGGATAATAAGATATTCTTCATCTTCTTCTTCTATACACAGGTGTAAAATGTAATTCATCCCATTACTTCAGAATCTTAAATTGTGATTTTCATTTTCTTGAAAATTGTTACTTAGTGTTTCTTTCATGTCTAATTTGAGATAGAATATCTACATGTAGCTACAATGTATGTTCCATACTCATAAATGACATGTGGCTTCCTGTACTTTTTTGGACAACTTCAACACTTTTTTATTTTAGAGGGAAGTTTTCAAATGCAGAACTGTTCTAGTATTATAACGGAAGAAGCAGACAGCAAGGTATGTACCTACTAGACACACGGTGACATGCATGTATGTTATATATGTCAGTTTACCATTCAGTGCTTGAAAGCTTACATAGGAGTGTTCAATATGGGTGCAGTTTGACAATTTTAGAAAAAAAATGGTAACAAGAATGACTAGTATAATTGACCTGATAAGAGGGTACTTTGAAAATATATTTCAAAAACATTCAGAATGATAGGGTTACAGCAGGTACCAGCACAGTATAACAGGGTTTTTTCCAGGATTTTGAGGGCTTTAGTCACTTTAGCGGTCGACCAAAATGTGTGACCTAATAATCCATAACCATGTTTGCTTCTAGCAGTCTGGTTGTTGCAAAAAATACCAATACTTGAATCTCTATATGTGCAGGTTATAGCTATGAATGTCTATGTATATTATAATTTCAGTACCATAGACAGGACACAGATTACAACAATTATTATCATGTTCAATAAAATATATCTAAACATTTGTTGAATTGATTTTTCCTCTTTCAATCATACTTAATGTGCTGCAGATTCTTTGCCTTTAATATTTTAGGCATAACAAAATGATAACGCCCCCACCACCCTTTTTTACAAATTAAGGGAAAATATGTATTACTCATCAAGTTTAACATGCTCATAGAAAGCTATAAGCACACATAAAGTCTCTCTTTTTCCTCATTTGAAGAAGCAGTTTTGTTTATCATTTTCATAATGGTAATGCTAATTGACTGGTGGTCCCTAAAAGGAGGAATATACAAACAACAAAACAGAACATCCTTCATGTCCTATAAAGGAGCTCTACAAATTTAGTTTAATGTTCAGGTGGCTCGAGGTTATTAAACAAAACAAAACAATTTCTTGACTCAAAATCATTGAAACTCCACTACACCTCCGCTGAAATGGAGGTGCTCCTATCTAAGGAGGGTAATAAAAGGAAGAAGAAGGAGATCGTAAAAATGTAAACAAAGTTCTTTTCATCTTTTCATGTTATCTCCTTTAAATGCATGAAAAAGAATGTTTTTGGATTACAGGATGTTCTTAATAAAATAGTTTCATGAAGGTAAATCCTTTCATCTATATTTACTTCTAAGTTTTTGTGATATTTACACAAGAATTATCATTTGGTCAACATGGTCAGAGCACGTGGGTTGACAAACAAATATTTTTCAGCTGATATAAAAATAAACTTTCTCCTGATTGGTCAAGTATATTTCATTCATGATTGATTTCGAAATCAATCAGGGATAGTCAAGCACCTGTTAACCAATTAAACTTAATTAACTGTAAAAACATATTCGGCCTCCGGGTGTTTATGCATCTATGTTTATGCAGACAGCTTGGGTCATAAATCAATAGGGCTTCATATTAAAATCTGTTGTCAATTTGAATTACACGAAAATGACGAAAGATTTAACTGATTATCGTAAAAAAGGACGAAAATTTTCTACATTTTTGAAAATTAAAGTGGCGAAATTGGTTTGAAAATTTTTCGTCAAATAAAATATCTTTTCGCCAATGACGAAAGTGACGAGCGCTAGAAAAATCACTGTATAAACTATTACATTTATATTGGACACTTTCTCGTCCATTTTTTCATATTTTCATTTCTGCTTCAGATAATGCAGTAAGCATTCATTTTTTCTGTGCTATATATTTATGTTTTATTTTATCCTCTCTGAATCTTGGTTTTGCTTTGTGATAGCTGATAGCAAGCCCCAACAGAATACTGTATATGAAAATCTATACCTTAGCAAGAAGTTGACATATATTGATCTATGTAATTATTTCCCTTAGGTGTTTCCCTTATTTCACAAATACAAATAAACCTACAAAGTCAATATTTCATTGATTTTGTCCTAAATCATTATCAATTTACTGAAATACTTATTTTTTCATGAAATAAATCATGTATCCATGTGGACAAAGGGAATTTTTTTTAAAGATCAAATTAATATTGAAAAGTTTCATGCATATATATATGTATATACCTTGAGTACAAATTTTGAAAGATAAATAAACAATTTATTGTACATGTATGGTCGGTGATATTTTGTTTGTGTTGTTTCTGTACAATTTCTGGCTCACCTGTTGATACACCCACATGCCAGACATGTGAATGCAGCTGCATACTTCTACAAGACGGTGAGGTTGCTAAAATTGACCAGAGCAGGTGTTGGTTCTTGTGATGTGTCATTAGTTTTTCACACAAACTTTAAATTAAAACCCCACAGTTTATTTCTTCTTTTTTAAAGTCATGTACGTAGAACATTTAGGATTTATATACTGACGGACAAAAGAAAGGATACACATTGAAAAAATTGTTTTTAAACCATATTTTATTATTTGTCATAATTTCGTTGATTTATCCTAATAAAACTTTGCCATACAAAGGTTTGGCATGAAAAAATGCGGAAACTTGACGAAGAGATAATCCGCCATTTTTGATTAAAAAAAACTCCATGAAAATCAAAAACTCTTATGGAAGATTTAATGTGTTTAAATGGAAATGTCAAATAAAGGTCTCATTGTGTTTAGAAGTGCCAGGAAAGCACAAGATTTTTTGGAAGATTTAGTGTCCACAAGGTTTTTAAAGTCTTCAAAGTGTAAGGAGGGGAGTGTGCAATGTCCATTTCAATCCAAAAAGTTTTTCATGCACAAATTTAGGTGCAGTTCAGGTAATCTTTAGTAAGGAGAAGATCTGTCACAAAAATGTTCACCGTAAACAATGATACCCAGATACCCTTTTCCGTCAGTAAAAAGATTTACAGTTTACCCTACTTCCAAAAATGTGATTTTAAAATTTCCTGCTTTCATCTTTGCATGTCTGATGCTTAGAAATGAAGACACATCAACATGTTTTTTCTGCAGTATCGGGTGATTAAAAACAATTCTAAAATGTTCCTATCAATTTTTTCTTACTTTGCACCAATAATCTTATTTTAGAGAGCATTCAAATGTGTATCCTTTCTTTTGGCCATCAGTATATAAATCTTATGATGAAATTGACCAGTCCTAAAAAATCACTGAAACTTGTAAAACAGTTTATGTAAATTGTGACTTCATATATCCACAGCTAACAATAAAAGATGTTTTCTTTATAAACTCAGTCTTGTAAGAAAATATTATAACTTCTGAGTCAATGTAGACCTCTCTCCACATCTAATAGTATTCTTCTTGTATTTTAAAGAAATAAAATCAATTTCTGTGTAGACCTTCTCAGTTTTACAAATCAATGTTTGTGATTTTCTGCTTACCGTATTTCTTTTACTAGCAACATATTCTTTTTTTAATAAAGATAGGAAAAAAATCAAAACTGAAAGAAAAAAGTCTTTGATTCATTTAAATATTTACATATTAACTCTTTCCCATGACCTCTTATAGAAGAAACTAAAAATGACTAGGATAAAAAAAGTTGTTCAAATCTGAAAGAGTAGTCTTTTGTTTAATTAACACTCACAATAGTCGACAGTATTATTGAAAAGCGGTAAATTCCAGAAATTTGAAAACCCTCTGTTGTACCTCAGTTTCTCCCTTTTTGAGGCCCCTGTAAGCAGGGCTCCAGAACTTCTATATTTTGTGTGATCAATATGAAAGCCATATCTCACTTGCTAATCTAACAAAGAAATAGACGTATAACTCCATTGAATTTGGCAGTTAAGCCAGTATTTCTTTAGAATGCTCTAAAACTTTGAAATATCCAGTATCTAAGTATGCTATGAATGTTAAAGATTGTTATACAGTACACAGTTTTATTAGCATATGTCTGGAAACTAGACCTTATAAGAAATCCAGCCAAGTTTAGTCATTACTATTTAAACTTTAAGTCAGTGGCCTAAAAATGTTTCCTACATGTTCAGATACGAGGACCTGACAAATATGTAATATAGAATTTCATATGACCTAAATATTGTTTATGTATTTGTATACATACATGTAGTCATTCTAATATGATAGTACAAATTGATCATGCTCTTTTCCAGAGAAAATAAAGGGGGGGATGATATAAATAACCTGAATGATAAGATAGCATTGAGAAGTTTTATGTTCAGCAATGACAGTAATGCATACAACCACATAGATGAGTGTATGGCCTGAAGGTCTGTAAAAGGTTCCATTGTTATACTTGTACGCCTCTGAGGAAATCAATAGATAACAGGTGTGTCAGGAAGAACAAGGCCAATATATAGTTCCTCCTTGATCATGATAGATTTATATGTAATTTATGTGTGTGGGGGTAAACTTGGTGAGTTTTTTTTTTTTCAATTTAAAATGAAGTTCATAGACATGGTAGACTATATGAATTATGTATATTGAATATAATCTGACTGTTTAACCCCTGAAGAAAATTGTATTTGCCTGAAATTTTAACCAAGATTATATGGCTTTCTTTGTTAGGGCTGTTTAAGTATAGAATACACTTCAGTTTTCCTAACCACAAGTTTTATCTATAAAGATATACCTTGTGTAAGTGAAGCATGGCTAACAAACAACGTATAGAAACCATTCTAGGTCATTACACAGTCGTTATAGTGGGGAGAAGGTCTTTCTTACAAATTATGTCAACATGAAATACTTCACCCCCTTGATATGAATCATCAGAGAAGTATTTTAAATCCCCTATACAAAAGCACCGACTTCCTCTGACTGATCACAAAGCTTTGTTTTCCTTTATTAAACCTTTTTCTTTGTTCAGACTTTTTTGTAAAGTTAAATATTACATGCCGGCTGGGTAAGGAGTAGTACAGAATTATTGCTTGATAATATAATTCTTTTTTTTTGCAACTAACAACTGTAGAATAGCGTATATATATATAGGGGTGAAATTGAGAGATCTAACCTCATTGATAATTTCATGAATCATAAGACGGACTTTGTATGTAGATCAAGGGTTTTCTCATTGTCATAGCTGAACCTGTACAAGTGTTGTTAAAGAAGAAATTTTTAGGTTCAATTATCTGTATTGAATAAAATTCTCTAGAACCATGCTTACTATTAGCATAATTTATTTCCCTTTGTGATTGCATAGAATTCCCCCTTTTCTTAAAGAAATTAAACATGACAGTTATGCAGTGGTTGGCAATCAAGAGATAACACTGCTCAGTTTTAAAACTTTGTAGACACAAGATAATTTATGGCAGAACTATTTAGAGAGATTTTCTAATTATATCCTGTGTACGTACACTGCATCCTATAGATTTTAATGAATCTGTTTCTTCATGTGTAAATTGATGCAATTTATGATAAAGTTTCATAAATTTAAGGTAAATCAATTCCTGCTTTGAATTCTGGTAGAAATTTGCATGGGTTTTGTGCTAATAAATAGCTGTGCCTAACATAGAATTGACACGTTCATGATTGCCTAAGTATTGATTCTTGTATTTTTTTCTCAGAGTGAGAGTCCTACCAGAAAGAGAAGAAAGACCTCTGGTGGTTATATTGATCTAACAAATTCACCGAGCCCCCCACCGTCGTGGACGAGGGAAGTGATAACAGAGGCTGCCAGACTGAGCTCAGCTCGAAGAAGACCTTCAAATCATTTACGACGTGATAGATGCAGTACACCAAGGGCTCGTAGAAGGTAATCCAATTGTTTATTGATTTACATTTTTTGATATATTTAATGTTCATTTATATTTTAGGGTGTCAGATTTTCATGATTTCAGATTAATATTTCAGCCATTTAATTGTAAAATAATTCATTGATTCTGCATTAAAATTTTCCTTGGTGAAATATACACAGAAATCAATGCAGTTAGTGGCCATTGATTTTCTTTGTTGTATAGTGGGCTTTGTTCTCTCCCTTTAATAGGGATATGTTTACTCATCTATTTTTCTTGGGGATTTATGTCTCCACAACGTAAACATGAGTGGGTACAATTTCCCATTTAAAGAGCAGATGTGTACAGTCACACCCCTTCAAAGATTTCAAAGGTCGGCTTATGGGCAGGTTTGGTTAGACTTTATACCTCTATAGCAATCTTATCTGGCCATATTTGTTAATCTCATAATTTATTCTGAAAAACCTTAGAATGCCTTAAGATACAGGTCTATACATGTAGTAAGGCTGTGGCAGCTTATGCACTACAGAGTGACTTAAAGGCCTGAGGACCTGACTGACCTCTTCTTAGCTCATGAAGTGATATTAATATCTTGATCATGTTTATAAGCTGATATAAAGGCAAAATTATATATGTTTTAGTATAACCATGGAAGTATGATAACTGTATTAATATTCTAGGTACATTTGATATGAGCATAAGTTTGATAACGAGACAACAGTAAAAAAATGCATACTTCTGCTGATAAAGTAGCCTTTTCTTTTACTTTAATACTCAAATATATCTAACTGATTAACAGTATTTGATAAATTTTGGAAAAAAAATCAATTTTAAGCAATATAAGATTAGTTCCTAGCAAAGTATTTAATAAAACATAAAGATTGCCTTAAAATTCTTCTGGTTTTATGGTTGAATAATTTTTAGCTGTTTACAGTTATACTTGTCCATCTTATTATTTTCCATTCAATCCTAAAAAGACATGACATTCTATTATGTTTTATCCTTGATTTGGTCATTTTGTATGTTGAATTTTATTTATAAGAATATATATTTTCATCAATTTCATTTCACCTGCATACGGTGTCTATATTTCTTCACAACTAATTCGATGTTCAGATTTTTTGACCCGACACCGCTTTCTCCGTAACCGACTATTAGACCAAGGTTATAAGAACATACATCTCATACGATCCCTAAAAAAGTTCTTTCTTCGTTATCAGCCACTGGTAGAAAAATTTAATATCATGTTAGACGATATGGTTAGTTCTTGCTTTGATTAATGTTTGGCTGGTTGATGCTGTACTGAGATGATCACCCTAACATCCCTAATATGTCTTCACAAACCTGTTGTGTTTTGTGTAACTAGCGGACCCAAAGATCGCAATGGAAGGGGGAGGTTTGGTGCGCCTTAACACCTGGTTTAACCCACCATTTCTTTTGAAATGCCTGTACCAAGTCAAGACCATTGCGTCTGCGATCTTCACACTTACAGACATTTGAGATTGATTCTCCAAGTTCGGTAATTTTGTTATTACCTTTATTTTTTCTTCTTTTGGTTAGGATATTTTTTAAATTATTTTCAGTTTTACACTTAGGATAACACACAGTTTTTAAAGAAAATGATGAACTTTTTAAAATCCAATATTTCTCAAGTTATCATCATTGTAAGCATTAAACAGGACTTGTTCACTCCCCAAAAAGTGGTGTGGTTTATTTTCCTAAGTTAAAACAAATATTTAGGTTTGATATAACATTTGGTATAAGTTCAGACCAACAACAACATTTTGTAGATATTGTTTGGCTTCTTAACAGATTTCCGGACACATTCTATCTGATTTTGGCCAAGGCTTTTTATGACTAATACTTAAACTAGTATATTTTATCTGAGAATGAAATAGGTCTATTTTAAGTATAGCCCTAAAAGCTATTTAACTGGTATGATTCATGGTTGGTAAACCACACTAGAAGTATTTGTATGGTATAAAGTTTTTGGTCAATTTAACGAATGCTATAACTGCTTGAGTATGTGCAAACTTATTTTTTATCTGTTTATTATATAAGAAAAATACCCCCCCCCCCCCCTCGGGAAATTTTGGCAAGATATCTATGAATTTAATAGACTGAGTCAATTTTCTACAATGACTTCAGTTTCTCTGATAAATTTTAAAGACAACACATCCACTAAGTATAAAAAAAAAATTTTCAGGAAAAAAATTCACTCTTGTATTTATAGTTCTCTTCTGTGTGATGTCATTGTTTCATGTTCATGAACTCTCCTGGTTATAAAATGGTGAATGTTGGGCTGGGTGGGGGGAGTTATTTTCATAACATAACAATTTTACTCAGCAAGTACTAATCACAGCCACTTGATATTTAGTATACAGTATCAAGGTGGGGTCCCATAAAGTAGGATTCAATTTCAGTTCTGTCACTGAACTACTTCCTCTTAAACAAAATTCAGCTATTTTTTACTTTGACCGATTTTTTTAACAGAAATTTGTTGTTCATAGAAATTTTGCTTTTACTCCATTGTAAAAGTCATGTTCATTATGTTCCTTTTATAAATTATTTAAAATAATTCTTTTAAACCTTCATTGTGATGTCATAATGATTTTGTTGTTCATGAAAACAGCAATGCTAATCTTTCATTGTGATGTCATAATGATTTTGTTGTTCATGAAAACAACCATGCTAATCTTTCATTGTGATGTCATAATGATTTTGTTGTTCATGGAAACAGCCATGTTGTTTTTTCATTGTGATGTCACAGTGACTTTGGTGTCTTTTTATCTTGCATTGTGATGTCATAGTGATGTTTCATAGCAATTTTGTTGTCAATTGATACATTTATGCTCATATTTCATTGTTATGTCACAAAACTGCTTGCATAGTAATATGCAGGCTATGGAAACATAATAGCCATGATCCTGTTCCTTGTGATGAGCCAATGAGGATGCTTTTTACAAAGAGGAACAAGATGGCTGAACACTTATCCTTCACTGAGAGTGTGCCTGTTTATGTACATGCTGATAGCAGGAGATACTCAGACCATTTCCAGCATGTAGGTCATCCTATTCAGACCACAAGCCATCTTCTACCATTGATGATTCCTCTTAACTTTGTTCCTCTTGGACAACAACTGAATATCTTCAACCAGGCTGGCTATCATGGATTCCCTTTTGATATAATCCCAGGGCAGTATGTTTTTGTCCCTCATGTTACTCAACAGCCAAACAACAGTGTTGGAGACAGTGGAGATATTACACAGTCTATGGAATGGGACAATGCATTCTCAAGGATTTCACAAATCACTGATCAGTATTTAATTGAAAATGGTATATCCCATTTTGTCAGAGAACCACACAGATTTTCAGGGTTTGCGAGATTGGGCAATCAAAGTGAAGTTAGTGGTAGAAATTCTACAGACATCTCTACTGATATACATCAGCAATCTGGTAACAGTCAGTCACATCTCAATAATATGGAATATGAAACAGATCAATCAACTGAATACTGGAATTCCACAAATCCTGATATGCAGTCAGAATATGAACAGGGAATGCACGATGAAATGCACCAGTTTCCATCGTTACAAAACTGGTTTCAGAATCTTTTAAATCAGTATTTCAATGAGATAAGAACTTGGATACAAAATGTAGTATTAGGTCACCCTAGACAGAACAGGACTCGATCATTGTTAGGTGTCATTTCATCAATGGTTTCAGAAAATATTCTAACTGTTCTCCAGACTGTGTTATTTGGGTTCATAAGCGGTGTTTTTATTGGCCAAGATTACACTATCAGACAGATTACAGAAACTTTAGAGAATATTGAACACACTAGAAGGATAAACCACAACACAGCTATATTTCTCAGAACCAACGCCAGGATTTTCAACGTATTTCTGTCTCCAATAAGACTGCTTTCCAGATTTGCTGAGGTTGTTGACAGTACCACGAGATGGATGATTGTTAACAGAACTAGTTCAATACCTGATGTGTTGCCGTGGTAATCATATCAAATAGGCATTTTTAAGTGCCAACACCCGTATTTAGTCTGATAATTTTTGCAAACTTTACATCAAGTATAAAGCCTTGTCCTAGTTTTTGTTTGCCTTTGTGCTTTTGTTATTGATTTGTAAAGAGTATTTTCAGATGTAGTATTGATTGTTGTGTACACAAGACTTTGCCATATTAAGCCTGTTTTTCACATGACTCGCCTTGTGACTGTGATTAGCCAGTTTCTGTCATCACTTCTAGGGGCTATATTCATTAAATCTTTAATTACTAATTCAACATTTAAATACTCAAAGTCTATTTATGACTCCAGGAAATCTTATTTCCCTAATTGGTTTTCAGGTATTATCTATGAGGATTTTTTATGCAATACAAAATCTAAATCTGTAATACTTTTGTAAATTTTGCAAGCAATTAATTGTTAACAGCAAAATATTCTTATGCTATTAAGACTATTTGTTACATTTGTACAGATTAGTAATCTTCAGTTATATTTTAGATTTCTGAACAGTCTGCAATTGAATCCCTTTTGTGTTTGTTTCAGTATTGTGTTGGTTGAAATATGTAGTTTGTTATTTGCCTGAATATATATGCAAACTGATTTAGACAGAATTCATGTCAGTGATTTTATTTGTATTTTATACACTGTTGGATAATGTCTTCCCATTTTCCGTGTATCATTACAATGTACCAGTAGTTAATAGTATTTTAAAAAGTTAATTTACTGATACTAGTGAACAGCCAGAAAAATCCAGTTTTGAGTGTCCTAATTAAATTTGAAATTCAGCCAAATATTGAATAAAATAAAATGTTCTTTATTCTATTTTACCTCTCTGTTAAAATTACAAAATTGAAAATGAGTGGACTAATCAATTCAGTAAAAAATGCAGTTTCTTTTATGGATAATGAAATTAAAAAAAAAATGCCCAACATTTAAAAGAAGAAGGACATAAATAATGTTTGTTTTGTTCATCTGTCTGTCCAAAATCAGGTTTCCCTTCATGGAAAAGTTTCTTTTCCTTTTTGTGAAGTGATAAATCATGGACAAGTTTTTTTGTAATAATTTTGTTTTATTATAAGTTGATAAATAAATCTGAAATGGATTATTAATAGAAAATAATGAGATGTGGAATAAGTGTACGCGACACAGCCCACAATTAAACGGCAATTTAGAAAAACCACAATGGACAATTATTAATATGGTTTTATTTAGGCTCCCCTTGAACATGTTACCAACTTTATCTTATCTTAATTTATCTAAATTTCAGTCCTGGAACAAGAAGACGAACAAGAGACAGAAACGTTCATCAGACTCGTGAGAATTCACCAGAGCGCCGTGCCTTCCAACCCCCACATATTATGGCTTCACAGATCCACCCTGCCTCATTATCATCTCACCACAGATCTGGACAGAGACCAATACTAATGGAACAAGTAAGTCACAACACTATACATGTATTATGATACAGGTTAAACCTGATAAGCTCCCGCAGATAAAGTAACTTTCTTATATATATATATATGGTGCCTCATATCCATAATTTTGAAAAAGAACGGACCTGCAAACTGAACAAGGAAGTGAATTGCTTCGGACGCGGACCTCGAAGAACGCATCCGTAAACAAAAAATATTTGTACTTACATTTTCGAATGTAAAGCCGGTTAGAGAGAAAATAACAAAAACAAATTTGTTTACTGAGGACAAAGTAAATATATTGCATTGGCTACTGAGAATGACATTTGTCTGCTGCATTTGTTTGGTTGATAATGCACCGCTTTTTTGGGGGTCTTGGTTTGCGTAAATTAGAATGACAGGTTCCCGCGCTTCTGTCATTTTGCTTTGATAGACGCGACCTCTAGTGGACGCCAATAATAAAAATATCCCTGATGTCCTAATTTTTTATTCAAATTCTTTACATTTAAAACATTTCATAGCTGGAAATACTTTAAATAATTCATATGAATACAATAAATATGTTTATCATTTTTTAAATTGAGAAATTCCCAAAAAGGAATTTAATTTTGCATTCAGTGTTATTGGGTGCGGATTTTTGACTAGCTTATACGTCTTCCGGTTGAAGGCATCATACTCAGTCTATTTAGCTTCCGCTTAGCGGGAGCTTATTATTTAAAGACATTGTTAAAGATTTGGACTTATCCACCACATGAACAATACAGGGTTTTGAATATGATAACACATTGGACCAAGACAATATTGTTGAGAATATGGTCTAAAGGCATTTAACTAAAAAATAAGAGAGTTGTGTAGAAAACAAATTATTAAAACTAAGTCATTAAAATAATCATAGACCTGTATATGTATTCTAATATACAGGTCTATGAAACAATGCAGGAGAAAAAAGGCAATTGATCATATTCAATAGTTCTGAATGTAAAATAGAGAATCTTTGAGACAATCTGATCATGCATAACAGGCATGTTAAGCCTAAAATCTGAAAGATTGATTTATTGGAATGAGATTGGTATTATTGGAAGCATTCTAATATGACGTATTTAAGCACCTGAAGGAATCAGCAGTTACTAAGCCCAGTAAACAATCTAAGATTATATTTACCATCATGATATAAATATAATACATTTACATTTAGCCTGTGTGCTAAGAATGTCACAACATTATAAGACAACACTTTTGTTTCTCTCCAATCTCAATCTCATATTCTGAAAATAGAATTGGCTCCATGTTTAAACAATATTAAGCATGTTAAGTCCTGTTTTGATGTTGTTTTTTGCCAAATTGCAATGATTATTTTATGAATTACTGTGACATTTGATAGAAATTTGTATTTTTAACACAGTTTGAACCAATATTAGTGTTATCAGAATGTCACACGGTAAAGTTTAAATGGATACAATTCAAGTTAACTTAATATTGTACTGAACACTTTATTCAGAGTGCATGTTTTCTTATAAATTCATATCTTGCCTTATTCACAAACATTTCCAATATTTCCATCTTTTTTTTAGTTCTGCTTTTATTATTACAATTCTAATCTTTAATTCATGTCTTATTCTATTTTCAGATTCCAGTGACTGCTCCAGTTTCTATGACACCCTTTGCAATCCCAGTATGCACTGGGCCTCACCATATCCCAGTGTGCACCACAGCTCATATCCCAGTGTGTAGCAGCCAAGCTACCTGGTCCTTCCCTGCTTGTAATGTCCCTCTTCCGACATGTAACATGCAGCATATCCCAGCATGCAGTCTACCACAGATTCCTCTGCCTCATCCAACGTTTCCTCCTCTTTTTGCTCATCCGCATAACATAGCTAGCCATTTACCTCGTCACCACCAACATGTTACTCCGCCCACGTCACAGTTTGCAGCCAATCACAATCAGCCACATCATCACCACCAACACCATCAACAGCATCACCATTCATTTCACCAGGTAAGTGGTCTGTGTTATTTCGAAATTTAAACTTGTAAAAAAAAATTATTTTGCACATGTTTATGATAATTAGTAGTTTATGTCAGAGTAACATTAGGGCTATTGATCATTAAGTCATTAAAATATTTTGAGGGTTCTAGATGAAAGAAAACATACCAAAAAAACTAAAACTAAAACAGAACTATGAACAGCAACTACAAAATACCATATCCAGTACATCACGTGTGAAGTTTAAGAGGTATAGCTATTGATCATCAAAGTTGCTTTTCAAATTTCTATTTCATGTATTCAAAACACAAATTCCAATTGCATTTTCAAAATGAGTTACATGTTTCAATTCATTTGTATTTTGCTATTCTTTCATGTTTTGACCTTTGTTTCAGCGCCAAGAGGAAGAAGTACAAATGATTCCAGACCATCGTCAGGCTTTCCAGGTGCCATTACATCACCCACCTGGTGGGGCCACACCCTTCACAACATCACCCCCTGTGTTGCTTCAGGAGCCCAATGTTCATCCAACACCACATGACTTATTTGTAAGTAATTATAGATGGGTTAAGTCTTGGATTAGTGGCAGGTTAAACAAAATTGTTGAAAGATTGTATTTGAAAATATTTAGTCAATTTTACTAGGTGTAACTGGAGAATGTGGGACAACAGGTGGGAAGGAAAATATTTAAGTAACAGTTTTGTCAATAACTACTCATCAGAGCCTTTTTATACCTTGGTTTGCAGCATCAGTATGGGTTTCAAATTATGGGATTCAATTTCAGGTCTTTTTTCCCTAGATTCTGTAGCTAGAAATCTAGCCATTTTTGGCTCATTTTCATAGTTGTACACTGACATGATTGAGGACTTATCTTTTGTGTATGACAGACCATAACATTGAACAAAAGTTTACTATTTAACAATATAGAAAACTAAAATTCCTGAAGATTTATTATATGGTTCCTTAAAATGTACAACCATTAGTTTTTATACGACCGCAAAAAATTTGCGGACGTATAATGGTATGATGCTGTCGTCGTCGTCGTCGTCGTCGTTGTCGTCGTCGTCTGTTAACTTTAGTGTATACACGATAACTTTAGTTCTAGTTATCCAAATGCAATGAAATTTGACAATGATATTTCTTACCATTAAATGATGGATGGGATTGATTTTGGGAGTCCCCCCTTTTTTCGTTTGGAAATTAAGGGCCAAAAGGGGCCAAAATTGTAACTTTTTTGTTTGTTCTTACAATTACTTTTTCAAAATCTTCTCCTCTGAAAATACTAAACAGAATTCAATGAAACTTGGTATGATTGATCATTAGGGTGTCCTGCACTATAGTAATGTTTCAATTTCTGATTCTTCAAAAAACATGACCGCCGTGGTTCAAAATAAACCAGGGGGGTCAGACTACTGTTTTTGGCTTGTAATTCAAAAAGTATAAGGGATAGATGAAATCTGATGCCACCCTACTGCTTCAGGATCAAAAGTTCTACAAAAGTCTCCATTTGATCGAAGTTGTCAGAAGACCCCTTATAGGGGTTACAGCCCCTTAAAGGTGAAAAATAGCATTTTTTCATGTTTTTGCCCTATAGTATGAAAATTATTGCATATAGCAAAAAGCTGTTGCTTGCTTAATTGTTCATCTCATTTAGCTCTACAAAAAACTCCATACGGTCGAAGTTGTCAGATGACCCCTTATAGGGGCTACAGCCCCTTAAAATAATGTTTTTTCATGTTTTTGGCCTATGAAATGAAAACTATAGCAGGTAGAGAGAAGCTGTTGCTTGCTTAAATGTTCAGCTCATTTACACAATTAAGAATTAATTTTTGCGACCCCCCCCCTTTTTCCCCTATTACTTAATTAGGGGCCAAATGGGGCCAAAATCAAAACTTTTTTATTTGTGGTCCGATTTAAAAAAAATTTTTGCAAGTTTATTCTTGTCAGGTAGTGAATCCAAATTTGAGAATTAATTTTTGTGACCATCCCCTTTTTCACTTGTTTTGTAATTAGGGGCCAAAAGGGGCCGTAATCAAAACTTTTATTTCTGGTTTGTTTTTGAAATTTTTTTTTGCAAGTTTATTTTTGTCAAGAAGTGAATCCAAATTTGAGAAATTATTTTTGCAAACCCACCCCTTTTTCACCTGTTACATAATAAGGGGCCAAAAGGGGCCAAAATTGATTTTTTTTAAATTCTTGTTCGATTTTGACAATTTTTTTGCAAGAGTAGAATACAAAATTGAAAATTTATATTTTTACCCCCTGGGTTGAAAGTCCACCAGAGCAGCATGTGTCAAAAACCTTTGTCAGTCCACCATGGGCTGCATGTGTCCAGAGCAATAGACTATCCATATTGGGCCTAAAATGTACAGGGTTCAACATGTTGCGGTCGTATCATGCTGCGCTCAGCGAAGCTTTTTATTAGTATTATGATTGAGCTGTAAATGATATGCATTTTTAGGATACCTTAACATATTTGCTTAATTGTAAATGCTTTATCACCCTTACATATTAACCTATCTAACATGATTTATCTTCAAGGCTCCATTACACAGACATTTTGCTCGCCCCAGGATAGGAGGACGGAGTGGGAGATTACGATCGATTCCGCTACCTCCACCACCTTACCCAGGATTCCTTCTTCACTTCCTGTAAGTAATCCATAGCTATATACCTATCTGAATTTTGATGAGATAGATTTTGGTATATGGCTTATCATTGCATCTATCCTATTGTTGATGTGTTTTTGTTTTTAATTGTGATCTTAAAGTATCAAAATTTCTTTTTCTTAAATGATTCTAAAAACATTTGTTTGTCATTCTATTTAGTATATGCTATAGTTTTTGAGATGTATTAGGAAACAAATGTCAGCCTTGAACCCATTGAATTTGTTCTTCTTAGGTCTTTTGAAATGTAATTATGTTGATAAAAAAATTATGTACCATATAACTGATAATTTTTGCATTATTTCCCGGTTGTCACTCTGCCGTAAAAAATTAAAATCACACAAAAAACAATGTAGCATTCTTAACTGTAAATAGAGATGTAAAAACACAATTTTTAACATAAGCAAAAATACAAGCACAAAATTTTCATGCCAATCTGCAAAAAATTAACACTGCAAAAATGACCAGTTATACAGTCAGTACTTTGATTTAATGTTTCGTTTTTTCAGTGCAATGTTAAGTAATCCACCCATACCTCATTTAGGACGAGATTTTAACGATGAAGCCACTGAAGTGGAAAACTATGAGGTAAATTTAAATTCAACATTTCTTTAGAAAATAAAAATTGGGACATATTGAAAGGAAAGATAGCTATGATAGACGATAAAGAGATGTGGAAAAAGTGTACGCAACACAACCAACATTAAAGAGACATTAAAAAATCACAATGGAAAACAGGCAGCAGTCTTCAACATGACCATAGGTCAGAGAAGTGGAAAGAAAGGTGAAAAGTAAGACTGGAAAGAAGTGATTGGGATCTTTGCACAGTACTAGAATTTATTAGTAACTCTCAACTGCTTAGAAAACAAATATATAAAGTATGTTTTAGAAACAGGGTTACTTCCAGTGTTCTTTTGATAAAGCGTAGATTCCAAATAATATTTGTACTTTACAATTGAAGGAGACACATCACTAACCGTCTTGTTTATTGTAGGCATTGTTGAATCTGGCAGAGAGATTAGGAGAAGCCAAGCCCAAAGGATTAACTAAGCCAGAGATTGAACAGTTACCTTCCTACAGATTTAACAAAGAGAATCACAATTCTGACATGGACCAGACTTCCTGTGTTGTCTGCATGTGCGACTTTGAGAATCGTCAGTTACTCAGAGTATTGTCCTGTAGTCACGAGTTCCATGCAAAGTGTGTTGACAAGTGGTTAAAGGTAAAGCTAATTTTATGAGTTTTAAATTTTTTTTAATTTATGTCCCCATTAGGTTGCACCTACAAAACTTTCATATGTTTATTGATTAGATGTCATCTTCTTTTTATATTTCTGGTTTTAAATTTTGTTTTAAGTATGAGTCTAATATACAGTGAATACTATCATTAAGAAGGGCAAAGTGTTTAAAAATTATGATCTTGTTGTGCATGGACCAATCGCGAGTTCATCCATTCCGGAACTTTTTGGATATTAGAATGTCCAAATGTCAAAGGTCAACTGAGGTAAGATCTGACGTGAGAACATTGGGAGCAATGGAAGCAACATGTTTACCGATTCATTTTTAAAAAAAAATTGAAAGAAAATGAAATAAAAAGTCTTGTTTGTCAACTTCTAATGGTTGAAGAACATTTCCAAGGAATTTGAGAGAAAGGAACCAGTTTCCCCGTTTCATTCATCAGAGAGTAGGTACAAGTTTTCAGTAAAATCGGGGTAAAATGGCGGCTATTTTGGAACTCACAATCTGGTATAATGATGTGTGGCATAATCATAGAATTCATAATATCAATTTCTGTACTTTACTTTTTGTTTGACAGATAAAAAATTTGGAATGACCACTATCTTTACTATATGATTAATGAGGTGTTTATTTGATATTTTTCAGACAAACAGAACATGTCCAATATGTCGTGCTGATGCTACAGAAGTTGTACAGTCGGACTGAAGAGTTTACAACATGATATTTGATTGGATGCTTGTTACAGATCCATTGATTGGCTACTGCACATTAAGTAGTGGACAGTGAATGAAATACTCAGGAATAGTCAACTTTAGACCAAACAAAGGATGTGACTGTCCTTGTGTCATGGCTTATTATATTTTCTTAGTGTTTATTTTTTGCATGATCAGTATAGCCTCACTCCATATTTTATTCCTATGTTTGTTTGTAGCCCGACTACAGACTTTGGTTTTAATTGCCAGTAATCATTTCTTTATTTAGATCTAGTATTAAATATCATATTAGTTTATTTTATTTACACATATTTAATGGTGACACAACTACACAGATTATCATGTTTACATTTTTAGCACCAATGTGTATATTGCTCTACATGTATTTGCATATCTACAATATATTTTTAGAAATCAAAATATATATTCATGTTTAAGCTTCTGTATATGCTGTGTGAATGATCTTAAATACATGTAGTTAATCGGGTATTTAGTAAAAGATTTGGTATGAAGATTCATTAACCCATCCCTACCATCATTGAGTATTTCTATGTACATGTATGAATGATGGTCTTTCAATGTTAAATAGCATACTTCACATGCATTTTGAAGGAGCTGCATTTTCTTAAAGATTTTTTTTATTCAAACAAATGCCTTGTGGTTAATCATAGTTTTCATCCATATTCATCCATTATATTTTTTTTCTGATTAAATTCAATCCATGAAATGGAATGAATCTGTGTGTCTCCATAATTCAACAGTTTTGCGAATTCCTGTTAAACAGGATTTCAAACAAATTAGAAATAAAAATGTCAAATTCTGAAATAGAGATGATTTTACCAATTACACCTCACAACTTGAGTTGTATATACATGTATCTTAGAACTGGTGATAGTTCATTTGACTTCTATAAAGTAGATATGCTATAATATATAATTTTGATGTAGATTTCATAACAAGTTAAGTATTGTGGAAGTTTTCTTGTTCATGGTTTGGCTACATACAAATGTGAACCTTGGGGGGAAAAAAAACTAACATATAGAAAATGTCCCTTGTTGCAAAATAAAAACTCACAAGTCCAGTGATCATCATATGGCAAGGAAATTTCCACATCTACAGTAAATTTGTTATATTAGGTATTATTTTAGTTTTATGTGATATAAATCACAGCTTTAAGCTGATACAATAGCTACACAAATTAGGTGAAAAATTTGTTATATTTATTTGTTTTTTGTTGATATTTTGTTTTGATGTGTTTGTTATTATGTTTGTTGTTTTGGCAGAGAATACAAAATATTCTATGTGTGTGCTCAAAATCAGTCACCTTAAACCATTTATTTCATTAATGTCATCATGCGGGAGACTTGTACCACAGAGCTTTGAAACTGACCAAAACTTTATTAAAGCATCTCAATCCAGCCAAATGAGGGTTGAAAAGATCAAAGTCATTATTATCATTGAATATTGATCACCATTTTTTTTCTTGCTCTGGATGTTGTGTAAATTTTGTCAGTAAAGTATTTTTGACACAGACTATTTTAGATATATACATTATATATATATAGCATGTAACCCCTCTCCATATTTTTTCATATTTAGATCACAAACTTTGCTACCTCAAACCTTGTATAGGCTTTAATAACACCTATATCTGCTTTCAGTTCACATGTTTCTTAACACAATGTATGGAATATTATTGTCATAAAGTGGGGTAACCAAAAATAATCATAAGATTCACCGGTGCAATATCAAATGTTTCCTGTCAGGGGAAGTCGCTTGCTTAATAAAAAGCAAGGGAACATTTCCTAAATATACTACTATGGTTAAATTTGAAATACATTCTGTTAAGAAACAAGGTTGTCCATTTATATTCCAAATTCTCATTAATTGTATAGTGTTGACACAATATGTATATATATATGGTCCCCCACCCCCTAACTAATCCACGCCCAGGAGTTGATTATATGCAGGATGTTTTTTTATGTTTTATTTGCAAAGCAAATTTTGTTTTTAGAGTTTTATAAGCTTGGCCACTGTATATCGCGTTTGTGTAGGGTAGTTACCTGTTAAGTGCTAATGACAAATTATATTTATTATTATTATTATATTTTAGTTGTTTGAAATAATAAGCTTCTCTGACTAGGTATTATGTGTCGGAGATATTTGTTGAATAACTAAAGGGGAAAAAGATATTTCTGTTAGATAGATTATGTCTCTGATATCTACCTCCATTTTATCCTCAATCTAATTAAATAATAGATGCTGCTGCAAAGAAAATTTCTACAAAGAATTTAAAAAATCTATTGTCAATTTATCTTTATCATTCTTTATTTTATTTTTGGTTTTAATTCTCCGTTTCCACAAGATGATCAAAATCTGACTAAAAAATGTTATTAAGGTAAAAGAAATAAAAGTTAAAAGATTTTATAAAATGATATTAATAATTAAATACATGTATATTATGTTGTTTGTACATGTCCTTTAAAAAATATTGTCGATCTATTGTTGAAAAAAAAGACGTAAAAACGAAATTTATCTCAGCAATTCAAATGCAGCAAATACAAATAACAAAGTTATAAGAGTCTTCAAATTACTATATTATTTTGTATTATTTGCATTATTTTATGAATTTATTTTGAAATTATTTCCCTTTGGTTCCTTGTTAATGTGTCATGTTTTTTTAACTTTTGAATTTATATACTATTCTAATGGAAATTTTAAGATGAGCAATAAAATACAACTAAATTTCAATTCTTTATTTTTATTGATGGTGCAATGAAAAAAGAGGTTGCTATGTGCAATATACTTGTCTGGCTCCCCTTTTGGTGCTTCTTTGTTTTTTTTAAACACTACTAAAGATTTAAATTATGGTGTATGTACTATTGTGGGTGCTGTGCCTTCGCTTTCCAGGCTATTGTGGGTGCTGTGCCTTCGCTTTCCAGGTCAGTGGGTCATTTACTCATGTTTTATAGGTAGTTTATCCTAAGGATCAAGAAGTGAAAATTTTTAAACAGTTGCTCAGCTGCTTCAAAAGGCATTGATTTTAAAAAATAACCAAAGAAGTACAAAAAGGGGATTTAAAGCTCATTTGATAACAACTGACAGCACCTTAAATCATGGACAAAAAGAAAAACATACAAATAAAAATAGGGCATGTAATGGGACATTAAATGATACCCCGCCACGTTATAATATCAAAAGTTCATAAAATTTGATTTAATAGTGGCCTTTCTTGAAAACTGTTTTTGGGATCAAGCTGGAAATTGAACTTGACCTGTATTTTATTGTACTCAATAGCTGTACAAAATATCATTTGAATCCCATGAAGCGTTTTCAAGTTATTGGTCGGAAACTCAAAATTTCATGAAATTTGATTTTTCAAAGTGGCCTATCTCGAAAACTATTTATTGGATCATGCTGGAATTCAAACTTGACCTGTATTTTATTGTACTAAACAGCTGTGCAAAATATCATTCAAATCCTTTGACGTGTTTTCAAGTTATAGGTCGGAAACTCAAAATTTCATGAAATTTGATTTTTCAAAGTGGCCTATCTCAAAAACTATTTTTTGGATCATGCTGGAAATCGAACTTGACCTGTATTTTATTGTACTAAACAGCTGTGCAAAATATCATTCAAATCCTTTGACGCGTTTTCAAGTTATTGTTTGGAAACCTTCGGCAGACGGACAGACACCGAAAAAAAACTGAGGGTATAACATAATACCCTGCCACTTCGTGTGGCGGGGTATAAAAATTACTACAAAATTCCAGACAATAAATTTTGATATACTCGACATGTGTTTCGTCTCTTCTAGGCTTATCAGGGGTGATCTACCAAAAAGTTGCAAATACTAAACGCTATGTGAATATAAGGAGCATAGAACAAAACACTACAAAATGTAATCAGTTAGACGAACCTTTGAAAAAAGAAGTTTGAGAAGGTAATGAAACATGGAATAAATGTTCTGGATACAACCTACAAAAATCTACAGAAATTGAGATATCCAGCAGACTTCAATGTCACCACCTGCCACTAAGAAATTGGAATTGTTCTTATATTACCTTAATATTGCCTATAAGGCATTAAACAACAACTCTCTCAATGAAGGTGGACCCTGCCTAGCACTATTAAAACTTTGACATGTCAGGGTCAACATCACAGTTAATACACAAATCATAAAATGGCAGTAATTATACCTTCTGCTGTACATCCAAGGAAATTGCAACATACTCCCACTGCCCTTTAGCCATATGGGCCTCTTCTATGGACCATAAACCTGTATTGACCAATTGTGATTAATTGAGTTTTCTTACAATAAAGAAAGAAAAGAATCTTTTCTATGACAGGTATTAACTGCAATCTAATTATACTTTCCGCTATCTGACCGAAACACTTTCTATTTAACTGAAGAGGATGAACCTATCGGAATAAGAAAGGAGTCTTGTAAAGCTTCTTCAGCTAACATTAAAGCAAACAACTTCATTTAGCTATCTTCAATAAATTTTATCAAAAGTTGAATTTTGCTAGATCTTACAGCGTTTGTTTTAGTCAACATCATTCAGTCAGTTTTATAAAGGTTTTCTTAACAAAATGCATCAGAAGACAATTAATCTGACCACCCTTTTTCATTAATCCTTTGTGGAAAATACACTGATAACAAGGTATTATTTGAAACTGGAATTATTTTGGAAATTGGAAAATTAAATAAAAAATTTTTGAGTTAGACTAAGCCTTACTAAGAGGTTAGTCATGCCGTCATGGGTAAGGGGGTTAGTTAGTTTACACAATAATTGTTACAATACTAATCCAAACCATTAGTCATGACAGCATGACTAACCCCCTTAGTAAGGCTTAGTCTAACTAAAAAAAAATAATCTAATTTTCCAATTTCCAAAATAATTCCAGTTTTAAATAATACCCTGTTTGATGCATAAGATCAGAGCACCTTGGCTCATAATTCTTTTTAACCTTTGGCTAAGGCATATGAGCATTGCTCCTTAGTTTGTAGTTTTAGGCCTTTCAACTCTTGGCGAGAACGTCTATGATCAAAAACTTACTCACACTGAACACTTAAGCAAGAAACAGCTTTTCTCTTTCAGCAATAGTTTTCATTCTGTAAGCCAAAACGTGCAAAATATTATTTTAAGGGCCGTCTGAACACTTTGACTCTATAGAGACTTTTGTTAAGAGCTAAATGAGCTGAACATTTAAGCAAGCAACCACTTTTCTTTATCTGCTACAGTTTTCATTCCAGAGGCCAAAAACATTATTTTTTGCCTTTAAGGGGTCATCTGACAACTTCGACCCTATGGAGACTTCTGTAGAGATAAATGAGCTGAACATTTAAGCAAGCAACAGCTTTTCTCTATCTGCAATAGTTTTCATTTTAAAGGCCAAAAACATTATTTTTGGCCTTTAAGGGGTCATCTAACAACTTTGACCTTATGGAGACTTTTGTACGGCTAATTTGAGCTGAACATTTAAGCAACAACAGCTTTTCTCTATCTACAATAGTTTTCATTCTATAGGCCAAAAACACTATTTTTTGCTTTTAAGGGGCTGTTACCCCTATAAGGGGTCATCTGACAACTTTGACCCTATGAAGACTTTTGTAGGGCTAAATGAGCTGAACATTTAAGCAATCAACAGCTTTTCTCTACAATAGTTGTCTTTCTATAGGCCAAAAACACAATTTTTTGCCTTTAAGAGGCCAAAAACATATTTTTCGCCTTTAAGGGGCTGTAACCCCTATAAGGGGTCATCTGACAACTTCGACCCTATGGAGACTTTTGTAGAGATAAATGAGCTGAACATTTAAGCAAGCAACATCTTTTCTCTATCTGCAATAGTTTTCATTTTAGAGGCCAAAAACATTATTTTTGGCCTTTATTTTTTTAAGGGGCTGTTACCCCTATAAGGGGTCATCTGACAATTTTGACCCTATGAAGACTTTTGTAGGGCTGAATGAGCTGAACATTTAAGCAATCAACAGCTTTTCTCTACAACAGTTGTCTTTCTATAGGCCAAAAACACAATTTTTTGCCTTTAAGAGGCTGTATCCCCTATAAGGGGTCATCTGACAACTTCAACCTTATGATAACTTTTGTAGAGCTAATTGAGCTGAACATTTGAGCAAGCAACAGCTTTTCTCTATCTGCAATAGTTTTCATTCAATAGGCCAAAAACATATTTTTCGCCTTTAAGGGGCTGTAACCCCTATAAGGGGACATCTGACAACTTCGACCCTATGGAGACTTTGGTAGAGGTAAATGAGCTGAACATTTAAGCAAGCAACAGCTTTTCTCTTTCTGCTATAGTTTTCATTCCAGAGGCCAAAAACATTATTTTTTGCCTTTAAAGGGTCATCTGACAACTTCGACCCTATGGAGACTTCTGTAGAGATAAATGAGCTGAACATTTAAGCAAGCAACAGCTTTTCTCTATCTGCAATAGTTTTCATTTTAAAGGCCAAAAACATTATTTTTGGCCTTTAAGGGGTCATCTGACAACTTTGACCTTATGGAGACTTTTGTACGGCTAATTTGAGCTGAACATTTAAGCAACAACAGCTTTTCTCTATATACAATAGTTTTCATTCTATAGGCCAAAAACACTATTTTTTGCTTTTAAGGGGCTGTTACCCCTATAAGGGGTCATCTGACAACTTTGACCCTATGAAGACTTTTGTAGGGCTAAATGAGCTGAACATTTAAGCAATCAACAGCTTTTCTCTACAATAGTTTTCATTCTATAGACCAAAAACACAATTTTTTGCCTTTAAGAGGCTGTATCCCCTATAAGGGGTCATCTGAAAACTTCAACCTTATGATAACTTTTGTAGAGCTAATTGAGCTGAACATTTGAGCAAGCAACAGCTTTTCTCTATCTGCAATAGTTTTCATTCAATAGGCCAAAAACATATTTTTCGCCTTTAAGGGGCTGTACCCCCTATAAGGGGTCATCTGACAACTTCGACCCTATGGAGACTTTGGTAGAGGTAAATGATCTGAACATTTAAGCAAGCAACAGCTTTTCTCTATCTGCAATAGTTTTCATTCAAGAGGCCAAAAACATATTTTTCGACTTTAAGGGGCTGTAACCCTTATAAGGGGTCATCTGACAACTTCAACCCTATGGAGACTTTTGTAGAGCTAAATGAGCTGAACATTTAAGCAAGCAACAGCTTTTCTGTATCTGCAATAGTTTTCATTCAATAGGGCAAAAACATGAAAAAAGGCTATTTTTGACCTTTAAAGGGCCATAACCCCTATAAGGGGTCATCTGACAACTTCAACCCAATGGAGACTTTGGTAGAGCTTTTAATTCTGAAGAGCCTTATATCCTTCGGATTTTGTCTATCTGTTATGGTTGCTGAGTTATAAGCCATTTTAAGTGGTTTTACCCTATGTTCTATTTTTAGTAACAGCAGCCATGTTTTTAATCGAATCATTTCATAATGAGGATTGTTTGTTGCCAACATGTCATATACCATTCCTGCAAAGTTTCAGTTAAATTGGTTTGGTAGTTTCAGAGGAGAAGATTTTTGAAATTGTTAACGGACAACGGACGCATAGTGATGGCCTTTGGCCAGGTGAGCCAATAAATGAGTATTTTCATCAAATTTTAAATTTCAAAATTCCATTACTTCCACAAATTCCTTGGTGATTTCGACAATTACATATGGTTTTACAGAAGCTCCTAAATACCTCATAAAACTTGCAAGGAGCACATTAAAGAGAAAAAACAAGCTAGTTTTTATACATTTATTACAAATGATATATAGATGAATTTTTTGTTCCTGAGGAACATGTAAAATAAATAAAACAACAGACAATAAGCTAACAACAGGGAACACTACAGAAACTCATAATGACGTGACTAGCTGAGGAGGCCACTATGTAAATCAAGTAGTTATACTACATCTATTAACACATTGACAACTCTATAGACTTACAGATCAAGTCATTATAACTGACATGTGATGAAATGTTACACCACAATTCTATTAACATGCTACTAACATCTAACCCCCTATCTATACTTTAATAATCCTTCTCCTGAACATTCAAACAATAGTTATCTATATGTCATCTAAGATATCACATGACTTTTATCACAATACAAACATGTGCAGGAAATTTTATATGTCTCTGTATCACTCAAGAAAACATCTAGCAAGTGCTTGTAATAAAAGGCTTCAAAGATAAAATACTTCAATCAATAAAACAATGTTTTAAAATGCAAAGATTCATCACAATATAAAATTCCTGCACATGTCATCTTGCTTAAGATGTTATAACTTCTCTGTTGCTATGACTACTGTCCTTCTGAAGGACACGTAACACAATCCTCCATAGATTTTTTTAAATATCATCAAAATATACTTTGTTTTTAATCTAAATTGCAACTATCTCTACATGAATAGTTAAAACAAAATACTACTCTAAAACAAAAGTGATTTCTGTACACATGTTCAAACTTTTCAGATCTTTACCAATTTAAATGTTAATTTTTTTACTAAGGATTCTTTTCCTTCACATTTATTGATATTGCTCAGTTTTGCTTCTTGAGTTATTCATTTAAGAAACTTAATTAATTGAGTTATTATATCATAATGTTTAATTAACACAATAAAAACTTTTCAGTTTTTGTTGTTTAAAATCATGGTTTTGTCACCAATCCTTAAAATGACTGGAATAATTGAGCTAAACAAAACTTTGGGAGACTAAACAAAAAGCTTCTACAAAAGCAACATGTGCACAGAAAAAGAGTGAGCCACACGAAAATAAATATAAATAAGTTAAAAAAAAACAATAAAAAAATAACAAAGTAACAGATTTCAGTTTGTTGTTTTATCTTCTTCATTTTGTTTTGGTTTCAAGCACTATCCACTGTATACAGAGAAGATAGAGAGAAGAGAGAAAGGAAAGTACAGAGATCCCCACAGTTATGTCCCCTTTATACCGTACAGAATATACAAGTGTCCTAGTCATTTCATCCACCCCTCTAACAATTACATGTAACCATACACAACTGTATAGGTAATAGCACCTTATCAGTATAGCATGCACACAAATACAAACACACATACACACACATTTACACAAATGACAGTGACATGAATAATAATAATGTATATGAATATAATAAATATTTATTATCTTTATAATAACTGTACAGGGGGCTTATCTTACAAGAGTAACAATGGATAAAATATCTGATGACTCAGCACTTTCTGTTGCTGTGGTGATACACAGCAAACATTGAATAACAATAAAATCAATAAAATACAAATAAATAGAGAGAGGGATAGGTAGAGAAGATAAAAGAGAGATAAAACAATAAAAGTTTAAAACTTGAGAGGTCTGAATCCAGGACGGTTTGTCTTCTCGCCAGCCCACGACTTGGACTTGATTCTGAAATGTCTGAGGTCTTCAGCGTGGTCTTTATGTAACATGGGCTTGTATGTCTGAGGATCGCAGTACTCCTGGAAAAGGAAGAATAAATATTGAAGAGAACATATTATGTTGGCAAACAAAAAGAATCATTACAAAGATGGTCAGCATAGTAAATTCATTATCATGCATATTTGTATGTTAACTTTTAAATCAAGTAGTGCCAACAAGTATATCAAATCATTCCAAAAGTTCTGGAAGACAACATGTGTTCACAGACACTGGATTTCTAGTTTATGGTTCTGATTAGAGTATTGATTTGTGTTTCATCTCAAAATTTCTGTGTTTTTTTATGTGTTGTTGATGTTTGTGTTGTCATATATTTTTGACTTATGAAACTTGACTGCCCCACTGGTATTTCGTTTGCTCCTTCCAGATCTAAGAGAGAACTTTTATTCCTTTGAAAACCTTTTGGTCTAGATTGATCACATTTTAGTAGATACATGTATATCATTTAAACAAATTATTCATTCATTTCATCCAGATTTTCACAAGTTTAACTTACAGAAAACTGCTCATAGAAAGCCTTGTAACCTCCCTCTAACAGGTACATCTCAGGGTGGTACAGAGCTGGATATATTTCTTTGTTGATATCTCTGTCACGCTGACGTAAAAATCGAGACCTTAAATTTAAGAAATAAGAATGTTTAGTTAACGATTAAATTTGAATAATTCTAATATGAAGACCTGTAAAATAGATGACAGCATGATTCAAGTACTAAAACTGATTTTTGCACTAATATAAGCAATTGATATAAATCATATGATTTCATCTTTTAATAACTTTACAATGTACATCAACACTGACATCTGTGCTAGCCAAGAGTTATTATTCACTTATCTGCAAAGATGCACCATGCAATAGAGAATTATAATGCAAAATTTGCTTTAATCCAACTATGAGTAAATATTTTCCCCGATTTGTAAGATAAACTAATAAGGTATGGTACTTACAAATTAGGACCTCTTTCTGAAGAGAATTCACAGTGGAATATCAGAACGTTTCTCTTCTCTGGATCACTGGGTTGTGATGGGTTCTTCAAGAAGTTTTCTGTAATTAGTTCTCTGGTATAAATATTTTGAGCACCCTGAAATAATAAGTGAAAATAAATGGCAATGCACCTTAAAATAATACATCATGATACAAGAGTCAAGTTTAATATGTGATACATGAGACCTTAAGATATAAATGAATTGTAAATTAGACCTCCACTTCAGCAATATGAGGAAACAATCTTTTGCTCCATATTAACTCCTATAAATTAATTAATTTCCTAGCTAAATAGCAAGGCTGATACAGAAATAATTGTGTGAGGTGTGGAAATGCACTTCATTGACCCCACCATGTATAGATTTCTAAGCAGTGCCTCTGAACCTCTTAAAAGCATGTAATTTGAAGTTTTTTCTTAATCTGTCTAAACTTACCCTGATGTGTCCGCCATTAAACTCGTACGGGTATCTACAGTCAACAATTATAAACTTCTCTATCACATGGGAATATTCATTGTCTAACAATTGACGCATCTGAAAAATACAACATTCAGTATTCACAACTTGAAAATATATATAAATACATGTATATGTCAAAAGTAAAAAATGGCCAGATTTCATTTAATAGGAAGTAGGTGAGGGACAGACCTGAAATCAAATCCCATATTATGGGACCCCATGGTGATGTTGTAACCTACTATTGAGGGGCTGTAATAAGAAGTTGCTGATAACCGCTACAAAAATATTTTCCTCGCCCACCAGACATTCACTATTTTATAATCCAGATTTTTTAATTAATAGATGATTAATAGAAGGACAATTTTAAAACTTAAAAGATCCTACATCATGGATGCAGACCCTTACTCACAAAATTTACATCTATTGAATTATGTTTTTATCAACTTCTAATCATATATTTATAATAATGTCTTACAGTTTCAGGTGCTATAGATTTGAGATCTTGTTTCTTGCCAGGAATGATGGGTAGAGCGAAGGGTCGTGAACTGTCAGCGATGAGATGAGGCTCGTCATGAATCTTGTTTAGATGCATCTTTATCATGGCATCGGTCTCTGAATGACACCTGTGTAGTCGAGGTAGTGGCATGCTCTGTGAATATAAAGGTCACATATCATATAAGATGTATGGAGGCTTTATTTTGATCTGCACCCTATATAATAAACATCTTGATATATTGTTAATATTTAACATTCAAATGCATATTTTATGTGTGTGTCTTTCATATTTTGTAATTTATTCTCTGTACTAGTTTAAATTGCTTGGTGAGAAATGAAAGAAGATCAATTGAAAGAAAAACAGCCCTTCTCAGAACCAATGGTTAAGATTTTACCTTTGAATCTTTAACATCTTCATCAATAACAACAGATTTTCGTCTCTTGTTTTGTTGAGGTGTGGTGTCGTCACTGCAGGGGTAGCGTTTGTTGGAGAAGTTACGACTTCTACAATCAAACGACTGAGATCTGCTGAATAATGATCTGCTCCGTCTTAACTGCAATACAGAAGAAAATTACATGTTTAACTTCATCAGAATTGTATAACTTTATATTCTTGTATATCTAGACAGAACAATTTTGTTTTCCTAGTTACAGACTTAGGACATGTTAGGAGTAACACATTCTAAATTTGTTTTAAAATTCTTATTACCTAAATGCGATTAATCCTATGCATATGAATTAATTATGATTGTTTACCAAAACTTGTTCAATTTAAAATTATATCTTATTTATGTCCAATCATTTATAAACAATAGAATGATAACCACAACAAATGTTCAAAAAGAATAGACAAAATGAAGGGAATTACTCACTTAAGAGATTTAAGACTGCAATTGTCTTGACTCAGTACAGGCATTTCATGAAAGATGGTATACAAACATCTAGGATGAGCCAGTTTTATTATGCAAAACTTATGAAATTTGAAGAGACACATATTCTTACATATACTTTTCTAGATTTTTGTGTTCCATTGACACCTATTCTTACTTTTCTAGATTTTTGTGTTCCATTGACACCTATTCTTACTTTTCTAGATTTTTGAGGCCATTTATTTAGGCTGTTATAACAAGTTGACTGATGTATAACACAAGACTACAAACCTTGGGTGTCTCCTCATCCATGGCCTGTGTATTGGTGTCAGGAATGTTAAATAATCGACCCCTATGGTCAGAAACCTACAAAAAAATTCATAAATAAAATATGATAGGAGTAACAGACTAATGATCATAAAATCATTCCTTTCCTTTAAAATTTTCAGAAGTAACCTGAATAACTTAACACTGTACAACAAAGAACTAGCTCGAACAATTAGAAAGTTCACAAGAATTCACTAGTCTGAACCAATTTTTAGTAGCCCTGGCTTTAGGCTTTTTGAAAGAGGAAAAAAATAAGGATAAGTGATAGTATCTATGTTTAACAATGGAATTTGGACAACTGTGACACTTTAAAGCTAAAGCTACTTTTGTCTCATCTCTAGTTAATTGGAATCTTAACATTTATTCTTAGAAGGAAAATCTTCCAAGTTGCATTTAAAAGTAACACCACTGTGCTCTAGTTTAAATCAATGTGCTAAATTCTAATATCATGAGAATTTGTGCCAGGCTGGTTTTTTATCTTATTATGTTTTTACTACCGATTCTTCTAACTTACATTTGGAGTGTCATCTTCGTTTTCTGTGCTTTGACTAAGTACAGGTGCACTAAACAGATTGGCCATAGTGTTGGGCATGCCAGAAGACTGAAATGAAAGATATGAACATATATTATAATCATCCAAATTTTACTATCTATTAATAGATAATTTACTTTCAAACTCAAGAACCGAGGTTATTTTTATTGAAATTGGTTGCCAAGAATTCCTCAAACACCAGATCCAGTATAGTTCTGATGAGAACATCTTCATGACAGTATTATAATGGTAGTGATAGTGATTAACAAGTATATAATGATAAATGAAGGGCTAAACACACTAAACATGGGGTTGCAACTCTTTAAATGGAATCCTTTACTTTGAAAAGGACTATACAACTTGAGGGACTGAGGATTACTATTAGTCTTGGGGGACTGAGGATTACTACATGTATTAGACTTGAGGAACGGAGGATTACTATGAGACTTGGTTTACCTCTGTGTTTTCATCATGGTCAATCAAATCAAGGAAACCATCATCCACATCTTCTTCATCAAAGCTGGCTAGAGGGCAGACCTTCAATGGGCTCTCAGCTTTACTCTTCTCTGAGAAATCCTACAAATAGATATGTCACAACTGTTGATGAAACAAATACATAACTTCTACAAGGTTTTCATGTAATTATACATCAGTACACCTTTTTTATAATAGTACTTGAACTTCCTGCATGTTAAAAGTATTAGATGAATTTGCATAAAATTTTCATTCTCTGTGATCAGGAAGTAGATTTCTTACAGCCATTCATCACTATAGACTAAAAGAAGAAGCTACATACCAAATATCAAGAGACTGAAACATGTAGTTTTTTGTTGCTTTTTTGTGAAGATGATGGATAGTGTGAAAGTTACCCCTATCAGTATAGGGTAAGCCTTTGACAGACAGAATGGTTATACTAAAGTTAGATGGAGTATTTTAAGTTTATGACAAATGTTTTACTTACGAGACTAGAAAATGATCTGCCTTTGAGTCTGGACGGAGAACTTTTGACAGGGGAATACTTCAGGGGTGAGCAGGTGTCTTCACTGATGATCCTTAATTTACTGCTTTTCTTTGGAATACCTACAGGCTGTACAAACTCGAAGTCCTGAAAAACAATCAAATGAACATATAACAGGCAATTTATCAAATAAAATCAATATACATTTGTGGAAATAGGTAAAGCAAATATCAAACAAACACATCACACTTCTTATGACATTTGTATGATTCTACAAACAGCTAATTGAAGGCAAAAGAAAATAAGTACAAGAGCGTTACTTGTTCCATCTCATCATTTATTTTGAGCACATCCAAAAAATGAAAATTACTCAAACAATTATCATTTACCATGTGAAACATGTGAAGAAATTGTTCACACAGACTAACCAAAGATTCTGTACATACAAAGTTGTCAATTTAAAATTGATTTTCATTTCAAATTCAATCATATACACTATCATATGCATACTTTTGAGAAATAAATAATGTATGATACATACTCTATGTTCCAGGCTAACACCGCTGTCATGTGAGCTGTTTTCTTCCAGGTAGAACATTGGCTTGTGGTCATCAGATATACCTGAATCAGGAGTGATCTGTTGATCTGTGTTCTCTTTCTCTTGAAAGTCTACGGGACTCAGCCGCATCATTGGAGGCTTAAATGAAAATAAAATCTTTGAATAGAGCATACTCTCATTCAAAACTAAAACAAAAGATATACATGTATATAGTAGACTTAAAATAGAAATTAAGCAATAATGAGATGTCAGTCTTAATTCTTACAAGTTTCCTAAAATTTGTATGAGGGTATACAGCTTACGTTTTCACAGGATATTTCAGGTAAAATGCAACATATGACAGGGTTTAGATTTGATTTAGGAAAGTTTTAACAAATGGTATTAACCATATTAAGTCAAGTTTTTCATAATAAGTTTTTCATAATAATTCAACCAATCAGATAGACACACAATCTTTATTCTCATCACCAAATACATAGGTACAGATCATCTTGGATATCCCACTAACTGAAAATTTGGCGAGATGTGGTTTTTGGAATTTTGTAAGATTATTAATCATATATATTCTACTTACAGGCATGGATTGTATCCTTCTGAAGGCAATTGTCTTTTTCCTACAAAAGGAAAAAGTCAAATCAAAATAAGACATAGAACTAAGTCTCATTGTCCCCGAACTGTGTAAGTATGTGTTCTTTTATACAGATATTTCTAATTTTATATTTGACCTAAATCATCTTAAACCTTTAAATACATCTAGGGTGACAGCTCTACTCAATCTTAATGCATTTTACACCTCTCCCTACTCATGCAGCAAAATAATCCTTGTTCAAATACAACATGATTACTCTTGTTAGTTAACACCAATTAAAGTCAATTTTAAATCATTATCAATATAAGTACTGAACATTAAAATTTATTATTTTTCACACCTGTATTAAGTGGACAGGTTAATTAACCGATTATACAGTGTAAAAACAATCTACTACTTAACATCCCACCTAATTAACTCCTCTACTCCTTATCAAATTGTAAAATGACTCAACTTTGAATTAAGGGGTATACATTTGGAGGAAAAACTGTGAAATATTTTAATGACTTAGAATGTGTAAGGACTCATTACATAAGAACAAGCTGTGAATTGTTAAGATTAACCCCTAAGATCAGATTTACTTAATCTTCAGAAGAATAACAAAGAAGATAACATGGACAACAATTTAAAATTTAAAAAGAAAATTAAAATAAAAAATTGGGAGCAGATTTCACTGCATCTCTACCTAAAAGTCTTGTATCAGAAAAAGTATTACATTGTTTTTTTTTTCTCTTTACCATTTGCAAATTTGAACTGACTTGGACTTTTGGATCATAAACTTTATTGGTCAAATGCTTGCTTTTACCAAAATAAAATAATTCACAGATATCATTCTTAACCTTATTTCTAGAATACATTGTATATATGGAGTGGGCAGGTTAATTTAATTTTTCTTCTATCCATTTTGATAAAATATTATTATATTGTGCTTATAAAACTATGGCGAGATGGGATGACAATATAAGATGTTTTTATATGGGCCTTAAAAAATCAAAAGCATATATACAAATTCTTAAAGACTTTCAGAAAAAAAGCTTAATGAAACCTCAAAATTATTATGCATCTCTTATAATGACATAATTTTTTAATATTTTTTTGGATGTCTTTGTAATTTTTATTTAGGTCTGATACCTTGTGTTCTTACTAATAAAACTTTTATATAATTCTGGACATGTATTGAGAAATTATGTTTTTCATGATTTTTTGAAAGGTTTTGACTTCTGTTATAATAAAAATTGCCTGGACACAATTTTAACTTATCAAAATTAAAACAAAATGTGTTTTCAAAAATAGAATCTCTGCTATTGCAACAGAATTTTTATCTTAGTGTGATAAAAAGCAAAGTAAAATCTATAAACATGATAAATGTCAATTTAAATTGAAAGAAAGACAAGTTAGTTACTTACTTGGTGAAAGCTTCTGCTGGTATTTCTGGCTTGACATTGGAAGCAAATCTCTGTAAGCTGGAAAAAATTGTAGAGTAAAATTAATATCAAGGGCTGCCTGGATCAAAGCTGTTATCAAAACAGATCTTAACAAAGTGTTTTAATGGTACTTTACAAACGACTGATTTGAACAAATTGGCCTTTGACCTCCTATTACCGGTACAAAGAGTGGAACAATGAAGTAATATCATTCATAAGTTATCCTTGTATGAACTTAATGAACAAAAATACCTACCTCCAAAAAGCAGATGGAAGCAGGGATGAAGCCATTGTCTAAATGAGATGTTGATCCTTCGAGATACAGAAGTGAAATGAAGACCAGGTGATAATTAACAAACTCTGTTAATTAGTCACTCAACAGGTAGCAGCTTTACCTGTTCTTTCAGATCAAAGGTATCACGCTGCAGTAGCCATAAACTTTATGGGGTTAGGTATACCATGAGGGCCATAAATAGATGACCAATAAACACCTGAGGGGGTGATGTTAATTAAAGGTGTGATGGTCACTAATCAACATCCTGTACCCCACTTCCTTTGAAGTGTGTGAGATATGGATTTTGTAGGTAAATGTAAGAAATGACACCTTGGCAGGTAAATGGTACCAGAGAAAAATCACACCTTTATCATACAGGAAATACATTAATAAAGAATCAGACACAAATCCATTTCCTTGACTAAAAGCTATGTATCTAAAAGGTTCGATAATAGATGGTATTTTACTTAATTCTGAAAGTGTCAAATAAACTAGAAAATTTCTTAATACTATTTCCTTAATGGTATTTTAATTTAATCATACCTCAAATATAACAGATGCAAATTGCAGAATTAGAAGTAACTTTTAAAATTCCAAAATAAGATAATTCATAAAAATTTGTTAAATAAAATCTTTACGTTGCATAGAAGGGAAACAAAGTCTTCATGTGAACTATCTTGTATTAGTAAGGGTGCTAAAAAATGATCCAAAATTTTTTTTTTTACTTCTGAAACAAAGTGGCATATTTCTTTTTATTTTTTATGTCTTTTTATTCTTAATGAAACATTTTATACATACTTATTGTGTGAATATTAAGAAGCATTTGATACATTTGTAACTCTAACATGTTGAGAGATTTTCTTTACAAACTTTCATATGCATAATTCTAAGAAATAACGTAGACATGATTTCAAAAGTTGACAAGGCCACAAAATGGTGCCTTTGGTGCAATTTGTGCAAAGAGGGACCATAGCTTAAGACCCTTTTTGGGGATAAATTTTATTGTTACATTTCACAAGGTTATTTTCAATAAACTTGCAGATTTATTTATTTTTTAATCTGGATTTTTATCATATTGAATGAAATGGTCAAAATTTTATTGTTGCATCCTTTTAAGGATTTTGAGCAGTTACTTCAGTTTTTAAAGTTCATTAAGACATGTTAGATGTTAGCTTTCTAAACATGTCAATATATTTAATGGTTTTTAAGTTAAATCTTGATAAGAAATACTGGTTTTGTTCAAATTTGATTGTATTATAGGTACACACTTTGAATGTATTGTCATTTGGCCATAATTTGAGATTAAGGTAGATAATCTTGGACAAATGTTTGTCAGTCTTTGTTCAAACAGGTTGAGATATAGATCAGAATGAGAAATCAGCTTAAGTACTATGTCATTATTTACTGATCAAATAATGGCATCACAAAATGTTTCTCTACAGGTCGGTTTGAACATGATTTTTTTTTGGTGATTGACACAATTTCAAATTCAAATTTATTTACATGCTTATTTTGTTTACTTTCCTGTCCACCAATCACACATGAGCATTTGCTGCCCTACCCCACTAAACAAATTATATTCTCAGGTGTAATTTGTTTATATAACAATTTAACTTTAATCTTATTATCACATAATTAAATTAACAGCTTGTGTTTTCAAACATAAATATTTAGTGTTTATAACAATGAAAGGTTTGGACTTCCTATTGAAATTCAGTAACCAAGTTATCTCGTAGATTGTAGATCAATTCAAAAGCTTTAGAATGTGAAATTTTCCACAGGAGGCTCGCTTTGTTTTTATAATAGAATAAATAAGATTAAATTCTTGTCCTTTTTCTCAAATTACACAAGCCCTTCTAAGATTACATAATGAAAGTAATGAACAGAAGTTCGTTTATACAAGACATTGAAAATTTTGAAAAAAAAAAGAGAAAAATAACAAATATTATTCAAAATTTAAATGCTTCTTTTTTTAGAAAAGAAGCTTGTCAAACACAATGCAGAATTGTTCCAATTTTTCAAATTTGACAATTTACAAATGACCATAAAACATTCTGAACTTGTTTGACTACTTTTTTCTATTGACAAGTTCAAATAAATTTGATTTAAAGTCCAAACATACATTTTATCTTTAAAATCTGAACAAAGAACATTTCTTTCTAGACCAATGACCCCCATTGCCTTAGAGCAGACCAATAGGAAATAAATGACCATAAAATCAATCAATCATCGGTCAGCAGGTGCCCTTACATTACTAATTATTATTATGTCATTATAATATATGTTATCATCCACTTGTCTGACATATTTTATGGCCACCTTCACACATTATAGGAAACTGTCTAATTTACCAATTATAGAAAACACAACATGTACATTTCGATTTAAAAAAACAACAACATTTGTTTTATCCTTTTTTCTTTAACTTGTATGAAAATTTAAAGCTTTATTTTTTTTCTTTAAAATATCAGACGATAGCTACAAACATTACCACCAAAGCAATTATGAATTCCCCTTTTTTCTGTATACAGTTTGAAAAAAACAAAAACAAAAAAATAAAACAATAAGAAGTCAACAAAAGGTGGAATTTCATACACAGACAGCATTAATACAGACAGAGGAGCAGATGTTGGTAATTTATCAATGAATTCTAGTCATTTAAGGTGAAGTACAATACAACAGATGGACTTTCCTGAATGAATTTGTACCCAAGACAGCTACAAATGTATAATGTGCATGGCAGCAGATGGGCCAGCTGTTTAAATGCTGACAAAAGGTAGACCAAATATAACACCAAGAATGGTTTAATGTCCTAGAAATTTGTATGATATTTTAATCAAGTCAATTTTGTTGACTAAGCAAAGAATTCAATAATATCAATATCAGTTTCCCTGGTGTACATTTGATAAACTAAACTATTTTCCCCCCAAAAAAGGAACCTTTTATGAAGAGCCTTGATAAACGTACACAAAAAGTCCACTGCTATAAGACTTGTGAGACATCCCGTAGAATTTTGTACAGGCTTTTTATATAAACCTGTACCAATTGGCGTGTGAATGGATGTGCTGTAGAGGCAAAAGTATATTCCCAGTTGATATCAAACTTTCTTGATAACTGTAATATTTTTAAAACAAGGCAAAAATCAACTCAAAACTAAAGAAGAACCATAAAGATACATGTATATTACAAGAGCATATATTACTGTCATTGTTCACAGGAAAATGAAAATACACTACAAGATGACATAAGACTACTAAACAATTCAAAAGTCAAGATTTCAAGAGCATATAAATATTTGAATTTCTCGTGGTTATTACTCTAATATGCCAGAATAGAATACATGCTGAAAAGGGACTGTAGCCTGATAAAAATTTGGGATAACACATGTCATGGATTTGAAAATCATTTGAAGTTCTTAGGTTTTTCCAGCTTAAAACTATTACAGTAAGATAAATTTGGACATAGTTCTACACTGCATGTGTAACAGAGAACCAAGCTGGTTCTAAAATCATTCATTCCACTTAAGACCCCTCCTTACCCAGGGGTCAGCTATGACATGCCCTGCAGAGGTGGTACTAAATCACAATGTGGTCATGCCTCACACTATAGTGGCAATAGATACACACTGTATGAGGCCCAGACACCTGACAATACACTATAGACAGACATGACAAATACACAACAGATGGCATAACAAGTCTGGACACAGTCAAAAATATAAATAACATATATTATATGTACTCATGTTGCCCCTTCTTGGGCCATTGATTGGAAAATAAAATATGTTCTATGTTCTATTCTCTACAAATCATTATATATGTTATAATTTTTTTTCATGTTTGAAATTTTCTAGAGTTGAGGAAAAAAACATGGCCTGCAATGGTGACCTCCAGCTCAAAATTATGTATTTATAAAAGTTGCTGTTTATTTCAATGGGAGTTTCACACTTAATTTCGGTAATTAATCACAGCGTAATGACATTTTTGTTTTGATACATAAAAATCTTAAGATTTGCAGAAACTGCTTTATATTTATTTCAAAACATTTTCCCTTTGATAATTTTTTTTCAATCAAACTATTACATTTTTCTTTTCTTTAACCATGTTAAAAGAAATGAAAATGTTAAAAACAAACAATAGAAATGGAAGACTCCCAGAGAGAAATAGGATTAAGCAAAGATAAGTCCCCAATTAGATAATTAAACCCCCTACTTAATCTTTATGTCTTCCAGATCCCATAATTTCCAGATTTTTATGGCTGCATATATAGGTTTATTACATCACACTGGACATGTAAACACAAACTAATGCATTAATTATAGTGTTGTCAGTCATCTTAATTAGATCATTATTACCAAATCAACATGGGACAAGCATTTACCTCATTTCAATGGTGGGCGAGTCCAGGGGGGTTGGAGAGTCTACAAAACATCCTGTAAAACAAATGAAAGCAAATTTTTTTAACTGTTCAAAGCATTTAAGTTTTTTTTGTATCAATGAAATAATTTTGCAACCTCAATGGGTAACATACTTACATTGAAGTGAAGCATAAGACTCAGTTACCACAACAAAGAATAAACCTTCTATTTCCATCCCACTTCAGAAGATTCTTTAAGGTTTCATGTATTTTACATATTAAGAATATTAGTAAGTTTGAAAGCAGTATCATTGGGATTGGCTTTGAACTGGTTATGTTAATGTTTTTTCCCTGTTACATAGTCTAGCCTTTTTTTTTATTTAATACTTGAAATTAAGAAGATATAAAAAAAAGTTGGCTTTGATTATCTTCTATAAGGAACTGACATTTTCATCTAACAACTATTTGTACCGGAAAATTACTCATTGAAACATTTTTATACAAATATCAGTAGCCAAGAGATTTTAACATACCAGCATAAGAAATAATATCCAGACAATTTAACAGCATTTTGGTGAGGAATTATAATCTTACAATTCCAGAAAGAATAAGGAAGAAATTCTTCCCTGACAGGTTTTAACTTTGATGTTGTAACCTGTTAATTGAAACTACTCAAACTAGGTGTAAAGACCCTCAAGTTTAATTTTAGAGGGTGAAGCCAGTTTTACATGTGTAGAAATTCAATTAAAGACTAAACAATGACACAAGACAAAGTTGTACTACATTCCCCCTTTGGTGGTACAAGAAGATAGCTGTGCTATAAACATATTGTTATAGGATATAATCAGAAGAATGCAGTTTGATATGTATCTTACTTTACACATTCATTCAAAATTTTATTACATTTATTTCTTTAAAATGTCTTATCATGGGCCATAAAAAAACAAGACAACTTTATTTTGAGTGATAATTAAAACTACAATATAAAGCATGAATTTTATTAGCATCCTATTAACTTGATGAAACCTGTTAAATTAAGAGTATCAATAACCATAGCATTGTTTTAATAAGGATCCACATATAACAAAGAAACAATCTATAACATGTATAAAAATAAAGATTTTAAAGGTAAAACTCTTTAATCCTGATCATCTTTTAAGCACAAGACTTTCTGGCTTATAGGGGAAAAGTGAGATATGGATGAGGAAAAAAGACTGATAGATTTCCTGTGTAGTAAGATAGTACATTACTGGTTATCTTTTGGTAAACAATTAATATCCTGAATCACTTGTGTACAGTATAGATTTCCTATTATTATTCTGTAATATATTTTTCTTATTATATCATTTTATTAAAGTGTGGTTATGGTACATGTACAGTATACTGCTATGCTATATTTTTTTTCTTTTTATCACAAAAAGTTTTTTGTATTAAAGAAAAATTACCATAATCATAAATATGACAGCATCTTCAATTTATTTTTTCATTAACTTTAAATACCTGATTCTGAAGAATCTAAATGGTCAGGTGGACACTGGGTTGGTGGAGTATCTATACTCGACAGTGATAATTTTCTCCTGGGAGTTCCACCTCTGTAAAATTTTATTCCATTATTAACATACATGTACAATGACAATTTCATCCATAAGGGCATAAAACAAATAGAGTGATGCCATAACTTTTGAATACATGTAGTAAAACAAAGTGATTTCAATGAAACTTTACGTTACTTTATTCAAATGAATCTTACATCATGTTCATGTTGCAATACTCTTGCTCTTCTTGTAATATAAATTCAATTAAAATAAACGACTTCTGTTTACAATTCAACATGTGTCATAATATTATACTTCAATCACAAAAATTAATTCTATAAATCAATAATTGACAAATTTTAGTCATGTTGCATCACAAATTCCTTGTGCATGTGTCCCGAGGGGTACTCTTTTTAAAATAAGAGTTTCTTGTTCAAAGAATTTTTAATACTTTCTCATTTTTACAGCAAGTATAAAATATATATGTACAGAGGTACATTAACATACGTGTACAAGGAAGTTATAAAAATTATAAAAAAAAAAAAAACAACAACAAACAAAAAGTGATCAACTTTCATGAAAAAACACCAATAATCAAGTAATAATACATTTATAAAATCTATATAGTCACAGAGTTTGTAAGAACATACAGACCTGAAATATTGATATTTAAAACAAATTAATAATTAATCTTTTTTTTGCTTTTACCATTTTTATCATTCATTAGACATGTTAGACAAATATTAATTATATAATTTATTTAATAAATTATATTGAAATTTATATTTTATATTACCAATTATTACATCATGTGCATATTCTTTAAGTTACAGTTCGTAATTGCCATACTTCTTCTAATAGGCAAATTAGACAATTAAAATATAAATGTTTTCAGTATTATAAAAAAAGAATAAATAAATAAGATATATAAGTATATGCAAAGTGTTCTTGGATTTTTTCAAAATCTCACATACCCAGATGTAACATTGGAAATTATTCACTTAACCAAAATAGAAATCCATGCAAAAAACTGTCAAAGTCCACTTACCCTGGGTTAAATTTACTTTCCCTGGGTAACAGGTAATAGGAATCCTAGAACACTGATGCATAATTAACTTGAACAATAAAAAATACAAAAAAAGGAACATACCTTGTGTTCAGTTCACTAAGATTCTGTGTAAGGTTGGTAACTGGAGAATTCATTTTACTTGATGATTTCAAGGCATTGATGAAATGAAAATTGTTACTGAGGTTTCTCAATGGTATTCTCAGATTCAACTTCTTTTTTGACGAGTTTGACATTTTTGTTGATTCTATGCTGAAGAACTAGATGAGAATGAAAATGAAATGAAAATGTTGAAGTCGATGTACAGGACATTCAGAGAATGTATACGCGTGAAGGTGCGATTTCCAGAACACAATACATGATAACCCAATACACAACAACGATGCAAATGGTCGTCAGGACATTTTACTTTTTTGACGCAATGACAGTGGAATGGATACGACCAAAATAAGCACGTCGCTTAGAAAATAATGTTCACGTTATTCTACCATTGTAGCTCTTATGTCCAGAATACTTTTAAAACAGAACATTCCTTTCTTTTCGGGCTTTTCAGCTGATCGTGTCTTGCAAGTCGCCGTCCTTTTTGAAAAACAACACAGGGTTAACCAATCGAATTGCGGGAAATGGTGCATGCATAAACAGGAAGTAGATTTGGAGGCAAGCAATGTGTATTCATTCACTAATTGGGCAATTGCCAAAAATTTATAAAACACAATAATTAAAGAAAATTCAATCAACGTGAAGTAAATTACATACAAAAATAAATATTGAAGGAACAAAAAAAAATTTAAAGAAAATCAGAAATGAATATTCATAAGTTAGTGTTTTGATAAGGAGAGCGCTTGCGTTAGATGATTGGCGGGAGTTACAGCTGGGAAGAAAAACACAACACAAGCACCAGATCATAAAAAGTCCAAATATGTCTTTTGAAACAAAAAGAAGAGATTTAGATGCAAGAAAATCAAGAGACAGAAGAATTCAAAGTTCCAGAAGGTGAAAATTTATTGTATTATATAGTACAGTACTGTCAGTAGAGCTTCTTATCAACATGATTAATAATGCCAATGATGGCAGTGGTATTGATTGCTAATCTGTGTTTCTTTCTTACAGTGTCTAGAGCGCTAGCGTACACCACTATGCTCAGATCTTCTGTGTCTTGCTGACGACTTTCTGATCCGGTTCCAGTGTCAGCTTTTGCTCTATAATCATACTTGAATTCTACGTTGGTCCAATGTTTGTCTAATCGGTTTTCAAATGCTTGGTAGGCTGTTCCATAATGGTGCAATCCTTTGTGTGAAGAAGTTAGATCTGAGGTTTTTGTTGCTTCGGTTAATTGATAGTTTCTTGTTATGGCCTCTAGTTATGGTATCAGTGTTGAATACAAGTATGCTTGGCAGTAATTTGTCGTATATTTCTGTTGTCATTTTATAGGTTTCAATCATATCACCTCTAATACGTCTGAACTTCAATGTTGGTAGTTTGTGTTTCTTTAGCAGTTGTTCATAGTCAAGGTCTTTCAAGGCAGGAATTAGTTTTGTAGCTCGTCTCTGTACGTTTTCAATTGCCGTGATGTCTTTTACTTTGAATGGATTCCAGATAGCATTGGCATATTCTAGGTTTGGTTGAACTAGTCCTTTATATAGGAGTAAAAATGTCTAGTTGTTTAGAAATGTAAAAGTTCTTCTAATCAATCCCATGATACTATTTGCCTTGTTTATTTTCTCATTCATGTGCTGTTCAAAACTTAGTTTGCTATCTATAGTTAATCCAATATCTTTTTCTTTCTCAACATGTTCTAAGGTGGTGTTACACAGGTTATAATTATAATATCCAAGATGTTTACCAGCTGTTAAGACTTTACATTTGTCAGGATGGAACCTCAATAACCAGGTATTGGACCATGTTTCTAGTTGTAGTAAGTCTTGACTGTAGGGTCTTGTTATCCTCGGGTGTTTGGATTTGGTGAAAGACTTTGGTATCATCTGCAAACATGTAGCATTCTGATTCAAGACTATCTGGTAGGTCATTGATGTAGATGACAAAAAGGATTGGTCCTAAAAACACTTCCTTGTGGTATTCCACTTGTAACTGGTTGGTATGCAGAGTCGTGTTAACCCTTATTCGTTGTTTCCTCATGCTAAAAAAAGATGTTACCCATTCAATAGTTTCCTCTGCTTTTCCATAACTATGAAGTTTGCTGATAAGACGCTTATGGAGGACAGTGTTGTTGGCCTGTTATGTTATAACAGAAGCGAAGGTGTACCAAAGGGGTAATCAAATATCATTATAACGAAAAGACAAAGACAAAATCGATAGATTAAAAAACATCACAATGAAACAAACCACACGACAACAACAAAAAAACAGACACATAAAGTGGCATTCAGGAACGTGAACTCAGTCAAGTTGACCACCCGACAACAACAAAAAAAACAGATTCATAAAGTCGCATTCAGCAACCTGAACTCGAGAGTCAAGTTGTGAGTGAACTCTGGTGCTCGGGAAGAGTAAGCAGTTCCTGCTTGCTATAGCCAGTGCTGCCAACTTTTGAAAATTTGAAATCAGGTTTTTAAGGATTTTTGTGATTTTGCCTATTATTTTCATTAAAAGATTTAGTCAACACTTTTATAATTACCTGTAAAAAGCAATGCCCTACCAGTGATATTGTTTGCCTATATTTACCTCCGAAACAAGGCTGTGTCCCCCTACAGAAAGTTTCCCAAAATGTCAAAAATAGCTTAATTTTTTCCCAAATTATTATAGTTTAAACATTTTCTAAAAGATGGCGTTTGAAGCAGAAAATTGTAAAAGGTATGATTTAAATTGCAAAATGATTGGTTTCAACTGTTTTGTTTACTATAAAATTTTTCATACAGTTTCATATAGGTTAACTTATCACGCCTAAAAATCAATGTTTTATACAAAGGAAGCTTTTTCTGAAATTTCCCAGTTTACATAAGATTACGCTTATTTTCCCAATAAACACAATAACAGAGGGCAGTGGCAGTTTGGAAAAATGCCAACAAAATCACTAATTGACAAACCCCAAAACACTGGAAATATTTTATGACTGCAAAATATTTGAATCAAAATTTAAATTACTATTTACTGAAGTCTTGGAAAAGTGGACGATTACACAAAAAGCAGGAGAACAGGTTTAAAGTTTTATTGGAAATTATGATAAGAATATATTTATGTGTATACTGTTGTTGAACAATTAAAGCCATACTTTGTGGTTGAATAACTTTTCAAGTGAAATTTTGCTAAGTGAATAATAAACTTGACTTTTCTAATAAGTGAAATAGTTTTTTTATTTGATATATATTAATTGAAAATTAAGTAAATAGATCTCAAACACAACCTTAAAAACATTTCTTGAAAAAAGATTTCAATTATACTTTAAGCGAATTCCAAGAGTCTCTATCAACATTAAAGAATATCGAAAATAGAGCCGAAAAACATCTTCCTGTATATGCTTTGGACACTTGGACATTGCAAAAGTATTTTTTTTTTTCAATTATTTTCTGTATATGTTATTTAAAATTTCTTAAAATACAAATGTGTGGTTTTAGGATTGTCAAAAATGCTGCAGAAATGCAACATGTACTCTTATATATAACGGACATTCTGTATAATCCTGGAAACTAAACTTTGAAATGAGTGAGTTTCACCTCATATACAAATAAGTTTATAAACAAATCTCCTTAGGATTTAGTAATTTACCCTTGACTAACTTAAAATCTCAAAGAAGAACACAGTAATCAGTCCAATTATCGACACAAAAGCACTTTTAAGGAAATAAAAAACAATGCACTGAAATTACCTGACTTAAACTACAGATCACTTTTGAATATGTTCATAGATGTTGCAGTTACATTTCCAGTTTGATAACCAAAAAAAAAAAAAAAATAAAACCAAAAAAAAAAAAGAAACCCAGAGAAATACATGTATATGCATGTGTCTTTCCCCAGCCAGGAATCTTTAAATTATCAAAGCTTACACATGTATGTTTGTACTTGTCATCTTTATATCAGTTGTTCTATGTCCAAATTTTGCATATATTTTCTTTCATTGCAGAGGAGGTATGCATGGAAGACCTATGGACACACATAATGATGCACTAAGCCCTTTAAGAAGTCCCCTTAATCAAAAGAACATGAACTTTGAAAATAGGTATGTGTTAAATAGCATAATCAAGATAAATTAATGTTCATAGTGAAAGTCAAAACTGTCAGCAGTGCGAGAGGATTCTTAAGATGTAACTTAATTCAGCTCTATGAAATGATAACACCAAATCAAGAAATAAAAAAAAAACCTTAAGCAATTCTGTAAAAGGTTGCTATGATTTAATAATGGCATTTAATTTTTGTGGAAAGAAAATTTCTCTTTATATGCTTGTTTTCGTTAAATGAATGTAATTATTTGATATTTTAAAAAAGCCATTTTATGGATGTTGTGTGTTGAGTACTTGTTTATTGTAAGTACGTGAATGATGGAGAGCTAATTAACTGAACTATACACTATTAATGAAGTACAATGTACATGTGAAATTTAGAGAGAGGAGAGGCTGCTGGAAGCAATTGGACTTAGCTGGTGAATTTTTGGCAGATGAAAATGAATATCCAGAGTTACAAAGTTCCAAGTAAGTTTTGATGCGTTTGGTAGTCATGGCAAAAATTAAGCCTTGTTTTTTATGCCCCTGCAACCACATGTCGGGGGGGGGGGGGGGGGGGGGGGGGGGGGGGGATTAAGTTTACTCATGTTGATACAAATTTCCGTCATACTTTTCTCAAAAACCGTACATGATCATGATTTGAAACTTGGTAGGATGACTCAGTATGACAAACTGTCGTCATATGGACTTTCAGACAGGTGGGACCTTTACTTTCTGTTTGGTGTGGGGCCGATATGAAAATTTTCATCAAGCTTTTCTCATAAACCATACATGAGAATTATTTGAACCTTGGAAGGATGATTCAGTAAGATTCTTAATTAAAAAAAATCTCAAACCATCCTAAAAAAATGGTGAAGAATTTGGCAAGGACTGAGTAAGCATATTTCAGAATGAATGCAATTGTCTGTAGACAAACACTTAAAACAACTATAATAAAAAGATGATAAAATATCTACTGAAATGGGACCAAATACTATAAACTCAGTTGACATACATCTTCACTAAAAGATTGCAATTCTGGTTTAAATTGGAGTTAGGTTTGTTAAGCAGGCTTTCTTTTTGCAGGTACAGACCAGAGCCTTTCACTAGGCTGTCTGACAATAGGAAGAAAAGCTGGTCTGAACAGGTGGAGTTAGAAGAAGAAATGGCAAGGTATCTAACATTAAATTTTCAGAAAGAGGGTTTTCTCAGCTATTTAAACCTAAAATTCACTATGCTAAATATTTGAAGTGATTTCCATTGGACTGAAGAAAGTATTAAATGATGCAATAAAAGTTGTTCCTGTTGAGATAATTAGAATAGAAAAAATGGTGAAAGAAAAACAATAACCCTGTTTTAATTGCATACTTATGTAAAAGTCTTTAAAAACCAAATATTTTATATGGGAGAGGCACGATTTTCATGTGTTTTAATGGACTTCAAATATTTTTTTTAGGGACCCAACCAAAGATGTGTCACACTATAGTTTCCACTTTGTCTGTCCTCTGTCTTCATAAATAATGTGTTAACACTAAACCTAAAAAACTATGGACAACACACTAGTTCTGAAAATGTGTATAGTAGCTATGTAGCATGTCATAATGTGCATATTAAAAAATTCATGCAAATCAAAATTATTGACACTACAGTTCTGATATTTTGTAGAGTTGCTAGGCAGCAAAGTTTATGACCCCATATACCTTAAAGAAAGAAAAAAAATAGTAACATCTTTAGACAGGCAAAATGTGCATGATATCAGACTGACAATTTTGACTTTTTTTTGGCCGAATTCCATGGAGTGAAAACTCCGGGTAATGAAATGGTGGAATGTCGGGCGGGCAGGGAAAAAAATTTCGTAACAGTTTTCTCAGCAACTACTAATCACAGCCACTTGATATTTGGTATACAGCATCAGGGTGGGGTCCCATAATGTGGGATGCGATTTTAGGTCTATCGCTAACCTACTTCCTGTTTAACGAAATCCAGCCATTTTTGACTTTGACAGATTTTTCTTAAACAATGAACTTACATGTACAGAAAAACAGCTAAAATGTCATTTGACCAGACTGATCCAAAATCTTAAAAGTATGCATGTGTATAGATATACTTAGGTTAATTCACATATATAAGTCAATACTAAGCTACATGTATTACATGCACACCTATTTCAATAAAGAAGGTACAAAGTAAAAGAGGATTGATACCTTTTTATCTTTTATTTGGAGAAAAAAAGGAGGTGTACATGTTTTTCCAGCTCTGTACAAAAATCCACAAACTTAAATGAATCTCATAGACATGTGTTCAAAAGCCCAAGAATGAATCCTGTCTATCTGTCCTCATATCTGATAAGCATTAAAGCCTTTTATACATTTATTTTTGGTGAAACGAGTACACCATTTGGAGATTTGGAAGAAGAATATTATCTTAGGGGAGATAATTGGACTTATTGTTATGCAATAGAGTTTGGGTCTCCTTTTGTGGACCTGCTCAAAATATTGATTGCTGTTAGTTTTGCATTGTTTAACAGAATACTTTAATGTTGATAGAGTAAGAGTTGAAATAAGTTATAACTTAAATTTAAGCAGTGTTTTCATGTGGATACAGTATCAGGTGATGGCTGATGCCTTTATTTTGGATGTTGTCTGGTTTATTTGTCTTGTCCCAGATTTCCCACATAGGTGTTACTTTACTGGCGGCAGTGTTAACTTTTTGGGTAAGGTTTTATGAGCACCTCCATATCTCAAGAACTATAGGTCATAGGTTGATGATACTTGGTATGCATATGCCTCAGTAGTAGCTTAGCACAAGTTGCATCCCCATCTTTAAACCTGACCTTGATTTCCAGTTGATTGACTTTGACAATTTTCGATACAGCAGTGTTTAGGTTTTATGTCAGAGCACCTCCATATCTCAAGTACTATTGGTCCTAGGTTGATGAAACTTGGTATGAATAGCTTTGCACAGTGGCATCCCCATCTTTTGACCTTGACCTTGATTTTCTGGTTGAGTGACTCAATAATTGTTATTGCATATATTAGCTATGTTTAAGTTCTATAAACGCCTTTTGATCTCAGAAAATCCTTATAAATTCAAAATATAATAGAAGTAAGAAAGAATTATTTTTCTGATGGTGTCGGCAGGCGAGACATACTTGTGAAGACCATAAAATGGAAAAGCACTTAAAAACAGATATTAAATAAATTTTTATATTTAAAAAAAATGAATGTCAAGGATAAATCTTATTTCCTATCAAAGAAAGATAACTCAATTTGAGTGTTTTGCCTCGAATTAAATTTTTCATGTGATAGGGTGAGGTAAACATGAACATGGCAGGATATTGTCTCATTTATCAATAGAAGCCTTATTTCTTTAATTGATTAGAATCAAGATTTTCTTACAAACTTACAAAATATAACTTAAACTACACCCCCTTTTTTCCCTAAAAAAATTGTAATGCATTTAAAACATTCAATGCAATTTGATTTGTATGTTTTTATTACTCTATTTTATTCACAAGGTTGGGCGGAGCTTAAATTTCTCAGTCTTTTAGGTAAGGTTTAAACGAAGAGTCCTGAAATAATTGACCCGTGACCAACCCGGTCAATTAAATAGAGTAATAGTCCATTTTAACTTTTATTATTTTATTTTTTAATTAATTTAGTAATTAAAAAAAAATATTTGATAGTTTGGCACAATTTTATTTCATTGATTTTGGTGCCATTATTCTTCTGAGGATTTTTGGCGCAATTTTGTCGTACACCCTTTGGCGACGTCATTGATGACGTCATGGTATGGAGTGCAAATAACATGGATGGTTAGGGAAGGAACTTCAACTTCAAAAGCTGGTAATATCTTTTTTTTGTAAACAACAAATATTTAGGAGTTTAATTGTATAATTATGTTTTGGTATTTTTCTTTCATTCACAGAACAAACAATCTATTTATATTTGAAAGTTTCATGAAAAAAATAGGATTTTTTTTTTCATTTTTTTGGATTGGTAACTACAATGTACAAATTCTAAGCCAAGCAGGTGATTTGGGGCAATTCCAAACCCAACCTTACATAAAAAAAATAATTTTTGCTAAAAACTGATGAACATTTTTAACCCTCTTGCTGCCATATTAAAATTTTGAATGACGTCGTCAACGCCACAATGTTGTGACGTTACAATAGCGATACGCCAGAATCTTTGATGAAATATGACATCTTTTTTTGCCCCGCCAACTTTGTTGGGGGGCATATAGTTTTTCGGTCCGTCCTTCCGTCCGTCCGTCCGTCACACTTTAGTTTTCCGCACTTTTTTTCGACATCCTTGCATATATTCAAAAGATTTTTGGTATGTGAGTCTACCATGATGAGTTACAGGTCAAGTTCGAGTTTTGTTCTGGTCCACTGATTTTGACCTAAATTACGGCCCTTGAACTTAGCAAATTTTGTAAAAATAAGTTTTCCGCACTTTTTTTCCACATCCTTGCATATATTCAAAAGATTTTTGGTATGTGAGTCTACCATGATGAGTTACAGGTCAAGTTTGAGTTTCGTTCCGGTCCACTGATTTTGACCTAAATTACGGCCCTTGAACTTAGCAAATTTTGTAAAAAAAAAGTTTTCCGCACTTTTTTTCCACATCCTTGCATATATTCAAAAGATTTTTGGTATGTGAGTCTACCATGATGAGTTACAGGTTAAGTTCGAGTTTCGTTCCAGTCCACTGATTTTGACCCAAATTAGGGCCCTTGGACTTAGCAAATTTGGTAAAAATAACAGTTGTATTTTATTTGCCAGCGGGGCATCAGTGTCATCTTGACACATTTCCTAGTTTATTTTTGACGTTGCTACGGATACAATTCATTGAAAACAACTTTTATATTCGATTCCATATTGTTTGTTAGATATTTTTCTGTCATAAAATGCCGCTCTTATATATTTTGAACGAGTGTGTTTAATTATCAGGAATGATTTGCATGTAATATTTTGGTCCAATGGACACATATGTCCGTGTGGCAGCGAACCGGTAGTGGACACATATGTCCCTTTGGCAGCGAGCCGGTAGTGGACACATATGTCCTTTTGGCAGCAAGAGGGTTAAAGAAAAAATTACTTTGCCTTGTTTTTTGCAAGTCTTATATATCTTTAGCTGCATGTATCTTGTTAGATCATTTACCTAAATTGCACTTAAAAAAGTTTTTGGGGACAAAAAAGGTGGTAGAATGTTTGTTGTCTCTTGCCTTTCCCCAAAACTCCAAGGACTATACTAAGTTAGCTCTCCAACATGGTTACTGTGTTCCACAAAAACCTTGTGACTATAGAATTGTTTCTGGAGTAGAACTTTGAAGCGCCTTTAGAATTTCATGAAACTTGCACACTTTCAACCCGAAGTAAACAAAATTTCAAATATTTACAGATAAAAAGGTCAGAGATCAAGGTCACATCACTTGATTTTTAAAGTTTTGGTATTAAGTTGTTTCTGGGCACAATTTTGAGTTGTACGTAGATGTATGTTTTTAGTAAAAACCATTATACTTCTTTATAGTTTTTGACATCATTGCAGACATTCCTCGTCCTCGTCATGATGTTATACTCTTCAATCAGTTAGTAGTTCTTGTTTTGTTCATTTTCAGATACACGCCTGAGAGGTCGGGGAAAAGATTCAGACAGGAAGGAGCTGATGAAAACAGGTAATCTTAGCAATGGCAAATTAAATAATAAAACAGCTGTACATTTGTTTCTTGTAGAATAGAAATTTAATGCTCAGTTTGATTGTTTGTATGGCATCTATGATATGATTAGGGTCATTTGATATCATCAACATATTTCTCAGTTTCTAGAAATTCAAAAGTTTCACTGATAAACTGGTGAAATTATATGGAAACACTCATCAAAAGCCGTACTGATAAAGTGTTGTAATTATATGGAAACACTCATCAAAAGTCTCACTGATAAACTGTTGTAATTATTTGGAAACACTCATCAAAAGTATCACTGATAAAGTGTTGTAATTATATGGAAACACTCATCAAAAGCCTCACTGATAAACTGTTGTAATTATTTGGAAACACTCATCAAAAGTCTCACTGATAAACTGTTGTAATTATATGGAAACACTCATCAAAAGTCTCACTGATAAACTGTTGTAATTATATGGAAACACTCATCAAAAGTCTCACTGATAAACTGTTGTAATTATATGGAAACACTGATCAAAAGTCTCACTGATAAACCGTTGTAATTATATGGAAACACTCATGTAACATGATTAGGGTATTTCTTTATATAAGTAATTAAAAAAAAAAACAACAGATGACATGATTGTAAAGTGCTGAAGAAACTATGATTAAGAACATTGTCCTGTGTTTCTAGGTTTGTAGGCAGACGAAGATTAGATATGAAGGGAGACGAAAAAAGGACAAAAAGACATGATAGGTAAGACACAAAATAAGTGTATCTGAACACATGACACACAGGTAAAACTTAGCCATATCAACAGGCCTCTACAATAACATTTTTTTCAACTTGTCCCTTTGGACAAGTGCTTTCTTGAATCAACTTGTCCGGATGGATTTGACACTTGTCCGACAACTAAGTTTCTTTAATATGTTTAAAAAAATAAAGGTGTCAGGAGGAAACAATCTTTTAAGAGCTGTTTTATTCAGTAGATTATTTTTTACATACATGGTAAATCCAGAACTAGAAATGACAATAGACAAAGAAAAACATACTGGTTTTGAAATAATTTGAAAGTGGCATGAAAGCACATTTATCTGTCAGCCAGGACATCAGATATTAATTGTCATCATATTATAAGATTCAGTCAAGACCAATTGTGAAGGGAGATAGAATAACAATTCATGAAGGTAACGTACGGGAAGGGTCAGGTAGACTCACAGGCACATGTCATGCAGTTTCTTTGAATGTGGAGAAAAACTTGAATGTTACTAGTAAATGAATAACTGGATTTACCCCTCAAACTCAAAATTTCAACAAAGTTCCATGCATTAATTTTGCCTGGCTTGACATCATTTAAATTCTCATAGTTTAACAGAAGTTGAATATTTATTAACAATTTTTAACATTGAACTGACACAGTTGATTATAGCCATCTAATTAGCAGCATGCTTACATATATGTTAGCATCTTCAATAAACACTAGGCGCGCCACTGTGCTGAGTAAAAATTCTCAAAACTGGTATACGAAATTTTTTTTCTACATTGCTCCTTCCGGTACCAGTATAAAAAAAAGTAAACATTTACCCAGCACAGTGGCGCACCTGGTGTTCATTGAAGTTGCTATATATGTATTTAATTGCTACCTCTAAAACCCATTTTTTTTATATTCTTTTTTGGTTCCAGTTGTAAATTTAAATCTTGTCAGATACATTTATCAATAAGTATTTCAAATTTGTTTTACAGTAACTCCATTAGTATTTAGAAAGTCATTAAAATCCCATATATGTGATTCAGAATCCATATGGACACCACAGCAATCTATGAAAGGAATGCCCAGATTCACTCTTTACCTCATAATAAAGTCCTCATTAAGAGGGTGCTCCTGACATAGGAGGAAATTACTGGCAATCATACATACATACAGTGCGTCTCATTCCCCGGTATTTATTTCCCCCCTTGAAAGTGAGATCGAAAATCAATAAAATTTATCCATGATTTTAATGTTTATTGATAATTCTCATTACCATAGCATGGATTTCAAAATTAAAAATGAAATTTCCAATTGATGTTTTAAATTATGCATTCTGTCAAGATTTTTTTACTTGTCCCATCGGACAAGTGCCAAGTCAAAGTTGCTTGTCCGCCGGGATTTCCAGCTTGTCCCGGACAATCGGACAAACGTTATTGTCGAGCCCTGATCAAAACCCTGTCTAACTTGCCTCTTCCTTTACCAGTGCATTGATGTTCATGGAACTTTACATGAAGGGGAGTACACTCTATGTATTCACAGTATTCCATGTTTATTTCTTATAATATCTAAACAATAATACAATTTAATAACCTGGAGCTGTGTTAGTTTTCACTTTGCTCATCTGTCCATCCATCCACAGTTTCTTGAAACTAAACTATAAAGGGTATAGATCTGAAATTTTATACAGAAGTTAATTACTATTTGAGGATATACATGTAAAGATTTTATACAAATCTGTCAAATATTTTTGGAAAAAAAGATTTTTGCCACCAGTATCCTTTCTGACTTTGTCAGTATTCTAGTTGCTTTAAATGTAGCCAGTAACATTCATTAGTCTCCTCTCCACCTTGATAACTTACAGTACATTATTTCTTACTATAGAAAGAAAGAAGGACAAAAAGAACAAGAAACTGATTCACTAGTTCTAGAGAGGAGACAGAAGGCCATTGACTATGGTAAAAATACTCTGGCTTATGATGAGTACACCAAGTCAGTTCCAAGGTAAGTGATATCAAACCTGTGTCACCAACTGTTCAGCTCCTTAGAAGTATTATACCATACATTTCTATTTTCCTGTTAATAGCTCTAATTGAGTGTGAGGTGTGTTCAAGAAAACAAAGAGAAAGGCTGACATTGTACAGTGAATCACAATCTTGTATAAAGTTTTTGGTTGTTAGGAATCAAGCTACCTACCTAGGATTGCAGTCTTTAGAAATATGACTTTTTTATGCCCCTGCACAACATGTTGGGGACATTAAGTTTAACTTGTGTCTGTCCGTACAAATTTCCGTCAAGCTTTACTCGGAAATCATACACAAGAATGATTTTAAACTTGGTAGGATGGTTCAGTATGACAAACTACGTCCTAAGTGATTTTCAGACCTGTCAAACATCTACTTCCTGTTTGGAGCAAGCGGGGACATCTGTGTCCCATTGACACATTCCTTCTTTATTTTTGTAAAAGCCCACTGTTTTTCTTTTTCCAAAATAGTGGCACAGATATTTAGTAACTACCAAGTATGAATTGCAGACAAAATAAATCTTTATTATTTTCCATTACAAAAGTATATTTTTCTTTTTTCTAGAGAGGAAAGGCAAAAGCATCACCCTAGGACACCAAATAAGTTTGACAAGTGTAGTAGACGTTCCTGGGATTGTCAGGTTAGGTACTGGAGGATAGCTTTACATCAGTGGGACCCTCCACACATCAAACAACAAATAGCTAACAGGTAACTCAATAGTACATGCATACTGTAGTACCTCCCCTCCAACACTCCAAACAACAAATAGCTAACAGGTAACTCAATAGAACATGCATACTGTAGTACCTCCCCTCCAACACTCCAAACAACAAATAGCTAACAGGTAACTCAATAGTACATGCATACTGTAGTACCTCCCCTCCAACACTCCAAACAAGAAATAGCTAAAAGCTAACACAATGGTATTTTGTAGTAACCCTCTACCCCCACAACATGTACTGGGAGATAGATTTACATTAGTGGGACCCTCCACACATCCTACATCAAATAGCTAACAGGTAACACAATAGTATTCTGTAGTATCCCCCTACCCCCACAACATGTACTGGGAGATAGATTTACATTAGTGGGACCCTCCACACATCCTACATCAAATAACTTTTAGATAACAACTGATTGGTGTTTTATTTAAGACTACAGTGTCAGTAACAAATCTAACATAAACTTCAAATGAAATGCCTGTCTCACTGCAATTAGACAAGAAATATAAATACCGTATGTTCTCGAGTATAAGTCGATTCGCTTATAAGTCGGACCCCTTTCTCAGCAGAAAAATTGAGGTATTTGGCATTGACCCGCATATAAGTCGGAGTCAGAATCAACTGTTGTACCTGGACTAGAATCATTGAGAAACAAGGAGAAAATTGCAGTCGGCATTCGCCGATACTTATTTGAAATGGACTATACATTTTGTTATTTATGATAAATAAATTGTATTGTTTTCCTCTATTTCAGATATCTTGATTATTAAATATGTATTGATAAAATTGTTTGCTTACTTTATTTAAAATAAAGAGAAACAAATCCTGCCATGTGTTTACATTTCATTCCCGTGTATCATTTTAATTTGCCCATGGTTTGTCTGAAAACCTATCTATATTTTGTTAAAGCAATACACTAATGTGTTCATTCACATACTTATTCAAGTTTATGTAAAGTGACCAATTAATCAAAATTAAACGATTTACTAGTTATTTTGGCCTTTAAAATCAATAACTTCAAAGAAATAATTATTTCTTAATTGATTTCTTGAGTACAGTTCAAAGGTATTGTTCAGATGTCCTATAGCAATAAACTGCTCTTCAGATTAGTCATGTTTTTACAACAATTTAATTGTTTGAATTGTTGTTGACACCTGTCAGATTTACAACAGTTATATGATACCTGGGGATAAATTGTGTATTGATTTTTCTATTTTTTGACATGTTCTGAGGGTACCTTTTATCCTACGTTGCATATAATGATAATTGGGTTTTCAGCTATATTTAATCAAAGGGAGAATATCCATGTGTGTAAACAAAACAATGCTTTTGATGCTAATTAAAACTTTATTTTCGGCAAAAATACAGTAAATGAGATTCTTATTTTTATTTCAAACAATAAATTCAATCTATAAATCCTTCTGAAAGGTAAGGGAAGTCTTGATTCTTCAGTTCAACTGCATGTCTTGTCCCATTTGTTCAATTTCTGGTCTGGAAAATATCTCGATCTTCCGATATCTCGCCTATAAGTCGGTACCCGTTCTTCAACTTGAATTTTACTCCTCAAAAATCCGACTTAAACGCGCGTATATACGGTAGTCATTACTTCCCATAGCCTAGCTACTATACTAGAAGACTATATTGGATAAACAGTTGTTATTCTTTTGTGGGCCAGAAGCACTTCACAACATTGTGATATTGTTGACTTTTTATGTAAATCTTGCTTACCTCAAGTAATAATAAACAAATTGTCATATGTCTGAAATGAGTAGAAAAGTTGTACTTGTTTGCTATTGTTTACTGTTGATCAAATTCTATTTGAGATTAATAAAAACTTGATGGATCTATTTGTCTATTTCAGGAGAGTGTTTGACAGCTCATCAGAGGACACTGCATATTCCTCATCCCCCTCTGACTTTGACATGGATTCCGTCAAGACCAGTCGTATCCAGAAAAGCCCCACCGCCCTCCAAGAGACAGAATCTGCCATCAGTGCTGATGAGAAATCCTCCACAGACAGACTCCTTGAGGATTTTGATCTAGATCTTTGTTTGAAAGACGATGACGAGATCCATTAGAACACTCATTATTTGTTGTTGATGTTAAATTTTAGTCTTTAAAATGTTCAGGATGTTATAGCTTTTGTGGAGAGTTGATTATTTCTTAAAAAAGAAAAAGAAAAAAAGAGAAAATGTTCCTTTCAAAAATGATGAAGGAGGTTAATATTAAGAAAATCATGATTTTACATGTTTTATGACTTATTTTAAAGCTGATTGTATACAAGTAAGGCCAAGTAAAATAATATGTGTGGTTCCAGTCACATGTTATTTAAAAATAGGGTCGGTAGGTAGGATTTTTTTTTTTTTACTTAATGGAGAATAAATGTTAAATGAGAAATGTAAACCCTATCATGGATGACCACTTGCAAGTTGAGGTTATCTAAGCTGCTTGTGCGTCAATTGGTCTTTTTTCTCATTTTGAAGAAGCAGTTCTGTTTTTGTTTTACCAATTTCATAATGGTAAGAATAAGTGACTGCATGGTGGTCCCTTAAAGGAGGAATTTACAGATAACAGAACAGAACATCCTACATGTCCAAGGGGCTTAAGTAATTAGTTTTGTGTTAATAAATTCTTCAATCTTGCTTTTGCTTTTTTTTGTAAAAAAAATTGACAAAACTGATTTAAGTCTTGGGTCATAGACTACATGTATGCTTGGGTCAAAGAGCATCCTTCCTTTCTCTCTAGAATGTTCAGTTATTGATATAAGGGGCAGAAAAGAAATAATAATAACAAACAACAAAACAAACAAAAGAAAAGTTTTTTTAACAAAAAATCATAATTCAAATCAATTATTGGAACTCCGCTAAACCTCAGCTGTAACGGATCCCGGAGGTGCTGCTATCTAAGGAGGGTAATACAGAGAAGAAGAAGAAGACGGAGATCGTAAAAATGGTTACAAACTTAACAAAGTTCTTTTCATATGATCTTTTAATGCATGAAAAAGGATGTGTTAGTATTACCGGATGTTTTTGATCAAATAATTCCATGCAGGTAACTCCTTTTATCTATATTTACTTGCAGATTTGTAATACATGTATTTATCATAATTTGGTCTACTGGTCAGAGCACGTGGGTAGACAAACAAAATCTTTCAGCTGATATAAAAATAAACTACTCCTGATTGGTCAAGTATATTTCATTCATGATTGATTTCCATATCAATCAGTGTTGGTATTATTAATTAACAATTAACTGTTTATTAACTGTAAAACATATCCGACGATCCGGTGTTTATGCAGACAGCTTGGGTCATAAATAGGGCTTCTGAAATGTGTTGTCAATTTGAATGACACGATAACGACGAAAGATTTTTTAACTGATTATCGTAAAGGAATGACGAAAATTTTAGAAAATTAGATCCAGAGAGGGGTTACGAAAAAAAAACATGATAAACCAAAAAACTTCGGGTCGGTCGTTTTTTTTATACTTTTTTTTTCTTTGGATTGAAAAAAAAAGGCTAGGGTGGGGGGAAAACTTAGGGTCGGTCGGGCGACTGGAACCACACATATAATTTTACTTGGCCTAACTGTCTAATGCTATAGATATAGATTGGCATGTGTCTTTTTGATAAATAAGTACTGAAGACCAATTTTAACACTTTTATTTTAAATGCTTTAATGGTTTACTGTCTCTTGTTGTTTTAACAGACATTCAAAGATATAGTGCTATGTGAATAGTGTACAGAACGCATGCTAACAAAATGTACAGACATATTTTACACATAGGCTTTATATATGTTATATTTTTTTGCATTATAAAGTAGAAATGTTCTGACAGAAAAGATCATTTTATTATTGTTGCTTTATTTTATTTATAGAGTTTTTAGAGCAGTATTTAGTTGCAATTGAAATTTTTATGTTTTTAATTTTGATTTTTTAAAAATTGAACCATAGAAGTGTCTAGTACTTGTTTTGTAAATATTATTACGATGATTAGTTTAATTTTATCATTTATCCTTTTAAAATAGGGAATATGGAATTTTTAGATAGTTAGATATTATGATAGTATTACACATTACCTAGTATTTTAGACTTGTTCTTAAATCGGATAGTTTCTCATAATGACTACTAAACCCATGAAGATATTGCTCTACTAAATGACTTTAAATGTAAGACACTCTCACTACCTCTTTTGAATATTTTGAAAAGTGAACAAATATATGAATAAATGGATCTTAAATTTTTTGGTTTCATTATTTGTGTTGTGTATCAATGATTGTTTTATGTGTATGTGTAGTATGTGTTGTGTGTTTAGAAGCAAGAGTTGAGCGTGTTGTTATGTATAAACATATATAAGTATATTTACATAACACTACTTATTTTTTTCATTTCTAAAGAACAATATAACATATATAAGGGAAGTACAGCAGCCCAATACTGAGCAGGTTACTAATTGTTTTTGAGTGTAAAATATTTATATTTTTCCTTCCAAGACAATAGAAACAAAAAATGAAAAAAATATATCTAAATAAGCTTAAACTAAAGTATTGATTTTTTTTCATTTATTGATTTGCATTTTTTTTTTTTCAGAGTGATTATTGTATCATTAATTTGAAAATACTTAAAACTTATTGAGATATATGATTTTTTTTTTAGTAATAAACCCTGAAGCAGCTTATGTTGCAGTGTAAATGACCAAAAGTAGTCTATATCAAATAATCTAGCCAACTTTTTAGAATAATTGTTATATTTTAAATTCTAGAAAGCATAAAGAAATCAAATTAAAAAACAATGTACAGATCAATGTTGCACGCTTAAGGATATTTAGTCACCGTCTATTAAGAGTACCTTATTTGTATTTTAAGTATGGTGAAAATGTTACATGTTATTTTTATACCAATTTAAAATGTTCAATGTTAAATGGTTAAATCAGTGATTTTATCCTTTTGGAACCATCTTTTTTATTGTTTTTAATCATTTCATCACTTACCTGCAAAAGAACAAATAAAATCTTTGAAAAACACTTCATAGTTTTGTTATTTGGTATACTGTTGTCAGTCAGATTATGTTTCAATTAAAGCAATGTAGTAGGCCTTCACAACACAGCAATTACAGTGTCACTACCTATAATAACTTATGCCTCTCTCAACTTCTGTAGGCATACTTAAAGTCGTTATACTCTATCTGTCATTTGTTTCTCCATCAGAAAGTCATTCCACTCAACTCCTCTGAAACCTTAATATTTGAATCTCATGAAACTTGGTATGTAGCAACGGTGAGGAAGCCCTATAGTTCTCTTTTCCCGTCCATCAACAAATTTTTGTGAACACAAGAAGTTTGCATTTTAAATTTTACACAGTTATTAAGGACCATTTGAGCAATTACATTATTAAGTACCATTTGAGCAATTGCATGAAAATCTGGAATATTTTTTGAAAAAATAAGATTTTTTAACAATTTTGCCCTTCCTGACTTGGTAAGTATTCTAGTTATTATTTCTCAGTGCTTTGTGTGATCGTCATCTAGTGATACATCTTTCCATTATATTAGGTCATATAAAACATTTCAGATACAATACATAATTTTCCAGTACATGTACAATTATCCTCCTCTCTCTTGAAAGATAGAAGGTAAAAGGAATTCAATGAAACTTGCGGAATCTTTGTCAAACTCCATTGCCATCACTTGTTGTCTGTTGGTCTATTTAACTTTTAAAAAATCTTAGAAGTACTTGACAAATTACAACTAAATTATGTTTCCCCCCAGTTTTGTGTGGACATATTGTTTTGTATTGTGTCCGTCTGTCTGTCACAAAGTTTGTCAGCGCAACTCCTCTAAAACTAGTGAACAGAATTCAATGAAACTTTGTATTCAAGAAGGACACCATATGTTGTTGTGCATATTAGCAGGAAATTTTGAGCCTCAAATTTTTTGGGAGTTATGGCCCTTTGAACTTAGAAATTTGCTGAAAATCCTCAATGTCATCTTGTCAGCCCAACTCCTCTGAAACTACTTAATTGAATTCAATGAAACTTCATATATAGAAAGGACACCATACGTAGTTGTGCGTTTTACCAGAAAGTTTTATCCTTAAATTTTTGTAGGAGTTATGGCCCTTTGAATTTAGAAATTTGCTGAAAACTCTCATTGTCATCTTGTCAGTGCAACTCCTCTTAAACTACTGAAACAAATTCAATGAAACTTTGTATATAGAAAAGACACCATATGTAGTTGTGCATGTTAGCAGGAAATTTTGATTATGAAAATATTGTCGGAGTTATTGCCCTTTGAACTGAGAACTTTTTAGGGGGATACCGCTTTAATTATTATTACTGTTTTATCCTTTGGATTTTCATCCCGATCCCAACAGAGTTAAGGAGGGATATAGCATTCGGCTCATTTGTATGTACATGCATGCATAATATTCTCATTTGTGTCAATATTTTAGCAAATTAATTTAAGAGTGATGGTTGATATTTTCTAACATTCTTACCAAAATATGGTCACTGACCATCATTTTCCACATTTTTGTCTGGCCTGCAACTTTAGTCGCTGAAGGTGAGACATAGGTATTACTTTCCCGTGAATTATAAGAAAAGTATATATGCTAGGCATCTGATATTTGGTATACAGACAGTTGGGGTTATGGGCTACGCAAATGGCCCCATGCCATTTGACCTTGACCCAAATTCATGGTTCAGTGACTCTGTGAACTTAAATGCTTTTTCAGGCCAAAAAACCACTTTGTAAGACTTGTGGAAAATGAATTAAGTGAAAAGTATAATAGCTAGACATCTAATATCTGGTATACAGACAGTTCAGGTTATGGTCGACCAGCTGGCGCCATTCTGTTTGACCCTGACTCCATTTTCATGGTTCAGCCATTCTATGAACTTTAGATGATTTTTGGGGCCAAAAAACTTCTTTGTAAGACTTTTGTGGAAAATAAATTAAGTGAAAAGTATAATAGCTAGGCATCTGATATTTGGTATATGACTTGGGGGTTTGGTCTACACATCTGACATCATGTTGTGTGGCTCTGACCACATTTCTTGGTTCAGTGGCTTTGTGAACTTAGATGATTTTTTTGGGGTGGAAAATGAGTTAAGTGAAAACTATAATATTATAGCTAGGCATCTGATATTTGGTATAGAGACCCTTGGGACCATGTTATGTGACCTTGACCCCATTTTCATGGGTGAATGACTTTGTAAATGTCTGTCTTTTTTTCATTGTTTCTCAATAACAATAGTATCTAGAACACCTCAAACATTCCATTGAGTCTTTGGATGGTAAAATGGAATTCTGTCACCTGTCACATGACCTTGACCGTAACGTTTCAGAAGGCCAACCAGACCTTCAATGAGTTCTGTGATGGTGCAGACAGGCGAGACATACTTTAGTGTCTTGTTTGACTAACAGTCATCTGCCACTTGTGTTGCAAGGTGCTTGTGGTGGCAATCTTGGTTTAATAAATATTTATGGTCAATGACTATATTTTCTGCATGAATGACTGGTTAAGGTTCATATCACAGCAACTGCAAATTGTACAGGATATTTGGTCAGTGGGTACACATATGTTAGTAACAAACATCTGTACAAAAATTAAGGTCACTTTAACCTACATTCAACACATGAATGACTTGGTTAAGGTTCTAACTCTGCAGTGGTAGATGGTTGAATTTTAGCTCACCTCATGAAAGTGAGGGGGCTTATGTGATACCCCCAGCGTTGGCGTCTGCACCCATTTACAGAAGATTTGTAAAGGTCCATACAAGCTTACTGACAAGTGCCACATCAATGATATTGGTATGGTAGGTGCATCTAGTGATGCTTAGCACAATGGATGCTGGCTGTGACCTATATTTTCTGCATGGTTGACCACCTTAAGAGGAATGGTTAAGTCCATTCCTGTTTACTGACAAGTGCCACATCAATGATATTGGTATGGTAGGTTCACCTTGTTATGCGATGCACAATGTATGCTTCAGATGCTGGCTGTGACCTATATTTTCTGCATGGATGACCACTTACAGAAGAGTGGTTTAAGTCCACCAGTGCCACATCAATGATACTGGTATAGTAGTTGCAATTGATGGCGCTAAGCACAATGCATGCTTCGGATTCCGGATGTGACCTATATTTTCTGCATTGATAACCACTTACAGAAGAATGGTTAAAGTCCATTCCAGCTTTCTGACAAGTGCCACATCAATGATATTGGTACAGAAGGTACTTCATGTGATGCTTTGAACAATGCATGCTTTGGATGCTGTCTGTGACCTATATTTTTTGCATGGATGACCACTTACAGAAGAAAGGGTAAGTCTATACCCACCAACTGACAAGAACCATATCATCTAAATTAGTATGGTAAGGTGCACCTAGAGATGCTTAGTAAGATGCATGCTTCAGATGCTGGCTGTGACCTTTTGCATGGATTGAGCACTTAAAATTTTGAAAATTTAAAGTCAATTCCCACTTACTGACAATGATGCGCAATAAGGTGAGCTTCGTAATCGATAGATAACCTATGTTCTGTCATGGGTAGTACCCAACATCTGTACCAAAATTAGGTGACCATGACCTTTTTTCGTGAATGAATGGTTAAAGTCCATATTTCAAGCAACTAAGTGGTAGAAAAATGGCCAGTTGGTACATCTAAAATAGTAACCAACAAGTGATTAAATCCATCTCAAAAACAAAATGTCTAATATTTATTATACCCCCCGCAAACAAAGTTTGGGGGGGTATATAGGAAACACCCTGTCTGTCTGTCTGTCTGTCTGTCTGTCTGTCCGTCCGTCCGTCTGTCCACATAACTCGTAAGCACTTCTTCTCCTAAACTACTTGGGGGATTTTGCTGAAACTTAATATGAAGGAAGTACATCATATGTAGATGTGCATGAAGAATTTTCATCACACTCGGACATCATTCAGGGGAGATAATTGGACTTAGACTTTTTAAATACATTATTCAAAGGGAGACCTCGTAAGCGCAACTCCTCCAAAACCTCTTGAAGGATTTTGATGAAACATTACATGAAGGAAGTACATCATATGTAGATGTGCATGAGGAATTTTCATCGCAATCAGACATCATTCAGGGGAGATAATTGGACTTAGACATTTTAAATACATTATTCAATGGCAGACCCCGTAAGCGCAACTCCTCCTAAACTGCTAAATGGATTTTTATGAAACTTTACATGAAGGAAGTACATCATATATAGATGTGCATGAAGAATTTTCATTGCTCTTGGTTATCATTTAGGGGAGATAATTGGACTTAGATTTTTTAAATACATTATTCAATGGGAGACCCCGTAAGCGCAACTCCTCCCAAACCACTTGATGGATTTTGATAAAACTTTACATGAAGGAAGTACATCATCTGTAGATGTGCATGAAGAATTTGCATTGCTCTCGATTATCATTGAGGGGAGATAACTGGACTTGAGATTTTTTTTTTACAGTACAGAGTCCAATATGAAGCGGGGGGTATCCTTTTGTGAGCTCGCTCACAGTATTACTTGTTTTATCTTGACCAACCTCTTATTTCCTTAAAATTTGATTTATTAAATATGGAACTCATATTTTAGCAGAGACAGTGGTGCTGGAATTTTATTCAAAAATTGATGCAAAAGAACAAATGCAAGATGTCGATGCATAGCAACCTCACACGCCTCCTTGGGAGTGACCTGTCCTTTTTTGTATCACAGCCAGCATGTGAAACAGGTTATCTCAACCAGCAAACATCATAGGAAAATGTCACAAATTGCTGATAAAACTTAGTCCTAGAGTTTTTGTAATGCCTTTACCAAATCTTACCAAACCTTAAAGTAAAGAATCCTGGGAGATTGTTGTGTTGCAATAAGCAGGAACTTCTTACCTTCCAGAACACAAAAGTTCACTGTCTTTTTACTGGGATGTGTGTAACTGATTATAGTTCAGTTGTGTTTTGAATTTTTGCTCATTTATTTGTCATCTTCAGTCTCCTGGTTTCACAAATATGTCTTCATGGATTATGAGAAGAAAATATTTCTTTGACAATTTTATGTGTGTTTGTTTCTCGAGAGCAGCAACAATAATAAAACAAACCACTTCATCATCGATAACTGTATTAAGAATCACAGAATTTTGTGTGTGTTTGTCTGTCGAGAGCAGCCACAATAATAAAACAAACCACTTCATCATCGATAACTGTATTAAGAATCACAGGTATCATATATAAACTATGTTAACATATAAAATATACATAACATCAAATGAACAAGTCTGACTCCTCATCTGCTTACACATATAATATCAGATTTATTACCAAGTTTTGGGTTTCAAACAACTATAAAAGTCAAAGAGAAAAAAAGTTATACTGCTGTGATTTTCAATATTATCAAGAAAATATTTAAAACTATTTCTATGGCACCCCTGTTTTGAAGAATATTATCAAAATTACAAAATCATAGATAAGTTGAAGTTCTATAAAATAAATCTTAATTTTTATTTACTGTATTTATTTATTACCATTTGATGTGAATAAGTAAAGAAAACTAAAAGAAAATGCTTATTTTCCACTGTTTAAAGACCAGAATATGCAAAACAATTTTGTAGAGTCTGAATTTGCTCCATATTATGCTCTCTTATTATGGATAATATATAAAAGTTTAGTTATCAAAATATAAGAAAATCAATGCTGCAGGTTCACCACAAAGAACACAAGAATTGTGGAATAAAACTTCAAAAGAATGATATCAAGTCATACCCTGCATTATAATCAGACAACAGATTAGGTCAAGTGTGTTAAATATTTGAGATTTGCCAGAATTGAACAATTATAAACAAATCTGTTACAACTTATCTGACTAGACAAATGTTAAAGCATTTTAACAAGAAAAAAATATTAATAAACTTATTTGACAATAGAATTTTATTCACATCTTTTGAATTATGATAACTTTAATACTTTAGAATTATATATAAAAAATCTGTATATAATTTTTATCTGAATTAATATTCCCAGGCATCTGGTGTTTTAATAAGATTTTTTTTCAAGAACATAATCAAGATGCTAAATGTTAAAGGCACAAAGAGAATACACATCATTGTCATTTGTTTACAAAACATTACCCAAATTGAATACATGTAATTCAAACCATTTTATATCTTGATAACTAAATTCTGTTTTAAAGCAGAGTCTGATGTTGATCATATTGATGAAGACAACAAGTGAAAAGTAAACTCAGTTTTATATGCATAACTTGCATAAATACTAATGGATTTCATTATAATATAAAATAAATATTAAAAGAAACAAAACAAAAATCAACAAATATATTACAAACAATATATATCTTTGTAGTAAAAACTTGTAGAATCCATGTTGTAGAAGTTGTTTGTATCCAATGTTTTACATTCTGCCATGAATATAATATCATATATGCAGATTTCCTGAAAACTTTTACAAACGATATTGCAACAAAGTCAAACATTTATTTTAACATTGACATGTAAGGAAAAGTACAAATATAATTTGGGTCCGCAAATAATTACATCAAAACTTTTTTTGTTTAAAGCCAAAACTTTTCTTGGTATAGGAAAAAAAATTAAGTTGGTATACTTGTTAACGCATAATAAAATGTATATTAGCAAAGTATGGTTTGTTGTATTGCATTCTAAAAGATACATTGAATTTTTTCCCCTTAATCTAGATATCTATGACAGTTTTCCTGAATATAAAACTAAAAGGCAAAACAAGTTATTTTTATGCATATTTGACAATCACAAAAGTAATCCCTGAATAAAAAAGTTGAAATAATCTGAACTCCCACCTAACATAAAATAACCCTAAAACATTCTAAAGACTAACTGCTATAGAATTTATATAAATGCATGCATAACATAACAATAACAGATTAACGAGTGACTTATTTAGCGTGTGCATAGCTATTCTTGTCCTTGGTACTGTTCATATGTAATGGCACCTGTGGCATGAACATGGGAAATGGCATCCTGGGATACATATTACGGTCTCTTTGCATCATTTCTTCCAAGGCAGCAAATTGTGTGGCTCGGATTTGTGCTTCGTATAACTGTTGAAGTTGTGACGGGAAGATGTTTGGTTGGGGCATTGGAGATCTGATGAATTGTGGGAAGGCAGGATGAACAGGGGAGAGAACTGGAGGATGAGAACTTGATGTTGACATACTTGTACTAACCTGAAACAGATAGAAATTTTTTGAATTAGGAGAATATTCATAAATACATGTTGTACACAATCAAATATCAATTTGTACAATTAAAATACACATATGAAGCAATACAACCAACAAATACATAGGAAAGACACATTTGGCCTCATAATAAACTTACATACTGAATAACAAGAACTTGTAATTAATAACCGCTGAGAAAAATGTTACAAAATAGGTTGCAGACAGATGGAAATGGACAGCTGTTTTACTTTTAAAAACTTTTTGCAATAGCAATTAAAATTGATTAATTCAATCATCTTCTTGAGTTGATAAAGAATCAGAACTTTTTTACACTCTGACTGTGGTTTCAATTATTTTCCTGAATATAAATTTTTGTGGTCTGGTGAAAAAAGGATGACTTCATTGATTCTTAAATTTGTGGTTCTGAAGTAGTAATTTCCTTTTCATTGGGTGTCAAATTACGTGGGTCCAGGCCACCCAGGAAAATTGATACCCCGCAATATATCACATTTATAACCTCTAGGTTTTTTAACATATCATTATGCACACTTACCATTGGGGATTGTGAGGAGGGGGAGAACACAGGAGACTTATTAGCACTGAACACATCTGGAGAGCTTCTCTTTGAGAAACTTGGAGTCTTTAGAATGTTTGCCATTGAATGTTTTGGTAGATTTAGTGTCATCTCTGACTTCTTGGATTTCATAGTATCGTCAGCACACTTTGATGTGGATGGTGTTTGTCCTAAATCCAACACATTATTAGAACTACTCAGTCTACTGTCACTTTTTTTACACAATGTTTTCATGCTGAGATCTTGAGGTTGCTCATCGTTCACTGCACCACTTGATTTAGAACTTTGGTTCACAGACCTATCATTGTCTTTTCTGATACGCTTTGGTGCTTCAAAGTCAAATAAAACAGATTTATTGGATAAAGAGCTTTTATGACTTGGAATGTTATAGTTTGGTGAGTACATTGACTCATGTGACCTCTTGTGATTTGTGTGAGCAGGAGGAGATTTTCCAGGAAACTCCTTCTGATTATTGTGAGAATGTGCTGGGTGTTGGAATAATGAGTTGGCTGCCTGTTTATCATGCTCATTGCTGAGGACAGATGACTTTGGTGGATTTGGTGAGTTCTTCAAGATGTTTGGTCGATGTGTCTGTTTTGCTGCTGGTACAGGTGATGGAAGATATTGCTGCATTGCCATGGGAATCTGATGAATTATGGGTAATCCCATTGGATGCATAGCTCCTAACTGTAAGTATGGATGAGGGAAAAACATAGAATGAGCAGACGGATGAAGTCCATGAGGAGATATCAATGGATTTGGAGGTGTCAGTATTTTGTCTTCTGATTTAGCACTGGATTGCACATCTGGAGGTCTGAAAAGTTTTGATTGGTTTGCCACATGTTTTGACGGAGACACTACACAATCATTTCGTGGGTCCTTTACAATGTCTGTCTTATCAGCACTTTCATTAGTATTTTCTGTCTTTTCTGTTTTAACATCCACAGAATGTTCTGAAGGGGTCTTATTTGCTATTGCACTATTTAATATGTTCTTTACAGTTCTGGGGTTGGCATTGACTCTTCTTAATTGCTGAAAGATCAAACAGATCATTAGAATTGAATATTTCTTATACTTGTTCATTACATATTGAATTTCTCCCTTATCCTTTGACAGAATTTTGAAAAAAATAAGACATATGTTATTTGGGGATGAGAGTATATTAAGGATATATCAATAATTTCAACCTTACATCTATTGGTGAGAGTAATTCTGGCAAGTTCAAAAAGTCAGAACACACATTATTGCTTTTGAAATATTTTGTAAACCACAATTCCATTCTTTTGAACAAAATAACTTTTTTAAATTGCTCTGTTGCATTTTTGTGTTACATGAAAACTTGGGACTGTTAAAAAAACCATGTCTTGAACATTATCAAAAAAGTTTATAAAGTTAATATGAGATTTTTTATAACCTGTTTAGGGTTCTCCATTATAAACAAAATGCCTTGAACAATTGACTTTGATGTCCATTGTAGTATTTTTCTTAATTCATGAAAACAGGAGGCTCCCACAGGATCATTAACAACTTGTGACATGAAGGCTTTTTAGGGGCAACTTCCAACCTCCATTGAGTAAACATTACTTTAGAGGAAGCTTACCTTGCAGGAGCCTCAAACAGAGTACTAGTACTAATAAATTTTTATCAGGTTTCTTATTTTGATCACATAATATTATATTCTGCACAAATTATTATATTCTGAAGAGTAAGTGCATGTTTATGCTTGTTGTGAATCTGTTACTAGAGTGTAAAAGTTTGTTAATGTGATCCATAAGTGTGTTTGCTTTGAGTCTGTCACTTGATTGTAAGTGCATGTTTATGCTTGCTTTGAGTCTTGCACTTGATTGTAAGAGCATGTTTATGCTTGCTTTGAGTCTGACACTTGATCGTAAGAGCATGTTTATGCTTGCTTTGAGTCTGACACTTGATCGTAAGAGCATGTTTATGCTTGCTTTGAGTCTTGCACTTGATAGTAAGAGCATTGAGTCAGGCACTTGATTGTAAGTGCATGTTTATGCTTGCTTTGAGTCTGGCACTTGATTGTAAGTGCATGTTTATGCTTGCTTTGAGTCTGACACTTGATCGTAAGAGCATGTTTATGCTTGCTTTGAGTCTGGCACTTGATTGTAAGTGAATGTTTATGCTTGCTGTGAGTCTGTTACTGGAGTGTAAGTGCATGTTTATGCTTGCTGTGAATCTGTTACTTATTCATGGTTGTTTCCTACAATATGTTTATACCTTTTCTTTGTCTCTAGCCTTTTGTACTCTCATTTCTTCCCATTTCATTGCTTTCTCTTGAAGTTTCATTCGAAATCTTTCTCTCTGTAACATAAACAAATGAAAGAACCTTAGTGAGCATGCTCACATACCCCCATACATTCACATTTTGGACAGAGATTATCTTTTTTGAGATAGGAATCAAAAACAAGAGTAGAATGAAAAAGTTGGCTTGTTAGATTGACAGACCTGAAAAATATAACACCATATGGGACCCTTTCCTAAAACAACATACCAAATATCCAAAGCCTAGGAGTATTTATTGCTGAGAAATCTGTTATGAAAATTTTTGATTCTGAAAATTTGTGAAAAAAGTGTAAGTGGGCTTGTTAAACAGGAAGTAGATGATCAACAGACCTGAAAACCCATGCCACCAAATGGGACCACTACTTGAAGGTACATAACAAATATCAACAGCCTACATACCCGTAGCCAGGGGGGTTCGAGGGGTTCAAACAAACCCCCACTTAAATGAAAAAAATTGAAAAATATAGGTAAAAACGAGCTGAAATTTGGTTAAGCATTTTTGAAATAAGGAATATTTTGAAAATCGAACCCTCGATTGAACCCCCCCCCCCCCCTAAAAACAATCTGGCTACAGGTATGGCCTACGATTTGTAGTAGCTGAGAAATCTGTTACCGGTACATTAATTTTGATCACAGATGGACTTGTGGACTCTCGGACAGACAGACTAGTCAAAAACATTATATCCTTCACAACTATGTGGGGAATAGTAAAAAATAAAAATGCACCTTTAATGAATTTATGCTGAACATGACTTATCTACTACCCGTATACATTTCATTTAAATTCTGTAAACATCCATCAAGCAGGTCAGGAGGAGTTACACTTACAAGATATGAGGACAGACAAACAGACACAGGGTGATTCCTATACCGTATAAGTGGTTATTTTCGCGGTGATTTAATTTTCGCTTTATTTGCGACCAACAACGGGATGCGAAAATTAAAACTCGCGAAATATTAAATGCCTATATAAAGTGTTATAATATATTCTAAACCGCGAAATATATATTACGCGTAAAGAAAATTATCCCCTTTTTCAACAAAATCCCGAAGTTTTCCACCCGCGAAAAAAACCACTTATACGGTATACTCTACAAAAAAATTGAGGGGGGTATAATTACTTTGCATCCAGTTCGCTGCCTGACAATTTTGTAAATTTTCATGTTTTCTTTATAGTTGTTTACAGTAACTATACACATTAAAACCTTGAAGTCTCAATGACTATTAATTTACCATATTGACTTTCTTTTTCTTAATAACTTCAGTCTTCTCCTCACTAACATCATTCTCTTTGGAAACTTTCTGTTCAGGCTCCCTGTTTTCTTTCCTTTCTAGAGTTATTTTCCTCTCTTTATCTTTAGGGGGCCTGCCAAGGGGTCTTCCAGGAGGCCGACCAAGAATTCTTGACTTTTTCTGCTTCAGTGGTAGAGGTTTGTTGAGATGATCACCCTTAGTATGCCTCTCATATGGCAACAACAATCTACAAAAAAGTTTACAAAAAGCTTGTAACGATAAAACTGGAAGTGGTGTCCAATTTTCTTAAAAAGTCACTTTCTATAGAACTTGTTTATATGTGTTCCATTACTTGGAATCAATGTTCTGTGCTTCTTATGTATGTTTGCATTGATTTATATGCCTTATGATGGGCCCTATGATTAGGAAATAAAGATTTGAATATACACCATATTGCACTATACACATGTATCAATATTTATTTCAATGACCAGTATGCTTAAGCACAGTATTCATGTTCTTTTTAATCTTTTATCAAAAATCAAATCAAAAAATGAAAGACAAAATTGCTATCTGGTAAATATCATAAATTCTATCTCTTTAGAACACAATTTAGTTTAGGCAGTTGAGGCATAAATTAACACAAGCCATCATACTAAACCCACCTTGCAAGAGTAAGTGAGATTAAATCAATACCTTTCATAATGCCTTCTGGTGCAGGTGGCAGCACTTGTGCTTCCTGGATTTCCACCTAAAATATCGTACAAATGTTTCCACATTCTCTTCTGTGTTATCTAGAATAAAAAAATATGTTGACACACCTTTTCTAAACACAATTCATTTAATGTTGCCACAAATACTTGAAACGTTTATTTAAATGGAGAACTCTTAATTAGAAATTTACACAAAATGTTACTGTGGTTTCATTTTTTTGTGAGGTATCAATTTTCGTGGTTTTTGTGGATGGCCTTTACCCACAAAAATTGATGCCCCATGAAAAAGAAATTTAATATTGATCTGTATGCTGCAGTCTTCAAAACCACAAATTTAAGAATCCATGAACAGATCCTTTTTCATAAAACCACGAAAATTGGTACCCATGAAAATAAACGAATCCACAGTACATGTATTATTATTTCAATGCTCATGACAGTTTACTGAGCCCACTCATATGATGATTGAATATTAAAGATAATTTTGAGGTTTGGATTCACTGAACTTGACACAATATCCATAAATCAGTAACTATCTAAAAATCTAAAAACAGAAAAAAAGCCAACAGTCTATTCAAAAAAGTACAATGCATGTAAAATTGTACTTGTACATGTTTTTTTGCCCATTTTACTTTGTGCATGTATATCATTTTAGCATATACATCCTCTTATATGCTTAAACATACATCTATGGAAGGTTAAAGTCAGTTTGAACACTATATCTCCTGAATGTTTTATTTATTATCTATTCTCAGACAATGTTGTATTTTCAGCATGTAATACTTTTGGATAAAAAGAAAAAGTATTTTGTCTTTTTCTTATGTACAGTATGAATTTCAGGAAAAGAAAGGAAAAGTATTTCTGATTTTAATTTCTGGTAAAATGAGGGTTACCCATGAAAACAATGGAAATTGGTACCCCACAAAAAATAATGAAACCACATTAATCTATTAATACTTACAGCTTCATATCCACCAATCTTCATTCCCTCTGACCAAAACATGAACAGGTCAACTAGAAAATCAAAAACATGTGATTTCAACTATTATTATCATTAAAATCTACATCATGGGTGTTTGCACTCTTTAAAAGTATCTTCTTAAAAACAACTTAAAACTAAATGTATGGTGTTGAAATTCAAATTAACATTTAAGAAAAAATGATTTATCTCCCTTGAATAATTTTTTTTCTATTTGACAGTTGGAAAAAAAAACAATGTTCATTTTAACTCAAATTTTAGTACAATAAAATGGCACTTAATATCACTTTATCATTTTAAGGATGTTTTGGATATTGTCAAACTATTTACCAAATATGAAACTGTATAAATATATGAAATCAACCCTTTCAACACTATCAAAATAAAATCACTGCAACTTTTGAATCTTTCTATGCCCTATCTGTTTCGTTGCTGTGCTTAGGATTTATAATTCATATTCATCCAATTTTTTTGGTTCTTTAGTAAAGGTATAACCTACTCTGTTTAAAGCCAAGGGAGGGAATCCTCCCAATTGGTGTGTTCCTTCTCTTCATGAACTTATGGAGACTGAATAAGAATTCCTGCTCGTCTTTACTGACTTTCATCTTGTCTATCCTGAAGCCATTACGTAATGCTGATTCTCTTTTACCAGACTGTAATAAATAACATCAATAAATAATTGAACTGCATGTCTGATGAATTTGTTACTGGTATGTACAATGACTTTCAAGTTCAAATAAAAGAAAAAAGTAATGTTCAGTTTTAAGGCACATCCATCTTGTCTTATCAAAATTATTCTTACTGAAGTGGATGGACATGTTGGGTTAAAAGCAGGGAGAACATGAGCCAGTACATGTCTTATGTTTTTGTTGGCTTGTGTATTCTTTTAGTAATTGATATACAAATTAAACATCAGTTATCACTCTGGTTGGTGTATGACCCAGAGCTTCTTTCCATCAAAGAGTAAGATTACCCTCTCCAAAAACCTTTGGGTTACCTTCCTTTCTCAAAGTTAGAAACATCTGGGTCTCACACCAACTTCGATGATATTTGCATAATGTCCACCCTCTTTTATGAAAAGATTAAAGATTTAATCAATTTAAATACATTATTTGTTTCATTTGACAAACCTTCAATCCTTTATCCTTTGTGGCTGATGGAGCTGAATGTTCTGACGAGACATCATTACTATCAGAATCACCATTTTCTCCTGTTATTGATAATTTCTTCTTTCGTTTCCGACCTTTCAAATTTGGTGCTGTGATACAGAAAATAACATGATTGTCAAAGTCAGTACAATAGTAACTCAAAATGACCTTTCACATAAAAATTGACAGTTTGTTAAAAATGTGAGAAATAAGTACATAATATTCAAATAATCCATAATTCTAATTTGATTGTAACATTAAAGTTATACTTTTGCTGCAGGATGAAACAAATCTTGCTATACCAATTCTTAAGTTTCCAGTGCTTTTAGAAATTTGAAACCTACCCAAGTGTTCACAATTGATTTCTAGCTCGTCTAAATCAGCATCATAGAATGTATCTCTACAGAACATGATCCTGTTGTCTTTAGACTGGGATATTATTCCACCTAAGGCACATATCATTGAGTTCTTTAACCACTTGTCTGTTACATTCTCCAGGCGCCGCATTACTGCACGGTACCGGCAATACTGAGGATAACTGAGTATGGTCAAATGTGTTGATGACTCACTCCTTTTATGTCCTGTAGGAAAAAAGTTATAAAAAAGTGAAATAAAAGAAAAATCACATTAATACTTTCTATATGTGATGGTCTTATGAAAATATGGGTTTCATAGTTTTAGTCTTAAATAACAAACTAGAAATTTGCAAATGGCAAATTTGGGAAAACTTATTTGAACAAGAACAGATTCTAGATCCCCTGCCGGTTGAGCGGGAAAAATCTAAGTTGGCTCAATAAACAGGAAGTAGATGAGTGACTGGTCTGATTACGCATCACACCATATGGGCGGACCCCTACCTGATGCTGCATACCAAATATCAAAAGCCTATGATTAATAGTTGCTGAGAAAACTGTTACGTAAAATTGTGTGACGGATGGATGGACACAAGGACGGATGCCCAGCATTTCAATGTCCCTGCTCCATGTTGCCGCAGGGGACAGAAAAGGTTCAATTTAATAAGAGAAATTTAATCTAATTGTTTGATATCTTTTTATCTATTAACATGATCTTAAACTACTAAAACAATAAAAATCTCTCATGTTACTTTGTTCCAATAAAAGGAATAAAAAAAAAATATTCATCTTTCTTAACAGTTTAAATCATAAGGCATAAGATTGTTGTTTATAAGGAAGAATAAATTTCTATTATATTGGCCTAACTTAGGACATCTATAATGTGTAGATTGATAATTTTTCACAACACATTTGACAAAAATCATTAGTTGTATTAATGCCCTGAAGTTATGAAATGACATCCATTTTACTGTTGTGCCCATTCATATAGAAACTTATTACATTTTAATGACATTGACTTTTCAATTGATAATTAGCTTGAAATGTTTCAAAAATATACAATATTTAGGTGTTTTAAATTTTATTCAACCCTTGAAAAGGAAGTTAATACTTGATACTTGAGAAATTGATATAATATATACCTAAATCTTGCAAAAAAGAAAAACAACATAAAATACTTATTTTTAGATATAAATTTTAATGGGATTAAAATGAAAACAATAAAATAGAAACAAAACTATAATTTTTTTTTCATTGAGTTATAAATATTATTATTCTTAATAAGTTTATGATATTGTCATTTCTTATACATTAAGATAAGTCAGTATCCAACACATTAAAAATTCACAAGGATTACGAACTTATCAGTCACCACAGGTGAATGTACTTGTCTTATTTACTGATTAAAACTTTCCACAGATTATTACTGGTGTATGCTGGTAGCTGTGTCATAACTATTAGTTTCAGTCAAATCAATGATAGATGATAGAACATATGGGTTTACAACTTTGTTATTAAAATGCCAAATAAAGCCAGAAGTATAATTTAACATGTATGTAGTTTTTATTTGTAACATTTATGGAAAGTCTAATTCATGTAATTTGATAAATATCTGATTTTATCAATGAATGAGGTCTAAAAATTAACACAACATGAACAACAGTGTAAAAAAATCCAAATTATTCTTCTGTCCTTAATGTATAAAAACACCAAATTAATTTCATCTTTCATTGATGTATATTAATGAGAATATTTATTAAAAACACTCAAATGGCAAATAATGTTTATTGTAAAACATTTCAAATCAATAACAAAAGTCTATATTCATTATTTAATCAAAATGTAATGGATCTGCTGAAAACCCTCTTAAGTCTGCCTATGGTCTTGTAATCATTTATATTTAACATAAAAACAAAAAACACAAACATATAATGTTTGCAATACTGCAATTGTTTCCTTGTGATAAAATATCTATTAGGCAATGTTTTCTTTTTCTTTGGATCAATTCAATTAAAAGTCAATTTCAAGTCATTATATATTTGGATACAAATTCTATTTACTAGTTTCAATAATAATTTATTTCATTGGGTCTTGAATTTTCAACTACTGTGATTTCCATACCTATGGCTTCCTTTTCTTTATCGACATCAGCAAGATTTACACCCAAATCTCGTATGGACAGACGTTGGTCTAATTCTTCACTGTTTGTTATTTCCCCTTCTAACTCATCTTCATGAAACAAACTTCTACCAAAGGTCCATCTAACCTTGTCTTCTAGTAAGGTCACAAGGTCATCTGCCTTCAGTATCAACTTCTCAGAAAAGGCAAATAGTTCATCCTACAAAGAGGTAAATCAATGTTAATCAATACATGTATAATACAATTTAATATAAACACTTTACATGTATGAAAGTGGGGCCTTGGTGGCTGAGTGGTCTAAGGCTCTGGTTTAATTACCACACTTAATCACTAGTCAATTACCAATGCAGGTTGTAAGATGAGCCCAGGTTTGTAATTGACAAAAACAAGACTTTTCCCCCTGTATGTAATTAGGTTTGTCAGTTACCTGCCCAAGGGTGTTGGTTCCTCCAGGTACTCTGGTTTCCTGTAACTATTAAAACTGACCGCCCTATACAACCAAGGTGCGTCAAAAAGGACATTAAACCCCAACACACACACACACACATGCATGGAAGTTGCAATTTTATGCTATTAAATCATACATATATGCATTCAATAGTCAATTACAAGTGGATGTATCTTAAGTAAATTATTTTATCTTGTAAAAAATACTTAAGTTTCTTTGTTTGGTATCAGGAAACATGTGCTGATCAATTATTAAATTCACACAAGGTTTATTTACAACTGGATGAATATCATGAACGCTTTGGAGAACGCTGATTTACATAGTATCTCTGAGACAATAAAAAGCTTCGCAGAGCGCAGATATGACCGACCGCAACATGTTGAAACCCTGTACATTTTAGGCCCAATATGGATAGTCAATTGCTCTGGACACATGCATTGACAAAGTTTTTTTGACACATGCAGCCTTTAGTGGACTTTCCACATAATGTTCAGCGGAATTTGCACTAGAAAAACAATTGGATAATGAACATAGTTTTCTTTATTTTTACTTTCATATCTTTGTACGGTACTTGCAGTCATGGAAATTAGCACAGGACCGACAGCCCGAGGCCTGTAAAAACTCATTCGGTCTGGTGTTTTTGTGCCTTTCACAGGTCCCAATGTCCAGTCGAATTTAGCAGTGTTTTAAATATTATGCGTTATTAGACCTCTAAACTTTCTTTTTGGTCCTGTAAATCTTGACCACTGATGGGACCGAATGTCCTGACCAAAAAAAATACTAATTTCCTTGACTGTACTTGTGTCTCTAAAAAATAATTAACTTAAACATTTAATTTTCTTTAACCCTTAATATTAATAAAGAAAAATTTTAAAGATTTTCAAACTTGTATGCATTTTGATTAAATTCTATACTTGATAAATAATGAAAATTTTCATTTCAAATTCAACTTTAGATTGAAGGAGTACTTTTACACAAATGACGGAGAACTTTAAAAATGTTCAATGAGATTCAATGTTTTCACCAATAAGGCAAATGGTAAAAGTAAAAGATGAGATTACTAAAAACAATCTTTATTTAAAAATGTTGAAAGAAGGGATGTTATGTAAAATAAAACAACAATTGATTTTAAAAGATTTGATGTTCGTCCCATATTAGGTAAACCACAGCTAAACCATAAATAAAAGTTAATAGTTTAAATAAAACATGTTCATCTGATAACCAACAAGATAAAAATATTCCCAAGATTGAGCATACAAGTACACTTACAACAAGAGGCTCCCAGGAGCATGAATCGCTCACCTGACTTCAATAACTGATGGAATGAAAATAATTAGGGGTATCTGAGGTGAAAAACTCCAATAAAGGATCATCATACAATTTCCACGTTATAATGAAGGCTTTTGTGAGCACAACATTCAAGCAAATTGAACTGAAGATTTAAACAAGCAACATTTTTTCTCTATCTATAACAGCTTTCATTCTTTCGGTGAAATACATGAAAAATCACTATTTTTCACATTTAAAGGACCATAAACCCTATAAGGGTCGTCTGACAATTTTGACCCTGAAATCATTTTTGTAGATCTCATTATGAGCTTCACAATTCTCCAATGATAATTTTTCCTCTAGCCCTTACAGTTTTCAAGATAAACTCCAAAAACTATGGAATTAATCAAAATTACTCCTAAAAGGAGTTGTCTCACTTTGACTCAAAGGAGAGTTTTGAAGAGCTTTTGATGCTGACAAAGGAAGGTTGCTTCAGATTTTTCTCTTTCTGTTATACTTTTTGAGCTATAGGTTAAAAACTATGAACTGACCCCCCTCTGTTTTATTTTTAGCAATGGCTGCCATGTTGGTTGGTGGGCATGTACAAATTTCACAAACTTTGTAGAGGACACCTTAAAAATCAAGTGTACAAAGTTTCAAAGCAATCCCTTCAGTGGTTTCAGAGAAGATCTTTGAAGAAAAGTAAACGGACGAACGATGGACGCTTAATGACGACAATTAAAAAAGAAATGAATAATTCAATAGAAAAAGATGAAAAAAGATCGGCAAAATTGATTGGAAATCCATAAAGGAAAATTCCTTTGTACTTGAAGAAACCCCCCTCCCCTTTTTTTTTTGCAATTAACAGCTGAAATCCATTGCACATGCATTTGTAATACTGCCATATGGTTTTACTCTGATGAGGAGTACCAACATATAAAATGTGAATTACAGGATTGCAATTTAATTACATTTTACATTCAAATCCTTCTATTGATTTCCTATTGATACCTGATGTTTTCTAAAGAAAACAAAGCCAAGATCATTTTAAACAGAACATCAATACTAATACAATATATTATAATCTATTTCATGTCACAAGGAGTCATCTGACATTTTCTTAAATATATTCAAATAAAATATGTGTGAAAATATTTATTGTGAAATATTTGTATCTGTGAAAACACACCAAGTGTGACTTATCTTCTGCTTAGTTAGCGATCGTATTAAATAAAGTCATTGATTAAAAGGGGACTAAAAATAACACCTCATTTTATGTATATTACATGAATAAAGATCAATTTTAATTCATTTTTTTTTTCTACCAGCCATTTTTATAATTCAATACAAAAGTTTAGGGAAGAAAATGAGATTGGCTGAGAGAGAAAAATAAGTGAAGGCTTCTCCTCCTGGAAATCAATACTGATATAGTTATAGAATGAATGGCCTTCACAGGTGTCGCTAACCAACAAAATCATTTAATTATTAATTAATTGAGAAATTAACAATGCATAAAGAATGAAATAAATACAGATAAAAAAGAACTTTATAACATATAAATTGACATTTGTCATTTTCCATTTTTGTTGAATCTGTTGATCATGATTCACAACAGATATATGTACCACATATTCATCATCTTATAAAATGATCGTATAAAGATTTCCAAATAAGAATGAATGAGGTTAACTTCATTTTTTTCTTAAATATATGGTACTTTTATGTACTCTCCTTGCATATTTTATTCATACATTTAAACATTTAATTTTGCGTTCAAATAAAGTTTGCATTTTACGTTTATCATGTAAAGCTGGGACAATTAAAATTTACTCTTTGTCAATTAAGTTATAAATAATGTTTCAACACATGATTACATTAAGAAATACCTGTAGGAAACCATACAATATTCACTATGTATCGGCATTCAAGCGATGAAAACAACAATAACAATATTTAACCTTACACCGAGACACGCTGGATAAAGGGATTCAACTTTGATACAAATACTCTTTTTTATAAGTATACATAGGTGATTTAATAAATATTGAAAGAAATTAAATGATTGCTACAAAAATACCAATATTGTACTTTATTTTGAAAATTTAATCCTTTAAAAGGCATAAGGGATCATAAATAAGTGAAATATGTCTTGAATCTTTATTTTATAGCGTAATAAAACATAATTATACAGTATTTAGAATACTTATATTCATGGGAGGTTCTCTGTACCCTGTTTAAGTTGGACACATATATTAATATTATCTTTGCCTTATAAAAAGCATTAAGAAGGACTGAACAGTTACATGTATGGCTTACACATCTTTTTTTCACACTTTATTGGTCTATATGATTGTAGAATCTGTAGGTTTTCACAGGGAAGGTCTTGTTATCAGTTCAATAAACAACCTAATCTTTGTCCAACATATGTGTAGACTTGATATATTCTTTGTTTGTTTCTTTCTTTTTTGAATATTCTTGCATGATAGTTTTATGGAATCTATTAATAAAAGTAGGAGCAAGAAAATTCAGCTATTTAAAATTTGACTTTTTTTAAACCAAAAGGTGACCTGCACTGTATAAAGATATTGCATTATTGGCCTTTTACAAAAGGTTTCAAATACTTCCCTAAGAAATTTGTTTTTCACATTTGATAGATATTAGTCATGAAAAATAATGTATAATGATGTTTTGTTTTGTTTCAATTTTTTTTTTTTTTGGGGGGGAGGGGCTTCCATGCTTGGAGGGACCTACAGTCCTATACATATAACAAAACAATATAACTCATTTGAAACAATCACAATCAAAATGATTTATCATGTTTATTAAACAAAGTCTTTTAAGTGTTGCATTGGGTTTTATGTTAAAAGAGGTAAATTTGTAAAGCAAAAATAAAAAAAAAATAAAAATATTGAGATAATTATAAAAGATTAAGATCAATGTAATGGCACTGGGTTTTTATTTGGAATTTTGATTGGATCTGTTTATTGTCCAAATGGCAATACAGATAAAATTACCTGTAGTTGCTTTCAATCTATTTAAAGTATTCTTTATTATGCGGAGAGTTAAATTCCTTTCAAAACTTGATTCTTCCCTGAATGAATTTGTTGCTTGTGTCAACCCTTTATGGTGATTAAACCTTGATCGTAAATTCATAACACGAATTACAATAATTGTTTTTACTTAAACCCTTTAACTTTGAAAAATCTTTACCTTAATCTATAACATAAAGCTTCATTGTCTGGCTATTTAAAGAGAAAAGCAAAATTTTATTTTTCTAAATAAACAATACGTAATTAAATTTTACCGATAATTTTAGCAATTATGTTAAAATTGATATAAAATACACACATGTGACCAAGTTAATCTTGGGAGAGGAATAATCAATAAAACAAGATGTATAAATTCAATATGGCTACATAAATTATCTTTCCACTGATGTTGTATTTTACACCATCAAGTCATAATTATCCTTAACATAATATACTATTTTGTTACCCTTCAATAACTTTAAATAAGTTACTCATTGCCTTTTTTTCATATTGAATTGAAAAATATTTACTTTCATAAAAAAAAAAAAATTATAAGTTGTGTGATTATACAGTAATTTGATGGTATATAGGCTTGTGTTATAATCTACAGTAAATAGATTTATCTGTTGTTTAGATGGGCTGAGGCCTCCCACGGGAGATTTCATTATATCATTCAATTATTTCTGATGGAAAAGATAACAAGAGAGGATATGGTTGTCACCATATCCAGTGATAACCCGATCAAGACCGTGAAGAATTTCCTAATTATGTATATTTCTGTTTCATATGTAGACCTGTTTATTAAATATTAATACTTGTCTTTGGTTTTATATATATATTTTAGTTATAGGTATTTGTTTTAGTAACAGGTTCCTTTGTTATGATTTAATTGATGAAAGGATACAGAATAAATAAACATGAGACTATAACACATATGTCAGTTATATTGTCGACTTCAACTGCAATTAATTTTTATGAGCTTTATGGATGTTATTCCTCATCAGAAGCACTAGAAGCATGCAAACATAGGAAAACCACAATTCCAAAAGACGTGTAAAAGTATAAAACCAAACGAAAATTTCAAAAGTGAGGCAACTGCCTCATTGCCTCAATGGAAGCTACGCCACGGGAAATCCAAATCAATATAGCTAAGGGCAAAACTATGATGGAGGGAGTAAAGCCTTAGGTTTTAGATTTGACATAAATTTAGATAACAGGTATAAACAAATTGTGCACATGCCGAATATCTCAATGGTTCATTAAAAGACATTTATTGTGTCTGACAATAAAATCAAAGCGCTAAAGCGTTTAAAGGCAGAGCTAAATCTAAGCACTAAAAATAAAGAACGATTTGTGTTTCATAAACTTGAAACATAGCACATCAGTTTTGTTTGTTTTCTCCGCACACTTACACATTTGTTAAGAAATCTGTAATTAAGCTCCGCCCACTTGATCAAAGGTCAAAGGTAAAAAATGCTTAAGTGTCAACGAGTATTAATACACGATATGTAGTCCACATTTATATCGCATTTATGTTGGGGGTATAAATAAGTACCTCCTATTTTAGACAATACGTATAACATTTAAAATACAATACACGAACAATGTTCTGTAATAGATCCTCTGGTAGCAATATTGACTGACCGATTTACCCTGTCTAGACGGAAAAAAAACGCGAAAATCAGATAGCTTTATGACGCTATAAGGCTCTGCCTAAAAATTGTCCCAAAAGTGTTGAACTAAGCTGCTCATCATGCTCGCCATTCCCCATTGTAAACATTATGCTATAAAACGGTATTTTTGTTAGGAATAAAACCATGCCCCCCCCTTTATCCGTTTATTTCAGATATAAATCCAAATATTAAAATTTTGCATAAATAAAACACGTTGGCTGATTCTTTTCTATCCATTGTTTTCTGGAAGCTCACGACTATCGCCAATAGGGAAGAACCATCGCTCATTTACTATATTTGGGTCATATTTATATCCGGGATTTATATATAATTCAAACAAGGAAGTAGATCGATACATCTTATCACAGAACAAAACAAACGATGCTATGTTTTAAAGTCAATTTAAGTTGTTCAAAGTTCATAATCACTTCGGCATACATCATTTTGAACAGATAATTTCAAAAAATTAACGATTGAAAAGTAAAATCTTAAACTACATGTTGAAGAGATAAATGAACAATGCAAAAAATTATCTCTTAAAAATGGCGACGTTTGAGTGAAGCTTCGTGGACTACTTCTACATATTACTACATTCGTAGCTTCAATGCATATAAATGTTTGATACTTACTATAATACAAACTCATATTTAAATAAATTAATAATTATATGAAAATCAATTTCCAGAATATTTTCATCTGTTCATTAGTTAACGTTTTGCAATGTCTTATGCAGAAATATATTTTCACGCGCATTAATATTTACAAAACATGTAATGCGAACCCAACGACAATTATAACCCCTATACTAAGTAGTTAGGCGTAGATTTCGGGTTATGAAAAGTCTGTGGTACAAATCATAATGTTATCGTACTGTTACATTTGTATAACTTTTTTTAAATTTTTTTTACTCGATACTCTTGTTAAGCCTGAGGAAAAAGAAATGATTAAGAAATTGTGTGACAAGGGATACATTTGCAGTTGAAATTAAACACTTGAAACATATATTACACATCTTAGTGAACCCCCTAAGGGTAGGCTATATAATTTACCATGTTCTGGTCTTAAGTCAACAAAGTCTTCTTAATGTAACATCATCTATTTTGCCCCAGAATAATTGACATTTAATTGAAAAAATAAAAAATACAATTTTTCTAATCAAAAGAAATCAGCTATAATAATATAGTAGAATTTTATTGATTATCAATGAAATTAAACTTCTCCGATATAATACTGATGAATTGGTTTAAATCAATGTGTAAACTCAAGAAAATAAAATTGTGTATCACATTAAGTCGTTAAACATTTCTATAAAATAATCTCTTTACATATTTTATAGCCGCTTGATTTATTGACAAGTTACTTGCTAACAATAGAAAGAAGAGATAAACAGAACTCTTCCATTCGTGATAAAATTGTTACCCTCATTACAATAATCTTATGAAATAAGATATTTTTCAGTTCTAATACAAGATAAGTGTGGGTAAATAAACGAGGGGATTATATGACTTTTATCTTTAAAACTACATAGTGTTTGCATATAATATAAACCTTTGACGTGTCAGGCCTAATAATAAATTAAATTAGTTGAATCTTAATTAAATATTTAAACAAAATTACCCAATGGAGCCTGAGTGCTTGAGCAATAGACTTTGTCAATAATCATTCAAGTGTAAAACAAGTTTAATTTCCTGTTGAAACCATCACTTAAAAAATAAAATAATTTTTCCACAAATAAAATATACCTCTCCATGGTTTTCTTGTCTTCCCTCTGGAGTGTGTTCTGGTAGGAAATAAGCTCTTACACTGGTCATTACATGTTCATCTTCTTGATTCTTGATTGAGTAAATCATCTGCAGCTCCCCAATACACACTGGACTGTTTTTACTTATTTTCATGAAGAAAAATTCTCCAAGTGTCAAAATTTTATTTTTCCCATCATCTAAATACTTAAATGCTTTATAAAAAGTATTTTGTGCATGTCTACCACAAGGTGCACCAACAAACTGAAACAAAGACATATTTTGAAATAAAATTTTATAACTGGTTATTTACTGTAAAATAACTCCACTCTAAATCGGTGATAAACTGCCACTTCTTTATCTAGGTCATTTCAATAAATATCAATTCTCTCAAACTTCATTTACCTTTAAATTTTACAAAACATTCAAAATATTATTAAATGATATTTAAAAAATGAAATAACAAAATTACCTGTATATTATGTTGGTCCATTTTCCTGAATTTTTATCTTTTCATTATCGATATTTCTTGGCATGCACAACAGCAACAATACTTTATATTTAGGACCTAATTAGTGACGTCACATTGTTGAAGATTTGCCTCATTTGCATAATTTATTCATGAAATAAAAATTCGATTAAAATATAATTTTCAGTGATTTTTGGTTGACTATTCCGAAATTAAAATATATATTTTTATTTGAAATATCAAAATTTATATGAATTTTAATTTTTGAGTGTAAATATTGCTGTTTGTTTATGAAATGATATTAGAAAAGTTATTTTTATCTTTTGGACGGAAGTAGAAAACTTATGCTAAAGTCACATGGGTCGTCGATGTCCTGTGAAAACAAAACAGCCACAGACTCTTCTTCACTGAAGTTAGATGTAAATGCAGTTACAGCAATCTTTAAATAATTGGTGGTACATGGCAAAACAATTTATTTTCTCTATTCTTTATTGAATTATCTCAAAACATCATCATAAAAAAGGGGGAGGGTCAGCCTAAAAACTATGTTAAATCTAATATGAATAGCATAGGGATAGGGCTATATTGCAATCACGTTGCTTGTCTTTGGGGGTCCTCATCACGAATCACGAAGAATAAAAAATGCAAATAACGAAACACCAAAATATAGCTAAATTTTGTTCACAGATAAAAGTTTGACTGTGTATTACTGTAAAACATGCATAAAACGAATCACGGAAAAAATACTTTGCTGAGAACGGTTCACGTGCAATATCCAATCACTATGCACGGAAAAATATTTCAACAAATCACAATTCACGAAAAATAAAAATTGCAATTAACGGAGAACAGAATAAACCCATCGCCCCCCCTCGTCTTTCTGTCTGTCTGTCTATGAAAAATTTCTGCAACAGATTCCTTACAGAAGTGATTGATTTCAAACAAGATTCCATAGGTTCTTGGTTGGACCCAAGAGAGCCGGTGGTGAAGTGGTTAATGCATCAGACTACTGTCGTACTGAAAATTTCATGAACCAATTTATGACTCTGTTGACACCATTTGTGAGGATGGTCTCAAGGAACGATGCTTGTCCTTCGGAAGGGATGAAAAAGGTGGTCCCGTGTATAGACTGAAATATATATCGTTTAAAGCTTATATCAACATACCCTATTGTCAAAAGCACATAAAAAATAAACGTCAGAATAGACAAAGGTAAATTAGAAAGTTGAAATAAGCTTTTAACAACAGATAATTGGGTCTATCCCGTGAATGGGGAGAGCTCTACCATGTGCATGTAAAAGACTACTTTGTAAAGTTCAATAAGAGTAGGATCAATAGGGGCCATTTACAAAGGCCACAATTGCAAACTGGAGAAGGATTTAATGAAGCATTCAGCTTGTTTCCCAATCTAGGATAAATAAATATGTTTAAACTGATAACTGATAACTGATGAGGTAACTTTTGCAGGCAAAATTAAACTTTAATTTCATTTGGTTGTATTCTTCCTAGGAGAAAGTGTATTTTGTAAAATGAAGTATGCATGAACATATAGCTGACATACAGCTTAAAATTTCCAGCTCCCAAATTTTCTTTTTATCATCATTATTTGGACAGTATTCTAGAATTATCATTCATATTTGATCTTAACATATTCTTCCATCAAGATCTTGAAAACACTTATTATAGGTGATGTATTTGCCCAAATCCACCTTCAAACTGGCCATAACAATGAGCCTTCTAGTGCACACAACCCCTGAAACATCCAGAATGTACATCATCCTTCAATAATCTTTGATGCTACTCACTGCATATTTCACTGGTTCAGGGCCACCCCCTTGAGTATGAACCACACTGATATATCCAAAGGTACTGTCACCTTCCAACTCCTGTTACTTCTAAGTGGTATCAAATAGAACCAAGGTCCTTGCACACTAAAATATCCATGCATATGTGTAGTTAAAGCCATCAAAAATAGGTTCAACACGTGCTTGCCTGGGATAAATGTGAAAGATCGGTACATACATCTTGCATCTCTATGGTGGCATCAAAATTAAACCAGTTAGCTAACTAATCAACATCATGGATATGTTATGCATGTAATACACCAAACCATTCTACCTTCTTCAAAGCAATATCAGTGGATGAAATCATCTTGGACAGTCTGAACTCAACTTCATGTAACGCCTCTACGTCAGACATGTCCATCTCATCAATAGGAAGTCCATGTGTAACATCATTAACAAAAAGGAACACTACTTCTTAACCTGCCATGAAACCAAGACGTAATATTAGAGCCCTGACAGTAAACTTTCAGAGTATTGGAAACAATGTTCCTGAGACTCGTGCTCATCGAAGATGCTGATCCAGCTGTAATTATTGGCTCAGAGACCTGGCTAAGCAGTGAGATACTTTCACTGAAGGTTCTTCCCATTAACTACAATGTCTTCCGGCGGATAGGAAAGACTTTCCTTGGGAGGCATACTAATCGCAGTAAAAAGTGATCTAGTCTGCATTTCGGTACATACCAGCATTGGGTCTATGAGCAGTCATTCTTACAATCTTCAAATCTAGATATATCATATTATTCTCACTCTACAGACCACCTAGCTGCACTTTAAAAGCTGATACCAAGAACATTGTGGAAGAACTAGCTAAACTACAATCAGACAATCTAAAATCTGACTTTTGGATATCAGGAGACTTTAATCTTCCAGATATTGATTGAGAGATCTTAATACAACATCAAACCAATATCTTCAGTGCATGTCATCAGAATATCTAAATAAACCAAGTCTATGTGGAGTAGAAGGTAAAACAGATTGTCACAAACCCATCTAGAGGAGACAACATCCTTTACCTCTTTTTCACAAGTCATCCAGCATTAGATGTAAGACCATTCCTGGTGTAGGAATCCACAATACTGTGCCAACTGATATTCAAAGTACACCCCAGAGAGCCATACCAACAAGACCGAAAATATACAGATGGGACAACTTTGGTAACATCAACAAACTCAAAGATGATGCAAAGTCATTTGTATCATCATTCATCGAAAACAAACACCATGATATTGACTCCTGTTGAGTCACCTTTCATGATGAAATGATTAATCTACCAGACAAGCATATACTACACAAGTTCACAAGATCTAGACATACCAATCCCTAGATGGAGTGGACACAGAAACACCCAGACTATTGGTAACTTGTCGAAAAGTGAGGACCTTTAATAAAGTGAACAACTGGAAGAATGCTAATGACATCAAAAGATACAATAGAAAATAATGAGATGTGGAATAAGTGTACGCGACACAGCTCACATAACAAGCGTTAATTTAGAAAAACCACAATGGAAAACTGCCAGCAGCCTTCAACGAGGCCAGTAGGCGCTGCTAGCCGTTCTGAAATCAACCCATGGTCTAAATAAAATACATATAATTCAAATCTAGTCCTGAAATAGTCAAAGATAGACCCCCTTCATAAAAAAGGAACAGAAAACATCAAAAAGACAAGTACAAACAAAAACTTTGAAGATTCCTGGGTTAGGACAGGCACATATAAAATGTGGTGGGGTTAAACATCTTAAAGCTGAGTTCATCGAAAAATCAGAACAGCACACAGAAACTACATTAACAAAATCATCAGCCCAGAAGCAAAACAGAACCCTAAAAGTTCTGATCGTTTGTGAAAAGCAGAAAGCAAGAGGCACTTGGTGTAGCTCCACTACAGAGCTCTGATAGGCTCATACACAGCAATCCTGAAACAACGGCTAATATTCTTAACAACCTATTTATGAAGGAATTCAGTATAGAAGATACCCATTCAATGCTAGATAAAGGGCCGATCCCATACCCATCGATGCAGCACTTTGTTGTTGGACTGAATGACATAAAGAAGCTACTAAAAAACCTCAACCCCCACATAACAACTGGACCAGATTTAATCTGTACACGCCTGAAACCTCAACCCCCACATAACAACTGGACCAGATTTAATCTGTTCACGCCTGAAACCTCAACCCCCACATAACAACTGGACCAGATTTAATCTGTACACGCCTGCTCAAGCAGTTGGCAGTTGAGTTGGCACCAGCACTAAAATACATCTTCCAGACTTCAAGGCCACAAGATCCATTGGATTTCTCCACAGGAACCTTGGACACTGCCCTTTATTTGCCATCGGCACTTGCTTTCATCTGTTGTAATCAAATCTTGGTATAATACTGATATATCTTACTTTTTAAGATAATTTTGTATCTGTGATGATTTACCCTATTCAGTTCCTTAATTCCAGGAATGTACTTTAATAAAAAGGAAATAGAACCATACTATGACTGAACATTCTTAAATTTTTCATAGTTCTACTTGGTGTCAACAAGAGAGCAACTAATCTTGCCTCATAATCTGAGCTCTGACAATTTTGTTACATATTGATTTAATTAAATCAGTGATAAAGTACTTGTATCTATTAGAAAATTTAAGGCTCCACTTTTCCCATTTTTAGAATCCAAAGCTTTACATGGATTTAATGAGTGAGGGACCATTTGTACCTGGGCATTTGTTCCAGAAGTGGTTAAAGAGACCTGATTACCTGTGTAGGAGTTATTGCCCTTTTTAGCTCACCTGGACCGAAGGTCCATGTGAGCTATTGCCATCACTTGGCGTCCGTCGTCGTCCGTCGTCGTCGTCCGTCGTCGTTAACTTTTCTTTGAAAATCTTCTCCTCTGAAACGACTGAAGGGATTGCTTTGAAACTTTGCACACTTCATCTATGGGATGTCCTCTACCAAGATTGCACAAATGGTGACCGCCGTCCAAACAACATGGCCGCCGTTACTAAAAATAGACCAGGGGGGGTCACTGACTACTGTTTTTGGCTTGTAAATCAAAAAGTATAAGAGATAGATGAAATCTGATGCCACGCTACTGCTTCAGCATCAAAAGCTCTACAAAAGTCTTCATTAAGTCGAAGATGTCAGATGACCCTTTATAGGAGTAACGGCCCCTTAAAGGTGAAAAATAGCATTTTTTCATGTTTTTGGCGTATAGAATGAAAACTATGACAGATAGAGAAAAGTTGTTGCTTGCTTAAATGTTCAGCTCATTTAGCTCTACAAAAGTCTCCATAGGGTCGAAGTTGTCAGATGACCCCTTATAGGGGTTACAGCCCCTAAAATAATGTTTTTTCATGTTTTTGGCCTATGGAATGAAAACTATTGCAGATAGAGAGAAGCTATTGCTTGCTTAAATGTTCAGCTTATTTAGCTCTACCAAAGTCTCCATAGGGTCAAAGTTGTCAGATGACCCCTTATAGGGGTTACAGCCCCTAAAATAACGTTTTTTCATGTTTTTGGCCTATGGAATGAAAACTATTGCAGATAGAGAGAAGCTATTGCTTGCTTAAATGTTCAGCTTATTTAGCTCTACCAAAGTCTTCATAGGGTCAAAGTTGTCAGATGTCCCCTTATAGGGGTTACGGCCCCTAATATAATGTTCTTTCATGTTTTTGGCCTATGGAATGAAAACTATTGCAGATAGAGAGAAGCTATTGCTTGCTTAAATGTTCAGCTTATTTAGCTCTACCAAAGTCTCCATAGGGTCGAAGTTGTCAGATGACCCCTTATAGGGGTTACAGCCCCTAAAATAACGTTTTTTCATGTTTTTGGCTTATGGAATGAAAACTATTGCAGATAGAGAGAAGCTATTGCTTGCTTAAATGTTCAGCTTATTTAGCTCTACCAAAGTCTTCATAGGGTCAAAGTTGTCAGATGTCCCCTTATAGGGGTTACAGCCCCTAATATAATGTTCTTTCATGTTTTTGGCCTATGGAATGAAAACTATTGCAGATAGAGAGAAGCTATTGCTTGCTTAAATGTTCAGCTTATTTAGCTCTACCAAAGTCTCCATAGGGTCAAAGCTGTCAGAGTGGTTACGGTCCCTAATATAACGTTCTTTCATGTTTTGGCCTATAAAATGAAAACTATAGCAGATAGAGAGAAGCAGTTGCTTGCTTAAATGTTCAGTTCATTTAGCTCTACAAAAGTTTTCATAGGGTCGAAATTGTCAGATGACCCCTTATAGAGGTTACAGCCCCTAAAATAACGTTTTTTCATGTTTTTGGCCTATGGAATGAAAACTATTGCAGATAGAGAGAAGCTGTTGCTTGCTTAAATGTTCAGTTCATTTAGCTCTACAAAAGTTTTCATAGGGTCAGAGTTGTCAGATGACACCTTATAGGGGTTATGGCCCTTAAAATAATGTTTTTTCATGATTTGGGCCTAGGGCTACAGAATGGAAACTATAGTAGATAGGGAAAATCTGTTACTTGCTTAAATGTTCAGCTCATTTAGCTCTAGAAAAGTCTTTTTAGGGTCGACATCGAGACCAGGTGAGCGATTCAGGCTCCTGGGAGCCTCTTGTTAGCTCACCTGGACCGAAGGTCCATGTGAGCTATTACCATCACTTGGCGTCCGTCGTCGTCTGTCGTCGTCGTCGTCGTCTGTTAACAATTTTTCAAAAATCTTCTTCTCTGAAACTACCAAACAGAATTTAATGAAACTTGGTATGAGTGATCCTTAGGGTGTCCTGCACCAAACTTGTGTTTTGATTTTTGATCCGTTAAAAAACATGGCCGCTGTTACTAAAAATAGACTAGGGGGGGTCAGACTACTGTTTTTGGCTTATAAATCAAAAAGTATAAGAGATAGAGGAAATCTGAGGCCACGCTACTGATTCAGCATCAAAAGCTCTACAAAAGTCTCCATTTGGTCAAAGTTGTCAGATGACCCCTTATAGGGGTTACGGCCCCTTAAAGGTGATAAATAGCATTTTTTCATGTTTTTGGCCTACAGAATGAAAACTATTGCAGATAGAGATTAGCTGTTGCTTGCTTAAATGTTTAGCTCATTTAGCTCTACAAAAGTCTCCATAGGGTTGAAGTTGTCAGATATCCCCTTATAGGGGTTACAGCCCCTGAAAAATAGCGTTTTTTCATGTTTTTGTCCTACAGAATGAAAACTATTGCAGATAAAGATTAGCTGTTGCTTGCTTAAATGTTCAGCTCATTTAGCTCTACAAAATTCTCCATAGGGTCGAAGTTTTCAGATGACCCCTTATAGGGGTTACGGCCCCTGAACAATAAAGATTTTTCATGTTTTTGGCCTACAGAATGAAAACTATTGCAGATAGAGATTAGCTGTTGCTTGCTTAAATGTTCAGCTCATTTAGCTTTACAAAATTCTCCATAGGGTCGAAGTTGTCAGATGACCCCTTATAGGGGTTACGGCCCCTGAAAAATAGCATTTTTTCATGTTTTTGGCCTACAGAATGAAAACTATTGCAGATAGAGATTAGCTGTTGCTTGCTTAAATGTTCAGCTCATTTAGCTTTACAAAATTCTCCATAGGGTCGAAGTTGTCAGATGACCCCTTATAGGGGTTATGTCCCTTGAAAAATAGTGATTTTTCATGTTTTTGGCCTACAGAATGAAAACTATTGCAGATAGAGATTAGCTGTTGCTTGCTTAAATGTTCAGCTCATTTAGCTCTACAAAATTCTCCATAGGGTCGAAGTTGTCAGATATCCCCTTATAGGGGTTACAGCCCCTGAAAAATAGCGTTTTTTCATGTTTTTGTCCTACAGAATGAAAACTATTGCAGATAAAGATTAGCTGTTGCTTGCTTAAATGTTCAGCTCATTTAGCTCTACAAAATTCTCCATAGGGTCGAAGTTTTCAGATGACCCCTTATAGGGGTTACGGCCCCTGAACAATAAAGATTTTTCATGTTTTTGGCCTACAGAATGAAAACTATTGCAGATAGAGATTAGCTGTTGCTTGCTTAAATGTTCAGCTCATTTAGCTTTACAAAATTCTCCATAGGGTCGAAGTTGTCAGATGACCCCTTATAGGGGTTACGGCCCCTGAAAAATAGCATTTTTTCATGTTTTTGGCCTACAGAATGAAAACTATTGCAGATAGAGATTAGCTGTTGCTTGCTTAAATGTTCAGCTCATTTAGCTTTACAAAATTCTCCATAGGGTCGAAGTTGTCAGATGACCCCTTATAGGGGTTATGTCCCCTGAAAAATAGTGATTTTTCATGTTTTTGGCCTACAGAATGAAAACTATTGCAGATAGAGATTAGCTGTTGCTTGCTTAAATGTTCAGCTCATTTAGCTCTACAAAATTCTCCATAGGGTCGAAGTTGTCAGATGACCCCTTATAGGGGTTACGGCCTCTGAAAAATAGCAATTTTTCATGTTTTTGGCCTACAGAATGAAAACTATTGCAGATAGAGATTAGCTGTTGCTTGCTTAAATGTTCAGCTCATTTAGCTCTACAAAATTCTCCATAGGGTCGAAGTTGTCAGATGACCCCTTATAGGGGTTACGGCCCCTGAAAAATAGCATTTTTTCATGTTTTTGGCCTACAGAATGAAAACTATTGCAGATAGAGATTAGCTGTTGCTTGCTTAAATGTTCAGCTCATTTAGCTTTATAAAATTCTCCATAGGGTCGAAGTTGTCAGATGACCCCTTATAGGGGTTATGTCCCCTGAAAAATAGTGATTTTTCATGTTTTTGGCCTACAGAATGAAAACTATTGCAGATAGAGATTAGCTGTTGCTTGCTTAAATGTTCAGCTCATTTAGCTCTACAAAATTCTCCATAGGGTCGAAGTTGTCAGATGACCCCTTATAGGGGTTACGGCCTCTGAAAAATAGCAATTTTTCATGTTTTTGGCCTACAGAATGAAAACTATTGCAGATAGAGATTAGCTGTTGCTTGCTTAAATGTTCAGCTCATTTAGCTCTACAAAATTCTCCATAGGGTCGAAGTTGTCAGATGACCCCTTATAGGGGTTACGGCCTCTGAAAAATAGCAATTTTTCATGTTTTTGGCCTACAGAATGAAAACTATTGCAGATAGAGATTAGCTGTTGCTTGCTAAAATGTTCAGCTCATTTAGCTTTACAAAATTCTCCATAGGGTCGAAGTTGTCAGATGACCCCTTATAGGGGTTATGGCCCCTGAAAAATAGTGATTTTTCATGTTTTTGGCCTACAGAATGAAAACTATTGCAGATAGAGATTAGCTGTTGCTTGCTTAAATGTTCAGCTTATTTAGCTCTACAAAATTCTCCATAGGGTCGAAGTTGTCAGATGACCCCTTATAGGGGTTACGGCCTCTGAAAAATAGCAATTTTTCATGTTTTTGGCCTACAGAATGAAAACTATTGCAGATAGAGATTAGCTGTTGCTTGCATAAATGTTCAGCTCATTTAGCTCTACAAATTCTCCATAGGGTCGAAGTTGTCAGATGACTCCTTATAGGGGTTACGGCCCCTGAAAAAAGCGATTTTTCATGTTTTTGGCCAACAGAATGAAAACTATTGCAGATAGAGATTAGCTGTTGCTTGCTTAAATGTTCAGCTCATTTAGCTTTACAAAATTCTCCATAGGGTCGAAGTTGTCAGATGACTCCTTATAGGGGTTATGGCCCCTTATAGGTTAAAAATGGTGTTTTTGGCCTATAGAATGAAAACTATTGCAGGTAGAGAAAAGCTGTTGCTTGCTTCAATGTTCACTTCATTTAGCTCTACAAAAGTATAGGGTCAACATCAAGACCAGGTGAACGATTCAGGCTCCTGGGAGCCTCTTGTTTAGTTCACCAGACCCAAAGGGTCATTTGAGCTATTGCAATCACTTGGCCTCCATTGTCCTTTGTCTTTCCCTCCGTCTGTCCATCCCTCATTTGTAAACTTGTTCAAACGTTTACTCCTCTGACACCATAAGTCCAATTGCAACCAAACTTGGTGCAGTTGTTTATTGGCATATGTGCTACAAAAAAAATGTTTGAATTGTTAATTGGTAAAAAAACATGGCTGCCATGGCTAAAAATAGAACATAGGAGTAAATTGCAGATTTTTGCAAATAACTCCAAAACTGTTACAGTTATCAAAATTCTGGCAAAATGAAAATGATCAGCACCTCAAGATCTACCTGCCCTGAAATTTTGAAGAAGATCCATCTATCTATGTTGGAGTTATTGCCCTCTTTCCAGATTTTTTTTTCAAAATTTTGCATTTTTTAAGCTCAATATCTTGAAGCCTATTAAAGATATTTGAGAAATTTGAATTGCATGTTGTTAAGCACATCCAGATCTTCAAAATTTGTACTAAGGTCAAAGTTGTAAGACCCTTACTTTTAGAATTGGTTCCCCTTTGAACACCAAAATCAACCATTTTTACAGCATTTCCTCAATTAAATTTGGTATAGATGTTCATTAGCATGACATTGTGTGTTAGAAAACTAGTGTTTGGATTATAATTATTGGTTTGTTGAAAAACATACCTGCTGTTGCAATAGATAGAACATAGGGGTAAATTATAATTTTTTTTTGCAAATACCTCCAAAACTGTAACAGATATCAAAATTCTGATGGGTAGCATAAGGGTTTAGCAGCTAAAGATCTACCTGCCTTGAAAATTTGAAGAAGATCAAGCCACCATGTAGGATTTGTTTCCCTTTTTCTTGACTTTTTTTTTGATTTTTTCATCAATTAAGCTTAATATTTTGAAAACTATGAAAGTTATTTTAGAGATTTAAATTGCATGTTGTTAATAGAAGAAAATGAGATGTGGAATAAGTGTACTCGACACAACCTACATTATAAACGTATATTTAAAATATCCACATTGAAGCTCATAAAGATCTACAAAATCCATTTAGGGTCAAAGTTGTATGACCTTAACTTTAAGGGTTAAACTTGACCATTTTCACAGCCTTTCCTCATTGTTTTGCAAACTGTTTAAGCTAGAGGAGATCTTTAATTACTATATTGCTTAGTTAAGCCCTAAAAAAACTTAACATGATGGAAGTTTTTTATTGACCCTTTATGGGAGTTAAGGTCCCTTAAATGTCTAAATAACTGTTTATGCCTTATAGCTGGAGTAAACTGTAGAAAATAATAAAAAGCTTTTGATTGCTAAAATAATTGTATTAAATTAATCAATACCTTATTAAACTTTTAGCCCTTTAAATTACAAAAAGGCAATTAAGTCAGGTGAGAGATTCAGGCTCCTGAGAGCCTCTTGTTCCTGATTATTTAAAAAAATCACAGGGACTTGCTCCCCTCTATCAATATTTTGTTAGAGTCAATGTGCGGTAGGAAAAAAAACACACGGGAGATAATACTTTCACCACCCCCCTTTTCTTTAATTCGATTTTCTTTTAATATATCATTGATCTTTTACTTTTTCTTATATAATTCGTTTCACAGGTGATTTTCCTTTCCAAAACACCCAAATATATCTTCATTCATTGCGTTTCAGCCTCAAAATCGGGCTTTGTTCGGACAATTTTGTAAAATTTGGCAATCGCTTGGACATGAAAATGAAAGTACATTCTCGGGACTTTACCAATAAATGTAACATAAAACGAAAGTAAAAACGTCATTAAAATTCATTCGGATTTCTTTCGAGTTTCGAGACTTTTCCTTGACGTAATGCTTTTCATGTCCAAGCGATTGCCAAATTTTACAAAATTGTCCGAACAAAGCCCGATTTTGAGGCTGAAACACAATGAATGAAGATATATTTGGGTGTTTTGGAAAGGAAAATCATCTGTGAAACGAATTATGTAAGAACAGGTACGAGATCAATGATATATTAAAAGAAAATCGAATTAAAGAAAAGGGTGTGGTGAAAGCAGTATCTCCCTTGTGTTTTTTTTCCTACCGCACATTGACTCTAACAAATTATTGATAGAGGGGAGCAAGTCCCTGTGAAAAAATTGCACTTATTAAGATCAATATCTTGAAAATTATTAAAGATATTTTAGAGATTTAAAGTGCATATTGTTAAGCACATCACGATCTACAAAATATATAGTTGGTCAAAGTTGTAGGAGCATCCCTTTTATGGTTATTCCCCTTAGAAAGGCAAAATTGACCAAATTGAAAAATGTTACTCCTCTGACACCATAAGTTCAATTGCAATCAACTTGGTATAGTTCTTAATTTGCATGGATGGTACAAAACTATTGTTCAAATTTTGATTTGTTGAAAGACATGACTGTTGTTGCTAAAATAATAACAAAGAGATAATTTGTAATTTTGCAAAAACTAAAAAAAAAGGTCACAGGTCAGAATTCTGATGTCAGGAGCAAAAGTATTTAGCACCTACATGTAGATCTACTGGCCCTGAAAATTGGAAGAAGATCCAACAATCTATTTAGGAGTTGGTGCCCTAGCTTTTCACTTGATTTTTTCACATTTTTGTTCAATATTAAGATGATATATTTAATATTTAATATAAATATTTTTTAACATATTAAGATCTTCAAAATATGTAGCAGGGTCAAAGTTGAAGACCATTATTTTGTAAGAGTATTCCCATTAGAACATCAAAACTGACCATTTTCATAGCCATTCCCCTTTGTATTACAAACAGTAAGTAGAGAAATATTTTAATTGCAATATTGTTAAGTTAGTAAAATGCTACAAAAAAACTTCATAAGATCAAAGTTTTTAAGATTACCCCTAATATAGTCCATCAGCCAACTCTGAAAAGACGTCATATTTAAAAGTTGAGTGGATACCCCCGTAGACCGAATTTTTATGGTACAAAAATTTAGTATTACATCTAAGCTTCATAATTCCAAATGTTATACTTGTATAAAATATGCGGAAAATAGCGAAAAAATCTTTTTTCTGGACCCTCTGGTGAGCAATTGAAAAGTAGTCATTCATTTATTTTCAATAGATTGAACATGGGGTTGAAAACTTCAATTACTGTTTTATAAATCTATAGTATGCATAGGGATTATTGACTTTGGAAAAGAATTTGCATCATAACAATGTCTAAAAAAGATATTTTTTAGATTTAAAATTGCTAATTATTACGTTCAAAATTTCCCTATTTTTACAATTTGCGAATGTCTTCCTATGACTTCGCACGTATCACAGGTAAAATTTACTCAACAAGATTCACCTAATTACAATGGTCACAATTAAAAATATTAAAACCACCAGGATTTGATAAAAACAGTGTTTTACAGAAAAATCCATTTTTAATGTCCATGTGCGGATTGTAATGGTTTGACCGATATGGTTTTATTTTTTAAATTATTAAATGTGAAGGTCACTTTTTCTATTTTTAGAATCAATATTTTTTATGATTTTTAGTCATTTCTATGGTATTTTTTTTAAACCAACATAAAAGAAGTTAAATTACAGTAAAGGTGATTTTTTACATTATTGAAAACAAAGTTATAGCCAATTAATCACGTTTTTCTTGTTTTTGGCCTGTTAGACTTTACTTTAGGTCAGGTGCGTTTGACTTTATTTATACTTATATGAAATATTTACATTTTTTTTACTTATAACTTATCTATTCTTTATTTCTGGCGACAATTTATATCGAGCTGTCGCCTTAAAATAATGTTACGATGTCGTTTTGTAAATTTAGTTTTTTTTTCCAATTCTATTGTTATGAAATCAAAGAATGGATGAGGGGGTTGATGTTTTCCTAAAATAATATTATGAACCTGAATTTTGATGAAAAATATTTAAGTAACAGAGGATAAAATATTTTGAAGAAGAATTTCTGCCATATAGAATAATGCTAATAATGAAAACAAAAATTTGTCTCGAGACACCTTTATGAAAAAAATAATTGTCTGATCGGAACAAACCCACCCCCTCTTTTCGTGGTAATGGTCTGTCTCATAAAAAATAGTACTAGAAGACAAGAAGTCCTCATTGATGATGGATTTTTTTACAATACTGCATTCCATTTTAAAGATTTAACAGCAATTGTCATCTCATTCCTAAACATTCCCAAAGACTCCGCCACATACACAGACGAACAATTAGGATTTTTCGGACGATTGCTGTTGTTAAAAATCAAAAGCACACCAAAGTTCCTCAGGCAATACTGGTACTGGTCAGCTGTAAATGAATAGAAAATGGTGCTGAAGCTTTTTCCATTGCAAAGGGCACGTTGATCTTCATGTACCAGCATATGCTCTTAACCTTGAAGTGTCTGTTCCCATAGAAAGTTTGTATCCGTATGCTCAGTTACTTTGTCCCAAACGATGTCAGAATTTTGTATTTTTGTCTATAAAGTATTCTGTTAACAGGAAGTAGTTGAGTAATTCCTTAACTCTATTAAGAAATATAGAGTTAAGTTACATAAAAATTGAGACGGAATACTTAATAACTTTGCAGAGCGACGCTCGATTTAAGAAGACGAACAATAAAAAAGTGAGCCTATGTATGTCGCTTCTGTCTAATGTTACTGGCGACACACAAAGAATACATGCATTTTAGGTCTTCAGAAACTTATATCATTAGTGTACCATTATTTCTTTTTTTATGTAATTTCATGAAAAATGGGAAACATCAGGACAAGTAGTTTTCTTTGATTTTTTAGAAATTTTGAATGAAGTATAAGACGGGACATATTGTACTCGTGGAGGACTAGACTAGCTATCTCTTTTTATCTCACGTTCCGTTATACAAGTATTGATAATGTCCTTTCACTGAACTATTCTCTATTTGGTGACTTTCTCCATCTCATATATCCTCAGGAACCTGAGATAAGGGACACAATGGATTCTAGGAAGTCTGCTTCATATTTAGATTTACATCTCGTAATTGACTCTCAAGGAATACTTCAACAAAGCTCTATGACAAACGTAATGACTTCAATTTTCCCTTTTTGTGTAGCAACATTCCGTCCGCTCCGGCTTATGAAGTGTTCGTATCACAGTTGATTCGTTACTCCAGAGCTTGCGGCAATTACATCGATTCCTTGGCAGAGCGTCACGTTTGACACAGAAAAGGCTAACACAAAGGTTATGTTGCTCCACGGTTGCTGTCTTCACTCAAGAAATTGTACGGTAGACACCGTGCACTCGTAGACAATCTCTCAAATGAGTGCAGATGTTGGTTTGTCTTAGAAATTTGTTTTGTCTTCCTTTACCAGATTTGACACACTGAATTGAAAATTAGCAACACGGCGGATGTGCTATAGCAGCCAAAAACCGCTTACTCTTCCGGAGCACCCGAGTTAACTCTTGTTACGACTTGAGTTGGCGTTGTTGATTTTCGTTCGGTTGATTTTGTGTTTTGTGTTTCTTCGTGCTGTTCTTGTTCATGTTTACCAATTTTGTCGTTGCCCTTTCGGACTTTTGACACTCGAATGCCCTATTTGTGCCTGTTTGCTTCTTTCAATTCATTCGTCGGTTAGCACAATCACTAACTTCAATGGTTTGGTGATTTCAACTTCGTTTAGTTAACTTCTTTCTGGGAAAAATTGGCCAAACTCTACGACATTGCTCAGCAGCATAAAAAAGTTCACAATAAAAAGGCCTGTTTTTCAAAATATCTTTAGTTACGATTGTAATGAGGGTTTCTTTTTTTGTTGGTTTAGAAGCAAAGGTGTACCAAAGGGGTAATCAGTATCATAAAACCGTAAAGACAAAGACAAAACCGGCAGACAAAAATCATCACAACAAAACAAACCACATAACAACATAAAACACAAACACACATTACAACAAAACCGCATTCAAGTACGCTTATTGCTTTGAATTTCGTTAAAATCTAGGTTCTTTAGAAGACGGCACAGGAAACAACTGCCAACAATGAAGAAGCTAAATATGGATCTTCAAAGTATTTACAAATATACTAGTAGTAATTTCAAAAGGCAAAACAATCATAACAAAGCGTCAAATAAATTGAAAAAAAAATCCATACAGAACTTTATTAATTGGTTGGCATATTTCCTCGATAACAGTTACTTTGTATCCCTTTTGTAACTAAGTGCAACAAACTGTCAAACATGCAGCGCCATTATTGTATACATGTTGTATGCTGCCTTGCAAAATGATCCAAAATGCACATGTACGTGTAATTATGGCAACTGTTAAACGACAATTAAGACTAAAGTTCTCATATTCTGATACTATAGTCTCAAAAAGGTCAAATATATAAACTAAAATTGAAAAAAAGTATATAATGAAACACATTATGTTGATCATTTGTATTTACACATGAAAAAATATAGATTTCAGGCGACTGGGTCTACATTCATAAATACCGAAACTTTTCAACCGGTACCACAAATATTTTAACGGAATTGTTTTATTTAATTTGTTATGTTGTAGGTAGATTCTTTCCACAAAATATTCCACCTAGCTATCCTATTTTTTTAGGAAATGAAAAAAGAAAATGAAAAAAAACTCATTTTAGTCATTCCTTGTATTATCTCCCTTTAAGACTTCTTTGAGTGAAAATTTTAACAAACTTTTGTCTGTCGTTGGTTGTCTGGACAACATTTAATATGTTAAAAGTTTTCTTTTCAATAATATTGTAGTAGACTTAGTATAATAGAATGTTTTTTAAGGGTTGAAATTTTTTGACAGTTTATAGTACCCCTAAAGGGGCCTCTGTTATACCAGTTTCCGCATCTTTTTGCAAAGTATAACAAGTTGCAAAATAAAGTTCACATGTTTGTCTTTTGATTTCTGCAATAAAAAATCGGTCTACAGGGGTATCCACTCAAATTATTTTTTTCCGGACCTGGCTGATGGACTAATAGGAGTTGTGGTCTGTTACCATTATGCCTCATACTGGCAAACTGTAGATAAACAATAAAAAACTTTTGATTGCTAAATTGTTCAGCTTATTGAACTCAACACTAAAGCTGAATGGATATTTTCAGATGACCCCTTATTTAAATTATGGCCCTATAAATGTCAATAAAGTTGGTTTTGCCCTATAAACTATAAATTTAGACCTTTAAGTCAAGTGAGTGACTGATGATAAAAATCACAGATAAAGAAATGATGTTGCATGCTTAAACAGATGATCCCTTATGAGAGTTATGTCCCCTAAATGCCCTTGCAAAAACTACCTTGCAACAGAACCTATGCTATCTTACTGGTTGAAAACAAATTAGAATACATTCAAATGCATTGTGCTTGTTAAAATATCATCATCACATTCATATTCAGTTATTAAAACTAAAGACTACTGATAATCAATACAAATTAAAATCATGGCTGATATCATCTTTGAAGCAGAAGATTTTTTATGGATGTCTCCTAATTATTAGTATAGAATGTTATCAAAGTTGAAAAATATAAATTTGTTGATGTTTATTTTGACAAAAGAAGGTTTAAAGTGTTGTGTCTTTGTCCATATTGAATGGCAAGAAATAACTGGAGAGAAAATTGATTGATCCCAATGTAATTACATTTCAGCCCATGATAAATAACTTATTCAATAAGCTGATTGCTAAGTATCGATAAAATGTTATAACATGTTGAAAATACGATTTCTTGGTTAGCTTGTCATCAGTGTTGACAAACATCGCTGACAGAGATGCTTTATGAATTTGTCAGTTGTGTTAATCTTAATTTAATGTTAAAAAGTTTTAAAGATTACACAGTTTGTTTGTAAATGAACGAAGACTCATTTTTTACCTTTAATGCATTGATAAATTAGAAAATAAGAAAATGATCATATCACTTAATCATGTTTATCATATGAACAGTTGTTATTTCATATTAGCTTAAAAATTATAACATCCAGGATATTGATAAAACAAAATGTTAGAATTAATGAGGAAGCAATTGATTAAAAAATATATACAAGGGGAAGACTAGATGATTGAAGCTATCTTTGATATTATGATACATTGTAGTACTGGACTATGGAAGTCTTTAATGATTTATCTTTTTATCAAATTTCTATTTGAAAAAGACCTATACTTATCATCTCATGTTTTCCTTGCTGCATGGCCTTTATGATTTTATCAAGTTAAACTTACATGACTTATCTGTCAATTTCTTATGATATTTGTGTTTCTTATCCCCACTTTAGATTTCAAATTTGTGATTTTAAGTTTTTTAACTTTTAATATTATGGTGTTTGAGGTGTGATTTAGTTGAAGCTTTGCATCTGTGTAGGAGAACTTGTGGGACACTTTTGGTATTCTATCTCCATGCTTGACTGTTCTCTTTGATTATAAAGAATGTGTATGCATTTTCCAACTGAAATTGGCAGTGATAAAAGATTTTGAAAATGCTATTCAAATGATAATATTATTTTATGTACCAACATATCTGATGTGGAATTCAAAGGTTCGGTTGTTTTTGTATTTTTGTGTTTCTTTGAACTGTTCTCATTCCTGATTAGTGTTTTTGTCTTTGCCCTCTCGGACTTTTGACATTCGGATGCCCTCTTGGTACCTCTGCTTCATTACTAATGGTCAGCTGGTTATTGATTTTTATAAATATTTATGTTTGTTCATTTAATATTTTTGTTCATATTTTTTTTTTATATTTCAGCTGAGAAATGGATATAGAAGTCAATGTTAGAATCAATGTAGCAAAAGATGGCCAAAGGGAGGTAACCTTAATAGTCGCTGAACAAACCACAGTTGGTAGCTTCATTAGGAAGGTGTGTAAGGAACATGGAATTCCTATGAAGAGTAATTATATTTTAACTGGAGAAGGATCCAATGAACCTTACAAGTGGTCATCCAGACTTGTCAACCTTAACATAAACAGTGGAGCATCAGTAGTGCTTAGTGAAAATGAAAATGGTAGGTATTTATAACTGCAGACTAATTTATTTTCGCCACTACTATATGTTGCATTTTTGTGTCAGAGGGATTTCACAGTTATTTATTTTTGCCATTCTTCATAACAACAGTTACTATGAAAACAAGTATAAGCTTTCCAAAAAAGCTTGCTCGGCCCCGGCATTTAATTTTTTCCGATAAAAATCAAGTACAATATCAGTGTATTAGGTGTACCTTATTGCAGACTGTGTGGATTATTTGATTGTGGCTCTAGAAGCTGTCAGAAGTTCGCTAGATTTCAACTTATTGCTCTCTTTAAAACCTTACAAATTAAGAGGTTTATACAGTAGAAGATAAAATTTGGGATAATCAATGAGGAGTTTATAGTCGTGACTATAGGCTAAAAGCCTCTGCAGCGACTGCTAACTAAAGACTCGCTTTCTGCTACAAGTCCTCCAGCTCATGACACACTACCACCCGAGTTGGCTGCTCCAGTTACAGTTGAACCGGAGACCGGAATCGTCTCCCACTGTATGGTTGAGAATCGACATATGCGACATAACCCAATATATACGCAGAATTTAAACAAAATCCACAATAGAAAACAAAAAGAAAATTTAATTTTCCATATCGGTCTTTGTATAGAAAGAAGCAAAGAGGCACGAAAGGGGAATTGGAGTCTGAAAGGGCAACGACAAAACCAGTAAACACGAATAAGAACAGCACGAAGAAACATAAAACATTAAAAAAAACTCAAAAACAACCGAACAGTAATCAACAATGCAAACTGAAGTCGTAACAAGAGTGAACCTAGGTGCTTCGAAAAGTAAGCCGATTCTGCTTGCTATAGTACACCCGTCGCGTTGCCAACAGTCAACTCAGTGTGTCAAAATCGGTAAAGGAAGACGTTACAAAACCCTATGACAACCAACATCTGCATTCATCTGAGAGATAAAAATCCCATTATTTGTCTATGAGCGCATGTTGTCTTCCATAAAATTTCTTGAGTGAAGACAGCAACCGAGGAGCCACATAACCCTGTGTTCGCAATTTTTGTGTCAGATGCTCTGCCAAGGAAATCAATGTTATTCCCACAAGCTCTAGAATCACTAATTATTTGTAATACGCAAACACCTTAAGCTGGAGCAGACAAAATGTTGCTACGCAAGAAGGGAAAGTTGATGGTTGGAAAGTTGAGGTCATCACGTTTGTCATTTGATTTTTGTTGAAAATTTTCCTTGAGGGTCTATTTCGAGATTAAGATCTAGATATGAAGCTGACCTCATAGAATACGTTGTGTTCCTGGGAATATACCGGTATGAGACATGTTGTGAGATGGAAAAAGTTACCGATTCAAGAGTTGTTCAGTGAAAGGACATCATCAATATAACAGAAATTAAAACTTAGTTTGATTATCCCAGATTAAACCTACAACGATAAATAGCGCTATTAAATGGGAACCAATACAGGTTAAGTGGTACCCATTTTAGCATGAATTTTAGGGAAAATCCAAAATATATTTATAGTACATCAGGAAATGTCTAAACATTCGGAACATCTCAACCTTTTTACAGTATCCAACAGAAAATAGAAACAAAACGACTTTCAACTCTGAAGCTCAATCAATTGAATGTTTTTCAATCAGCAGGATCATATTGATTTATTACAAGCGTGTTTGTACACCGAAACACATGTAACAAATAGAAGTCTAGTTGTGCTCGGACCCTAAATTTATCATGATGATTTATTTTCATTAATTTCTGTTCCTTGCAAAATACAAGAAATTAAACACTAGCAAAAATAAGTTGGTTTACAATATATGTGTGTGTGTGAATTCAGGTACATGTATTGGTAGGATTTCAAGCTTTTATTTTATTGAAACTAAAGTACATTATCATAGAAATGACCAGATACTTACTTTTCTCTTTTGCATTATGATATGCAAGTTAAATTAATGTTGGTCTATACGTTAAAAAGCCTATTCTTCATAAAACTGTACAGTTATACACAGGGGCAGGAACGTGGGAACTGTTTAATCTCCCTGTGATGGTCTGCTGATTATTCAACAATACAGCTTAAAATAAATTTTGGTAAAATCTGTCACTATTGTCTTACAATTGGGGTTCCTCAGTTAATGGTTGTTTTCAGTATAAGATGACTGGGTTGAGTTGTTAGCACCTGCAGCAATACTCTTTTCCAGGAACCAATTAAAACTGTCATTGGCCAATGAAATGATTTTTTGTCTCGCCTGCGAATCAGAGCGGGACATAGGTGTTACTTTACCGCCGGCGGCGGCGACGGCGGCGTTAACTTTTTGGAAAAGTTTTATGAGCACCTCCATATCTCAAGAACTATAAGTCCTAGGTTGATGAAACTTGGTATGCATATGCCCCAGTAGTAGCTTAGCACAGTTGCATCCCCATCTTTTGACCTTGACCTTGATTTTCCGGATGAGTGACTTTGACAATTTTCAATACATATAATAGCAATGGAAAAGTTTTGCGAGCACCTCCATATCTCAAGAACTATAGGTCCTAGGTTGATGAAACTTGGTATGCATATGCCCCAGTAGTAGCTTAGCCCAGTTGCATCCCCATCTTTTGACCTTGACCTTGATTTTCCGGTTGAGTGACTTTGACAATTTTCAATACATATAATAGCAATGGAAAAGTTTTGTGAGCACCTCCATATCTCAAGAACTATAGGTCCTAGGTTGATGAAACTTGGTATGCATATGCCCCAGTAGTAGCTTAGCCCAGTTGCATCCCCATCTTGTGACCTTGACCTTGATTTTCTGGTTGAGTGACTTTGATTATTTTTATTGCATATATTTGCAATGTTTAAGTTCTATAAACATCTTTTGATCTCAGAAACTGAAAATCCATGTAAATCCAAAATATAGTGGAAGTAAGAAAGAATAATTGTTTCTGATGGTGCTGGCAGGCGAGACATACTTTAGTGTTAACTCTTGTTTTAATTTTCAGGTGTTTGGAATGAAGCTTCCTTTGGTTTCAGTCCAATAAATCAAACTTTGGGGAAGAAATATGTGTTTTGGAAAACTAGCATTGATCTTTCACACGTTTGAATAGAATTTTGGGGTCTTTTGGTTCATTCCTTTGTGCTCCATTCAAAGTGAGATTAAACAATTCTTAACTCTTGAAAGATCAGCTTGTCTTTTCTTAGAAGAAACCTGCATGCAATTTTTTAAGCTGTTGTACAAAAAACTATGTCTTTGAGATATTTTTGTTTACAGAAGAGGAGATGCCTGAGATCAGGATGATGCATTGTAACCTGTGGTGGCCGTTCGCTTTTATCTGCTTCATGGTTGGTCTGATCGGAATTACAGCTATTGTGGTCGTTAGACATATCCAGAATAAACCAGATTACGAGGTATAGCTTTAAACTCCTACACAATGATAAGCATGTTATAACTTTTGAACACATCTTTTGCTAAGATTATGTAACCAAATATTTTCATATTAGAATTATTCTAGTGATTGTTTTATATTCTCAGTCATGAAAAATCGAATTGTTTACAAGTTGATATCAAAATTTGTTATAATTTCATTATTTCAGTATGGTGTTGTAATGGATGCTGGATCTTCTCATACCCAGCTGTATGTGTACCAGTGGAATGGTCAGAAAATGGAAGATACTGCTGTAGCAAGTCAAGTTTTTACCTGTAAAGTTAAAGGTACACAATTTTCATTTTTAGCTCACCTGACCCAAAGGGTCATGTGAGCTTTTGCCATCACTTGGTTTCCTTCGCATCTGTCGTCCGTTAACTTTATCAAAGGTTAACTCCTCTGACACAATATGTCAAATTGCAACCAAGCTTGGTATAATTGTTGTTAATTGGTATGGGTACTTCAAAGCTATTGTTTGAATTTTTGATTCCTAAAAAAAAATATGGCTACCATGGCTAAAAATAGAACTTAAGGGTATAATGCAGTTTTTTTTTTCCAAATAAATCAAAATTGTGACATTATACAAGTAATCAGCATCCCAAGATCTACTTGCCCTGAAATTTTGAAGAAGATCCAGTAACTGTCCTTTTTCTGGATTTTTTTCCCAATTTTGTACTTATAAAGCTCAATATCTTGAAAACATAAACGATATTTGAGAAATTTTTATTGCATATTGTTAAGTACATCAAGATCAACAAATGATGTAACATGGTAACCATATATCTAACCCTAACAGTTCCTTTTAAGAGTTATTCCCCTTAGATCGTCAACGTGTTGCAAAGTGACAAGTAGGATTAAAAACAAAAGAATATTGTCACGTTGACTTTATCCGTCATCTTGCGTTGTCCAGCATCCTGCGTCGTCACCAAAATTTCTGTCACAGTTTTCTGGGCAACTACATGACACAGCCTCTATATTTTGGCATGTTACTTCCTCCTTTAGTACTATAGGGTGTAAAACGATTATATTCCCGTTACTCATCTACTTCCTGTTTACTGAATATTTTAAGAGGCAAGTGACATACATCATCCATGGAAGACCACCATCTAGTCTCAGTTTTTCCTCATTATATTAAAATCATTAACTCCTCAGACACCATAGCTTTATTTGCAATCAAACTTGGTATATTTGTTTATTAGCAAATGTGGTAGAAATATATTGTTTGGATTTTAGATTGTTTAAAAACATGGCTGCTGTTGCAAAAAATAGAACATAGGGTAAATTGTAGTTTCTTGCAAATAACTCAAAAACTGTGACAGGTATCAAAATTCTGATGGAAGCAAAAGTGTGCACCATCTCACTATCTACTTGCCCTGAAAATTTGAATGTTGTTAGGCACTTTATGATCTACAAACTATTTAACAGGGTCAAAGTTGTATGACCATTTCTTTTCAGGAGTTTTTCCCCTTAGAATGTGGAAATTAACCATTGTCACAGCATTTCCCTCAATATTGCAAACTGTAAAAGCTAGAAAAAACTTTTAATTACAATATTGTAAAGTTAGTTAAGTTCTACAAAAACTCAATATGATGGAAGTTTTTTTATTGACTCCTTAAAAGAGTTATAGTCCTTTAAATTACTTTATAACTGTTTATGCCTTATAGCTGGCAGACTGCAGAGAATAATATAAAGCTTTGATTGCTAAAATTCAACGAATTGAGCTCTATACTTTAATGTAATAGGCTAATCATTGTTGTAAGATGACCCTTCATTTGACTTATGGTGCTTTAAATGTCAAAAATGTTGTTAAAAACTTTTTGCCTTATAGCTTAAAAATTCAGGCATTTAAGTCAGGTGAGCAATTCAGACTCCTGGGAGCCTCTTGTTTAAAAGATAACATTTTATTGAACACAAAAAACAAGCAGATACAAGTAAAAAAATATGTTTTTTGAATTTGTTTTATAATAATGCGTTGTGGAATAAGCGAATGCATGCCACACAACCTACATAAGTTAGTGACAATTTTAAATATCTACTATAGAAAACAGACAGCAGCCTTCAATATGACCAGCAGTCACTGCATCTCATTTTGCAATTGATCCTAGGCCTATAGATCAGAAACACAATGCACATATATATTTAAACTAGGTATCTTAATGTACAATGAATGATAAAAGTAGTAATAGAATTATAATTGTGCAATAGGAGATTATGCTAATAACTGTTAATTTTAGGTCCAGGTATATCCAGTTATGAGGAGAATCCTGAAGATTTGGCCATTAATATGACGGCTTGTCTACAGGAAGCAGCAGCCGCTGTGCCTGAAGAGAAACACAGCTCTACCCCTATCTATTTAGGGGCAACAGCTGGAATGAGACTCATTCAGTAGGTATAAAAATATTCCTTTCAGGCCAGTCATTTATTACAAATATAGAATATAGGCCTTTTAAATCGAGTTTATCACTGGTTTGTGATGAACCCAAAGGCTGAAAAGTCCTATATTCTTTTTATTGGTAATCACAGAGCGACAAAATATGATTTTTTTGTTTTAATTTTTAACGATTTTGATAGGAACTGTATATGGACTGATCATTTGAGTGCTTCATCACCATACTGACCTGATAATTTAGGTGATAAACACCTGTTCATGATGCAGGGTTTATCAGCGGCATACATCAAAGGGAAAATGTAATGATTACGGATAAAATATATTATAGTATGCAGAGAAGAACTGATGTTGCATTTGAATGTCAAAAGTGAAAAGGTAAAGATAGAATCAGTAAAATGAAACCATAAGAAACAGTTAACATGAAAATAAAACGCACAAAAATGAACAAGCCAAACCGCAATGAGGGAGAAGACAGCTGCTCTGGAACACTTAGTAGTTCCTGCTTGTTGCAACACTCCTTTCACATCACTGATGATTAATTCAATATGTCAAATTCAGTAAATGAGAACATAATAAAAACTCATATCTGTACTCAATCTGAGAGATATAAATACTGTATTTGTTGATGAGTACATAATGTCTTCCTATAAGTCAAAGTTCTTTTAAGATTCTTAACATTTAATGTCGTACTGAGTAGTTTAATTTTCATGCAGTAACTTTATGATATTTTGTAGTGCTGTGAACAGTACAGTGTCAGACAGGATACTAGATGTGGTAAGGAAGACCTTGGCAGGGTCAGCTTTTAAGTTTACAGACCCCAAGACTCAGGCTAGAATTATATCTGGAGCAGAAGAGGGCCTTTACTCCTGGGTCACTACAAACTATCTTACTGGAAAGTTTGGTCAGGTGAGTCACTACAAACTATCTTGCTCAAACTTTGTTCAGATAAGTCACTACGGCTATTTTACTGGAAAATTTGGTCAGCTTGGTCACTACAAACAATCTTACAGGAAAGTTTGGTCAGGTGGGTCAGTACAAATTATCTTCCATAAAGTTTGATCAGGTGGGTCAGTACAAATGATCTTCCATAAAGTTTGGTCAGGTGGGTCAGTACAAATTATCTTCCATAAAGTTTGATCAGGTGGGTCAGTACAAATGATCTTCCATAAAGTTTGGTTAGGTGGGTCAGTACAAATGATCTTCCATAAAGTTTGGTCAGGTGGGTCAGTACAAATGATCTTCCATAAAGTTTGATCAGGTGGGTCAGTACAAATGATCTTCCATAAAGTTTGATCAGGTGGGTCAGTACAAATGATCTTCCATAAAGTTTGGTTAGGTGGGTCAGTACAAATGATCTTCCATAAAGTTTGGTCAGGTGGGTCAGTACAAATTATCTTCCATAAAGTTTGATCAGGTGGGTCAGTACAAATGATCTTCCATAAAGTTTGGTTAGGTGGGTCAGTACAAATGATCTTCCATAAAGTTTGGTCAGGTGGGTCAGTACAAATTATCTTCCATAAAGTTTGATCAGGTGGGTCAGTACAAATGATCTTCCATAAAGTTTGGTTAGGTGGGTCAGTACAAATGATCTTCCATAAAGTTTGGTCAGGTGGGTCAGTACAAATTATCTTCCATAAAGTTTGGTTAGGTGGGTCAGTACAAATTATCTTCCATAAAGTTTGGTCAGGTGGGTCAGTACAAATGATCTTCCATAAAGTTTGGTCAGGTGGGTCAGTACAAATTATCTTCCATAAAGTTTGGTTAGGTGGGTCACTACAAACTTTCTTACTCAAAAGTTGTTGTGTTTTATGGTGTTTAATGGCTTTTATCTGCTACTCCTCCTAGATTACTGAATGGAACTTGCAAAGATTCTATGCAATAATTTGAAAATATGCATTTCCTGTATTCCTCATATTGATATGTAGGGGTTTTTCTGGCAAAAAAGGACTTAGATACTAATGTTTAAGTGTTTGTATGCCTTTATCCATCTGAAGTATTTAAAGGATTTGCATAGATTAGTGGTTCCTCCCATTCCATGCATACAAATGCAATGTTTCTAAAATGTAAGTGACACAATTTTTTCGTGGATGACTTGCATATTTTTTTCTAAATACAATGTAGGTCTCTCCATCATCATTGAAGTCAGCCTCTCAATGGAACCTGGAGGCTACAGACAGCCAGACTTTAGGGGCTATGGACATGGGTGGAGCCTCTACACAGATGACATTTAACCCTGGTCCAGAAGTAACCATTCCTATAGATTATGCTGGTGATGCTGTTCTGTATGGAACCAATTATAGTGTGTATACACACAGCTACCTGTGTTATGGTATTAATGAGATTGAGAGAAAATACAAAGCTCTTCTTGTTAAGGTATTTATAAGTAAAACATGACGAACACATGAACACACACAGTTCAATTAAGGGACAACAACAAAACTGTAAATGATTGAGTTTAATCATCATTTTTAACACCCCCTCCAACGTAAACAGACTTTGGGGTATATAGGTCAGTCCACATGCCTTGTGAGTGCAAATCCATCTTAATTGCTTGATGGATTGTGATGAAATTTTACATGAAGGAAGTACATGAGGAGATTTTCATGAAGAATTTCATTGCTGTTAAGACATCATTTAGGGGAGATAATTAGACATAGACTTATTTTAATAAGATAATCAACTTGAAGCCTTTAGTGTAGCTACTCCTTAACCACTTGATCAATGTTAATGAAACTTTACATAAAGGAAGTACATTTTTAGATGTGCATGATTAAGGAGAGATAATTTATCTAAGACATATTTCAATAGAGTCCTTGTAAGCACAACTCCTAAACCACTGCATGGATTTTGATGAAACTATACATGAACAGTGGCGGATCCAGAGGGGGGTTTTGGGGGTTGGAACCCCCCTCTCCTTCGAAATTTTTAAATTTTTGTGTAGATTTTCAGCAAAATTGGCCTGGAATCCCCCCTTTGGCCCACAGAACCCAGTATGTGGAACCCCCCCTTTCGAAAATTTCTGGATCCACCCCTGCATGAAGGTAGTTTATCCTATGGAGTTGTACATGATATACCCGGTAATTCCATTGCTCTGAGATATCAGTCAGGGGAGATAATTGGACTTGAGTGTCTTTCAACATAGAGTCAAATATAAAGCTGGGGGAGTTCCTTTTGTGAACTTGCTCACACTATTCATTGTAACAATTAGTAAACATTGTTCTTTCTGCTCAAATGTGGGAGTATAATAGAATTTAACTTTCATTCTGTTTGTCTGTCAATCCATCATTCTATCAAAATTGGTTTGACTGAGCCTAACTTTGGAATCCTTTATAGGTATCATTGAAACTCACAAACATAATGCTTATGAGATAAGAAAGCAGACTATTGATTTTTGAGCTAAAAGTCAATTTCAGGATTTTGAAAAACTTAAAAGTTTTTTTGTGAAATTGGATTCATAGCATTACATTAAATCACTATGATAGAATTTCATGAAACTTACACATATTTAGCTGATGGTGTAAGAAAGAAACTTATTGATTTTTTTGTCAAAAATTCAAAGGTCAGGTTCAAAATTTTTCCAGACTGGGAACCATGAGCCATCCTCTTGTAAAAATTTGCATCAAGCTTTTTGATCTTTCAACACTCCTTGATTGATCATGAATCAGGACTTAAACAGTCTAAGAGGACCCTCTTGGGGTTATTATTAGACAAACCTTGTGGATACCCTTTGTTTTTCAGAGTCAGGACTTTAGCAGTGTTATAGATAACCCTTGTGGACCCTCTTTGTTTTAGAGCCAGAACTTTAGCAGTGTTATAGATAACCCTTGTGGCCCCTCTTTGTTTTACAGAGTCAGGACTTTAGCAGTGTTATAGATAACCCTTATGGACCCTCTTTGTTTTACAGAGTCTGGACTTTAGCAGTGTTATAGATAACCCTTATGGACCCTCTTTGTTTTACAGAGTCAGGACTTAAGCAGTGTTATAGATTACCCTTGTGGCCCCTCTTTGTTTTACAGAGTCAGGACTTTAGCAGTGTTATAGATAACCCTTGTGGACCCTCTTTGTTTTACAGAGGAGTCAGGACTTTAGCAGTGTTATAGATTACCCTTGTGGCCCCTCTTTGTTTTACAGAGTCAGGACTTAAGCAGTGTTATAGATTACCCTTGTGGCCCCTCTTTGTTTTATAGAGTCAGGACTTTAGTAGTGTTATAAATAACCCTCGTTGACCCCCTTTGTTTTACAGAGTCAGGACTTTAGCAGTGTTATAGATAACCCTTGTGGACCCTCTTTGTTTTACAGAGTCAGGACTTAAGCAGTGTTATAGATAACCCTTGTGGATCCCCTTTGTTTTACAGAGTCAGGACTTTAGCAGTGTTATAGATAACCCTTGTGGACCCCCTTTGTTTTACAGAGTCAGGACTTTAGCAGTGTTATAGATAACCCTTGTGGACCCCCTTTGTTTTACAGAGTCAGGACTTTAGCAGTGTTATAGATAACCCTTGTGGACCACTTGGTTGTTCGACTATAGAGACATATACAGATGTGTTTGAAGCTCCATGTACCAAGGCAGATAAGATGTTGGACTTGGATAACACTGACAAAGTAGGTAACTTATGTTTATGTTGGATAGCATGGTATTATTTGACTACCGTAAATTGGGATATTTTAGTGTAGGGATATTTTGGCGGTTTTAGATTAAAATGGCCATGTTTAATTTTGGTGTGTATTATTTTGGCGCTTTCAGAAAAAAATGTTCTTCTATAATTCTTTACATCATCTATAATTGATTAAATATTCACAATTCTACTCTTCAACATTAATAAGTGTATGTTTTTTTACCCAACCCAAGCTAATTAGTATATGTTTTGGCTTTTAATAACAACTCATTTTATGCCTAATGATAATTTGACCAACAAGTGATTATATCCAAGCTAATTACCAAATTGAGTAAACATAAATGTTCATTTTGAAATAAAAAAATGGAAATGAATTTTTTTTTAATTCACATTGTTACTCAATGCATTTATTGTTTCTCAGGCAAGATCTACTATTTTTTTTTTTGTATACATGCCATATCTATCAATTTTTTGTAGCATATTTATTTCTATGCATTCTAAACTTTATTTTGGTGTGTTTAATTTTGGCACATTTGGGTTAGGCGCCAAATAAACCAAAATAAAACTACATCCAAAATATCCCAATTTACGGTATGACATTTTGTCCAATACAGGAAATGTTGATTTGCTTAACTTAAAGAAGAACTTTTACTGATTTTTTATACGACCGCAAAAAATTTCGTTGTCGTTGTCGTTGTCTGTTAACTTTAGTGTATACATGATAACTTTAGTTCTAGGTATCCAAATGCAATGAAATTTCACAATGATATTCCTTACCAATAAAGGATGGATGGGATTGATTTTGGAGGTCCCACCATTTTTGGTTTCAAAATGAGGGGCCAAAAAGGGACCAAAAAAGCTACTTTTATGTTTGTTGCCACAATAACTTTAGTTCTAGTTATTCGATTGCTTTGTTCTTTGGCAATAATGTTCCTTATCATAAAAGGGTAGTTGGGATTGATTTTGGGGGTCCCCCTTTTTTTGTTTCGAATTAAGGGGCCCAAAAGGGGCAAAAAATTCAAACATTTTATTTGTTTCCACCATAACTTTGGTCCTAGTTGGCTTATTGCTGTGAAATTTGTGAAGAATGTTTCTTACAATAAAAGAATGAACCAGATGAACAATCACGTCCCTTCTTTTCCCCGGTTATGTAATTAGGGGCCAAAAGGGGCCAAAATCGAAACTTTTTTATTGGTGGTCCGATTTTGAAAAAAAAATTTGCATGTTTGTTCTCGTCAAATAGCAGATGCAAAATTATGAGAATTAATTTTTACGACCCCTCTCCCTTTCTCCACCTGTTATGTAATTTGGGGCCAGAAGGGACCAAAATCAAAACTTTTTTACTTGTGATCCGATAGTGATAATTTTTTTTTTCAGGTTTGTTCTTGTCAAACAGTGGATACAAAATTGAGAATTAATTTTTGTGATCCCCCCTTTTTCCCCTGATTATGTAATTAGGGGCCAAAAGGGACCTTAATCGAAACTTTTTTACTTGTGATCAGATTTGAATTTTTTTTTTGCATGTTTGTCCTTGTCAAATGGTGGATACAAAATTGAGAATTAATTTTTGTGACCCCCCCCTTTTTCCTCCTATTATGTAATTAAGGGCCAAAATTGAAACTTATTCATTTGTGGTCTGATTTTGATCTCTTTTGGAAAAAAAATTAATCCATTTAAAATGAGAATGGAAAGTCCACCAAAAGCTGCATGTGTCAAAAACCTTTGTCAGTCCACCATGGGCTGCATGTGTCCAGAGCAATTGACTATCCATATTGGGCCAAAAAATTACAGAGTTCAACATGTTGCGGTCGTATCATGCTGCGCTCTGCGAAGCTTTTAATTAACATGTGTTATAAAATATATAAATTGGGCATACATGTATTGTTTTTTTAAAAATTACTTCAAACAGAAATAAACTTTCCACCATAAAAGTAAAAAAAAAAACTGAAAAAAATAGATATGATATAGATATACATGACACAAAATAACATTATTAATATTGAAATTCATGAAGAAATTTCATTGCTCTTGGATATCATTCGGGGGAGATATTGGACATCGTTTTATTGCAATATTGAGTTCAATCATAGTGGGGGTATCCTTTAGTGAACTCCATCACAGTATTCCTTGTTTTATTGTTATTTTATTAAAATCAGATGTTGTTTGACTCCTTATGATTGGAGAAAAAGCACAATCAATATTATCATTGCCAAAAAAGAAAGAATTTATTTGAACTCTTAAAAAACAGCAAAAGAATTTTTGCAGCTATTCTTAAGTCGTAAGTCAATCAAAATTACAACAATGTTCCATACATTAAGTTTTGCTATGCCTGACATGCATTTCATCTGATCAAGACTCACCAGAGGCACTCTACCCAAAGAACTTAGAGCAAGTGCTTGAACCTTGTTGAGTATAAGATATTTTATTTAGAATTAATATTTATTTTTAGAATTTGACCTACAAGTTTGTTGGGTCTGGTAACCTTACTGCCTGCATGACCACTGCAGACAGACTGTTTAATTTCAGTGCTGATTGTAAATATTCAGACTGCTCATTTAATGGGACATACCAAGCACCTGTTCATGGAGAATTCTATGTAAGAATTTATAGATTTATGTAATTTTATGAGTGTGTACTTACTGTTTGAAATGTTTTATCTATTAAATTGGGATGTAAATAATTAGATAATTCATGATAATTTCTCCCACATGAAAACATAACTTCACTAAAATGCAAAAATGTTACCCTGGGTTTAAATTAATAAAGGGTACATTGTATAAAATAGTTATAAATGCCTTCATGGACAAATATGATGATAGATTTGGTTATGTTTTTTAATGGTTTTTTTTTAATGTTTTTTTAAAAGGTTTAGAGGGAATCTTATACCAAAAATATCCAGAGCATGCATACTTTCTGTTAGATTTTGTTTAGACTTTAGAATATGCATGTACTAGATTGTTATTAAAATATTATTTTAGCAAAGAAGTCAGGGGCTACAAAGATCATTACATAATTTGACTAAAGAGTCAAACAAGGGCTTCAATAGAAATGTTTGGACTAATGACACCATTCCCCCTTAGTTGTGATAACAAGAGTGATGGTAGCAGTACAAATAAAAAAAAAATATTTTGACAGTTTGAAAAAGTACTATGAAGATGTATCAAATTTTCAGGCATTTTCTAATTTCTTCTATGAGATGGACTTTTTAAATTTAACAAGAAACACAACAGAAGTGAAGTTAGAAGATTTTACCAGCAGATTAGATAAACTTTGTAGTTCACCCTGGTCAGAGGTAAGACATATAACATGGGAAGCATCCTTGTGAGTTTTGAGTTCTTTGATAAAAGGAAAAGAGAATAACACTGATATACTACATTATTTTTGTCCCCTGCCGCAATGCAGAGTGGGAACATAGAAATGATGAGCGTCTATGTGTGTGTCAAATTTTTGTAAGCAGTCTTACACTTACAATTTTGAACAAATGTTTGTGAAATTTATACATGTTAATATTACCAAAACCTTAGACAAGTATAAATTTGAGTATTGTGCAACTATTTTTGTGGATGTTGTGCCCCTTTGACCATGATAATGAGGTCCATGTATCCATCACACTTTAGTAAACGCTCTCACGCCTACAATTCTAAATGGATGTTTGTTAAATTAATACATAATCTTTACATTTATACCAATACATTGGACAAGATGTGCTACTAATTTTGTGAAAGTTGTGCCCCTTATTCTCAGAATATTATGATAATCTAAAAGTGAAATCTTCCTACAATCATCAGCATACTTCTAAATTTTAATGCACCAGTGACATGTGAGGAGCATTAAATTTTACTTCTGTCAGTCCATAGGTCTGTGCAAATTTCCGTGAAGCTTTTGTCCGAAACTTTACCTGGAAATGATTCGAAATTTGGCAGGATGGTTAAGTATGACAAATTGTATGTCCTAAGCAATTTTCAGACCTGTCAGACCTCTTCTTCTTGTTTTGGGCCAGACTGATATGAAATAGACGGTAAAGAGATGTGGAATAAGTGTATGCAACACAACCAACATAAAGAAAGAGCAATTTAAAAAATCACAATGGAAAACAGCCAGCAGTCTTCAACATGACCAGAGGTCGCTGCTCGCTGTCTTGCATTGGCCCAAATCAACTTCAAAATATTCACTAAGCTTTTCTCAGAAACCATACATGTGAATGATTTGAAATTTTACAGGATGGTTTAGTATGACAAACTGTACATCCTTAGTGACTTTCAGAAGAATCTGCCCCTGCAACAACATGTTGAGGGCATTAAGTCTTACTAATGTCTGTTTGTACAAATTTCTGTCAAGCTTTTAACCATACATGAGAATGATTTGAAATTTGGCAGGTTGGTTCAGTATTCTAAGCCACTTTTTAGGCCTGACAGACTTCTACTTCTTGTTTGGAAATGGGTCAAGATGAAAATTTACTTCAAAATGTCTGTCAAGCTTTTCTCAGAAACCGTACATACTTGGTAGGATGGTTCAGTATGAATTACTGTACGTCATTAGCAAGTTTTAGATCTGTCGGACTTATCCTTCCTGTTTGGGGCCAGCGGGGGCATCTGTATTCCCCTGACACATTCCTCCTTCATTCAATATCTATATTAATAACATAAAATTTGATTTAATAATGTACTGTTTTTATTTTGAAGGTCAAATACATGAAAGCAGTTAGTCCACAGTATCTTCCATGGTATTGTTTCCGAGGACAGTACATTCATAGCTTACTGACAAAAGGCTACCACTTTAATCAGACAACATTTAGAAATATCAGATTTTTAAATACAGTAAGTTTGTATCCTTTAAAAAACACTTCAGTAAGATTCAGATTTAGACAAAACATATTTGCACAGTTGTTTGCCAGAAAATTTGTACAACAAATGTATAAATGCATCTTTCAGTTTTATACCCCGCCACAGGAAGTGGTGAGGTATTATGTTATACCATCAGTTTTTTTTCGGTGTCTGTCCCTCTGTCCATCCCCAAAAGGTTTCTGGATGATAACTTGAAAACACGTCAAAAGATTGGATAATATTTTGTACATTTGTTTAGTACAATAAAATACAGGTCTTGTTCAATTTTCAGCATGATTTGAAAATTATTATTGAAGATTTGTGTCTTTATAAATTTTCCAAATTTGAAAATGATGAAATTTTCTGGTCTAAGAAAGATAACTCATTTCTTTTCTGTCTCTATATAGATGTATAGTATATATAGTATAATATATATAGAAATATATTTAACTAATGATGAATATTGTTTTTGGTTATTATTTAATGTTCCATTAGATGCCCTATTTTTTCACTATGTGCCATTTGTTACCAAAAAGAAAAATGACTCAAAACAAAAGTTTGAACTGAACAAAACCTCAGTACATCTTAGAAACATTTTTTATTAGCTCACCTGGACCGAAGGTCCATGAGAGCTATTGCCATCACTTGGCGTCCGTCGTCGTCCGTCGTCGTTAACATTTTTCAAACGTTAACTCCTCTAACACCATAAGTCCAATGGCTTTTAAATTTGGCACAGTTGTTAATTAGCATAGGTAGTATAAAACTAGCATGGGGATTTTTGATTCGTTGAAAAACATGGCCGCCATGGCTAAAAATAGAACATAGGGGTAAATTGCAGTTTTTTGCAAATAACTCAAAAATGGTAACAGATATCAAAATTCTGGCTGAGTAAAAGTGATCAGCACCTCAAGAACTACCTGCCCAGAAATTTTCAAGAAGATCCAACAACCGATGTAGGAGTTATTGCCCTTTTTCTGGATTTTTTTCTAAATTTTGCACTTAGTTAGCCCTATATCTTGAAAACTATACAAATTGCATATGATTAAGCACCTCAAGATCTAAATTTCATGTAATTAGGTCAAAGCTGTAGAACCATTTCTTTTAGGAGTTATGGCCCTTAAAGCGTCAAATTTTACCATTTTTCATTATTTTTACCCTGAATTTCAAAGATTAACTTGTCTGACACCATACTTCCAACTTCAACCAAACTTGGCACAGTTGTTTAATAGTATTAATGCTACAATTCTGTCTTTCAGATTTTTGATTCGTCAAAAAATATGGCCTCCATGGCTTAAAATAGAACATAGGGGTCAAATTGCAGTTTTTTGCAAATAACTCAAAAACGGTAACAGATATCAAAATTCTGATGGGATACAAAAGTGATAAGCATCTCAAGATCTACCTGCTCTGAAATTTTCAAGAAGATCCAACAAATGACATAGGAGTTATTGCCCTTTTTCTGGATTTTTTTTTCAAAATTTTTCACTTATTTAGCCCTATATCTTGAAAACTATACAAGATATTTCAAAAATTCAAATTGCATATGATTAAGCACATCAAGATCTACAATTCATGTAATTAGGTCAAAGCTGTAGAACCATTTCTTTACGGAGTTATGGCCCTTAGAGCGTCAATATTTACCATTGTTCATTACTTTTCCCCTGACTTGTCTGAAACGGTAAGACCAACTGCATCTTAACATGGCACACTTGTTTAATAGCTTATATGCTACAACTCTATTGTTCAGATTTATGATTTGTAAAAAAGCATGGCCGCCATGGCTAAGAATAGAACATAGGGGTAAATTGCATTTTTTTGCTAATAACTCAAAACTGGTTTCAGATATCAAAATTGTGCAAGAATCAAAAGTGATCAGCATATTAAGATCTACCTGTCCTGAAATTTCGGAAAACATCTGACTGCTGATGTGGGAGTTATTGTTCTTTTTCCTAATTTTTTCCAAATTTGCCTTTATTAAGCCCAATATCTTGAAAACTAACCAAGATATTTCATAAATTTAAATCGCATATGGTTAAGCACAATAATATCTACAAATGTATGTATCTATGTAGTTCAGGTGAGCGATTCAGGCTCTTGGGAGCCTCTTGTTTGTTGTACTTTAGAGCTGGAATAGCTTTATTTACTGACATTATTTTAGGATATCCACATCTAACTTCTCATACCCTTACATTTTACACAAAATCAAACCTAGATTTCTCATTTATGTAAATTTTTATGTATTCATTTTAATATTTGAGCATTTGGCTCATTTAATCTTTACACCCTTTTATTTTCTGATTACAGGTTAAGGGTGGTACAGAGATAGGATGGAGTTTAGGGTTTATGATAAGTGCCAGCACCAGTATACCAGGTCTTACAAAAGACATCCTTATATCACAGCTGGCCTTCATTCTCCTATCTATACTGTTTGTTATATTCCTAGTGTTAGGGATTGGTTTTCTGTGTCTTGGAGGGAAATTCCAGAGACTGAAACAGGCAGGGCTGTATGAGAGACTAAAGACCTATGGAGCGGTGTAATGGCTGTCTGAAAATGTCTGACAGAGTTTGTGTGTCTGGAGCAAAACATTGGTGCTGTAATCTGTGATAGCATTTTGTACTAACAATAACCAAAAACCATTCATTACCTACTTATTGTGAAATTATTATTTTCAACAAAACCATCCTGTTCATAACCTTCCATTAAATGCTGCTGAGGATACCTCCTGATAGTATACTGTAAACCCAAAAAGTGATATAATCTTCCATTAGTTGTTCACCTGGTTCCCCTTGTATATAATTCAGAGATGTTTCTGGGTTGTCTCAGGGTGAATGCATTTTTAAAGACACACTGTAAGATACAAATTTGGTACATATTTGCCTTCTTCCAAAAAATCATCAATGTGATTGTTAATAGTTATTGGATTTGTTTATTTTTATTATGCATTCAGTCCTTCTGGATTTTCATAGAGGTATTGAAATTCCCTTATTTTAAAGCTTCACTTTTAATGGAATCCTGGTCAATACTCAAAGCCTGTAGCTTGCAGCCAATGGATATACTATAGACTTCAAGTAACCTCAAATGTCTACCTTTTTCCAAGAACAGGAAATAAATCAGTTTCTCAATATTTATATATTCTCACCATTCCAAAAGATGTTCATCAATTTGTTAAAAAAAAACTAGTGTCAATTTTTTTCTTTTCACATTGACCTTATAATTTGTTTAATCATTGTTTCATTCATGTCAAATGACAAACATACTAGAACTAGTCATTCTTATATGCTCCCGAAGGGAGCAAAAATGGTAGAGAAGTCATTAGATTTTGTAGTTCCATGAACTGAATTTTACTCCAATGTCGGGTTAAGCACTCTTGTTTTCCTCAACTTTCAGTGTCTTTTTTAACACTTTTGTCTTTGAAGATTTTTATGTTATAAAGTTCATGTGTAAAACATAGGAAAAGCTAGTTTGTTTTTATTTTCAATTGTTTCAATTCATTGTGACGTTGATTTAAATATATAAGATAGCTTGAAAAATATTCATACGTTGTAACTTCCGGAGCATCACAGGTTTAACCTGGCTCATATTAATTGAAGACCTAGAAAAATTACACTTTGTTGTAATCAATCATACAAATTTAAGTCTTAGTCCATGTGTCACATGTATATTCAAAACAATCATAATTTTACCTAAGACTATAATTTTAATGGTTATCTTCCTTTCTTGTCATCGCCTTTAAATAATCTATATTGCGTTGCAAGGGCGTAAAGCAACTTGCTTATTTTATGTTGCCTGCAAGGTGTTGCAAAGCGACATACAGGGTTACTTTGACACTATCTGTCGTCTTGCGTTGTTGTCCTGTGGCGTCACAAAAATTTTCGTCACATTTTTTCGAGCAACTACATGTCACAGCCTCTTGATAGTTGGCATGTAGCTAATTTCTATAGTAAATTATTTTTACGCCTGTAATTCATCTATTTACTGTTTACCAAATATTTTAAGACGCAGGCAATATAGTCTTCCATGTAAGAATGCCATTCTTGCTTTGTAATCCATTGGTACATAATCAGAAAATAACTCCTTTTAATATATTCCATGTCAAATATTATCTCACCTTTGTATGAAAGAAAATTTTCGTAACAGTTTTCGCAGCCACTTGATATTTGGTATACAGCATCAGGGTGGGGTCCCTTAATATGGGATTCTATTTTAGGTCGTTTGCTCACCTACTTCTTGTTTAATGAAATGGGACATTTTTTACTTTGACAGATTTTTTAGTGTTTATCTATTCTTTTACAGAAGTTTTCTATGAAATAATTCAAGGACTTTTACATTCGGTGTCAAAGGTATTGATAGTTTTTCATTGAGTAAAAGTTTTTCACAAATATTTTCTTCTGATTTTTGATGCATAATTATAAAGCTTTTTAAATGCAAATTCATTGAACAAAATTGTACAGCCCATCAAGATCTGTTAGAATGACTTCTTTAGAATTTATACTCTTAAAGGTTGTGGTATGGTTACTGAAAAGGACGAGATTACAAATATATTTACAGAGTTAGACATCCTTGCTTCAAGACACATATGGATGTTCTATTCTAAGTAGTATTCTAGATCCACCAGATCAGTTTTCATGAATGGTAAGTGTAACTTTTGGGATTAACTCAGATATGAGGGTAGAATGATAAAACTTGTGAACCTTGTGTTGAATTCACCAAAGATTGAGGTATAGTTCTTGTGTAAGCATGCTGATGAAGTATTCTATAAATACACATTATCAATGCCAATTTGTTTGGGCTTTTTGTTTCTTGTAATTGTTGTTTCTTGTTTTGTTTGTTTATTTTAATTGTAGAATTTAGAAAAAATTTCTATTGGTATGTCAGATTTATGGATGTGCATTTGTTATTTCTTTTTAACATGTCAAGTTCTAATATGTTGTTGTTCATTTCCATTAAACCAGAGTTATCTTTCTTTCATCATAAAAAAATAAATGACATGAAAACTACCGTAATATTTTCATTCATGCTCCATAAAAGAACAAAAAGTATTTTCTCACCGAAATGAAAACTTGCAGATAAAGAAAAGCCCTTGCTGTACAAAAGTCTCCCGCGGACCCTAATGGCCTATATTTGAAAACCCCTTTTAGGGGTTATTACCTTTAAAAGGTTAAGAATAATTATGTCTAAAAAACCACAGCAAAACAAGAGCACTTGATTGCTGTTCTTCATCCTAAAGCTGCAGGGAGACTGTCAACACTCACACCTTACTTCATATTAAGAAGGCCCCTAGCAGTGGTTTTAAAAGCAGTATGTTGCTATAATATGAACTATATTGTGTACTAGTATAGAAAAGCTGTTGCTTACTTTTTAGCTCATCTGACCCAAAGGGTCATGTGAGCTATTGTCATTGTTAAGCGTCCGTCGTCCCTCCGTTAACTTTTCTTCAAACATCTTCTCTGAAACCACTGATGGGATTGCTTTGAAACTTTGTACACTTGATCTTTAGGAAGTCCTCTACCAAGTTTGTGAAATTTGTGAACGTCAACCAACCAACATGGCCGCCATTACTAAAAATAGAACCATAGTTTTTAGCTTATAGCTCAAAAAGTATAAGAGATAGAGAAAATCCGAAGCAACCCCCCCCTTCTTCAGCATCAAAAGCTGTACTAAATTCTCCATTGAGTCAAAGTTGTGGGAGGACTTCTTATAGGAGTTATTTCCCTTAATCGTCAAAATTGACCATTTTCACAGTTTTTGGACTTTATCTTGAAAACTGTAAGTGCTAGAGGACAAGTTAGCATTGCAAAATTGTTCGGCTTATTGAGAGCTACAAAAATGATTTCAGTGTTAAAATTGTCAGATCAACCTTTTAAGAGTTATCCCCCTTTAACTGTTTTCATTCAATTTTAACTTGTTTGGGTTTTTTTTTTTTCAAATGAAAAGCCTTGTAGCTTTGTATTCTTGATCTTAAAAGTGTTTTCTTTCCTAACTAGTTTCTTTTATGTTACTTACCAAGTACATGTAGACCATGTTGCACACTTGGTAAGAGGCTTTAGGTAAGAGATCAGGTGAGCGATTCAGGCTCCTGGGAGCCTCTATTTTAGCTCACCTGATCCGTCGTCCGTCTGTTGCTGTGGGACGGCTCCTTATAGGAGGCATTTCCCCTTAATCGTCAAAATTGACCATTTTCACAGTTTTTGGACTTTCTCTTGAAAACTGTAACTGCTAGAGGTACGAGACCACAGTTAGCTCCCTTCAATTTTCGTTGTCCAATAATATAGTCCCTATTAAAACATAGTATTTCTTGTAAATGCTATTGTAATGTTAGTTTTTATGACTAAAGGATGAACTTGGAGTGAAATGAGAGATTAAAGATAGTATAAATTTATCAAACTTTAATTTTTTTGAAATTCATTGATAAAGTTGTGATTCGGCTAAGTGCAAAAAGGTAATTTTTTCATTTTTCAAGCACCTCTTTTCTGACCCTCTTAGGTGTAAATTTAAAAAAAAAATCAAATTTTTTTTAGATGGTAGGATTTTCTGAATTTTTAACTAATGTTCTGGAAGTTAATGAACTTTATGTGGCCAAAGTTTCATTTAAAAAGAAATGGTGCGATTTTTTTAATTTCACATAAGGCTATATTGAAAATGCATTAAAAATTTGGAAAAAATAACTATGGTCTCGGGCCTTATTAGAGGGGTAAGAATGGCCTATTTACACCTCTTAGAATTATTTTGCAATGCCATTAATGGTTTTAAGTTGTTTAGATCAATAAGTTCTTTCAATTTCAGCCTTTATTTCATGAGTTTATCTCAATATTTGCCATATTTAGCCATATTTGTATGTCTATGGGATTTTCAATGGTAATGGCCTGTTTTGTATTATTTTAACATTTATAGGGCCAATGCTTGCAGATTATGACTTCCAGAGGGCTACAACAGCTATAAATCTTCTTATATGATGTAAGGAAACTGTTTAAACTAGACTTTATAAATTATTTCTGAAAAAAAATTATTTTACTACTTGCAAAATGGGGCTGCGGCAGCAGATAAGCTTTTTTGTGTTGGACCTATGAATGCCATATCAATGTAATCTTTCTGTGTAGGGTATATTATAGAAAAAACAGTCAGAATAAACTGAAAAATAGCTAAACAACACAAAATAGCACATGAAAGGTCTCTGGATTTCATAGAAAAATTCACAGGATTGAAAATATCCCCCATTTCTTGCTGTAGATTTGGCCGTTTTTCCTTATTTCGCACATGAGTCTTGAACCAATTTTCATCTAAAGTGCAATGACTAGTCTTTTTGCTGTTAAATTCTGTTCATCATCATCATCTCATACTAAATACACCTTTAATGTTGCAAGTTGTTGCATTTTTTACATTTTTTTACCCTCAAACATTAGTTTTTAGTGATGTGTAGGGAAAACGCATTTTGAAATTACACCATTTATCCACTCCTAAACACTATTTATAACATATTTTTCATATGAATATGGTGTTTTTTTGTTTTATTTTGTAAGCTTATTATGTATTTAACATTTTAAACCCCTTTTGGTCTCAACATTTCATTTCCTTTCTTAGAAAATTCTCATGGCCATACATGTACCCCTCAATAAGGCTAAAATGGCTAATTTTCCTATCCGCAAATATGGGAAAGGGTCAAAATTTGAAACCATGCAGATATTTCACTGAAACTTGTGTTTTCCATGCTCAGAGGGGATAATGTCATTGATTTCAGCCATTAGTTTTGTGAACTTTTATGAAATAAAAAAAATTTGGCCAAATAGGCCTCATGGATTTTCCTGGTGTATTTTCGATCAAAATTCTTATATGCAACTAGTGTTTTGTAGTGCTAATAATTTCACTATTGTTGGTCTGATCACTTTGAAACTTGGCAGTTCAGTTGGAAAAAGACTATTCTATGTGAAAATAATTTTATTTGACTGTCCGAGGCTTTTCTGAGGACTATTAGGTACGAGACCACAGTTAGCTCCCTTCAATTTTCGTTGTCCAATAATATAGTCCCTATTAAAACATAGTATTTCTTGTAAATGCTATTGTAATGTTAGTTTTTATGACTAAAGGATGAACTTGGAGTGAAATGAGAGATTAAAGATAGTATAAATTTATCAAACTTTAATTTTTTTGAAATTCATTGATAAAGTTGTGATTCGGCTAAGTGCAAAAAGGTAATTTTTTCATTTTTCAAGCACCTCTTTTCTGACCCTCTTAGGTGTAAATTTAAAAAAAAAATCAAATTTTTTTTAGATGGTAGGATTTTCTGAATTTTTAACTAATGTTCTGGAAGTTAATGAACTTTATGTGGCCAAAGTTTCATTTAAAAAGAAATGGTGCGATTTTTTTAATTTCACATAAGGCTATATTGAAAATGCATTAAAAATTTGGAAAAAATAACTATGGTCTCGGGCCTAGAGGAAAAGTTTGCATTGAAGAATTGTGAAGCTCATTGAAATCTACAAAAATGATTTCAGGTCAGAATTGTCAGATGACCCCATTTAGGGGGTATGGTCCTTTTAAGGTGAAAAATAGTGGGAGTTTTGTGCACTTGACCTGTAGAATGAAAGCAGTGTAACAGATAGATAAAAAATGTTGCTTGCTTGTTTTACACCTCGGATACCCCATTTTTTTTTCATTCCATCAGTCATTGAAGTCAGGTGAGCGATTCAGGCTCCTGAGGGCATCTAGTTGTCCCCCTCCCCCGCAAGGCGGAGCGGGGACATAGAAATGCGTCTCATACGATCTCTAAAAAAATCTTCCTTCGTTATCAGCCACTGGTAGAAAAATTCAAAATCATGTTGGACGAAATGGTTCTTGCTTTGATAAGTGTTTGGCTGGTTGTTATACTGAGATAATCATCTTAGCATCCCTAATATGTCTTCACAAACCAAAGATGCAATGGAAGGGGGAAGTTTTGCGCGCCTTAAAACCTGGTTTAACCCACAATTTCTTTTAAAATGTCTGTACCAAGTCAGGACCATTGTAGTCTTTATTTTTTCCGGTATGTCTTCCTTGTTTTGTCTTGTCATATGCATATTTGAGATTGATTCTCCAAGTTCGGTAATTTTGTTATTACCTTTATTTGGTAGGAAAAATTGGCATAGAAATTTACTAATAAAGGATATGAATTCAACATTTTGGATAAAGCTTTGAATTAAGTGCTTTTGTGAAAAAAATAGCAATTTGGTGTCCCTTTCATCGGTTAGTTCCATTAATTTAAGGGGCCTGGGTGGTCCAGTGGTTTAAGCACTGGTTTAAATACCACACTATTGATTACTAGCCGATCACCTCTCTTGTGGTGTTCGAGTCCTGCTTGTGATGTACAAAACGGGGAAATCCCCAACTGTATGTAATTAGGTATTACGCAACTGTCACCATTCAGTGTGTCCCTGCCCCCATTTCCACGCTCCAGTGACAAGGTGAACTAAGGTTTATTTTCAGGCCGTAAATTTTTTGGTAAGACTTTTGTGGACAATGAATTGCTTGAAATGTATAATAGCTAGGCATCTGATATTGAGAATACAGGCGGTTGAGGCTATATGGTCTTCACAACTGTCACTATGTCTTGTGGCCCTGATCCCATTTTCACGATCCAGTGACTGTGAACGTAGCTCTATTTCAGGCCGAAAACTTTTTTAATACTTTTGTGGACAATGAATTGCTTGAAAGGTATAATTGCTAGGCATCTGATATTGGTTATACAGACAGGTGAGGTTATGGTCTACACAACTGTCACCATGCCGTGTGACCCTGACCCATTTACGCTCCAGTGACTGTGAACTTAGTTTTTTTTTTAAGTATAATAGCTAGGCTGATATTGGTATCAGACACTTTTTGTATTAATATCAAGAAATGAAAGCTTGGGTAGTTGATTTTAGTGATGGTGCCGCTAGGCGAGACATACTTGTGGCCACACTTGTTTTAGCCTGTAACGTTGGCACAAAACTGTAGCTGGAATGAACATTGTTTTTTGTTTTAGTTGGGTGGATCATTATTGTAGCTGGTTTGAACATTGTTTTGGCTGGTTGGATCATTTTTGTAGCTGATAGGATCATTGTTTTAACTGGTTGAAACATTATTGCAGCTGGAAAGTATACAATATAAGCTGGCTGGAGCACTATTGTAGCTGGTTGAAACATTGTTTTAGCTGGGTGGGACAATAATGTAGCTTGTTTGAAAATTGTTTTAACTTGTTGGGGGCATATTGAGGGTTGAGGTCTACCGACTTAGGTAAATACTAGTACACCTTTTATTGTACGACTTTGTATTTACACAATTAGCTTTTGTCTACTAATTGTTATGAAATTTGAAAATTATATTTCTTCTGATTTGGAATTAATGGCTCCTGCAGTTTCCAGATAGTATATAATTGGTGTATTGGTAAAAAGTGATGTATCTATGGCTCCTGTCGATGTCACAAAGGGTAAAATTGATGTATTGTAGCTGATTTGGACATTGTTTTACCTGGTTTGAATATTATTGTAACTGGTAGGAACATTGTTTTAGATGGTATGAACATTACTTTAGCTGTAGAGCTCTGAGTGGAACATTGTTTAAGCTGGTTTTAAATTTGATTTAGCTGGTTTGAACATTGCTTTCGCTGATTTGGGGCATTGTTTTAGTTGGTTAGGATAATACTGTAGCTGGTTGGAACCTTGTTTTCGCTTGTTGGGTCATTATTGTAGTTGTCGGATTTGAATATTGCTTTAGCTGAATTTAAACATTGATCTAGCTGGATTGAGCATTGTTGTAGCTAGTTGGAACACCATTTTCTAGCTAGAAAGTACATTATTTAAACTGGGTTGAAATTTGTTTTAGCTGGTTTGAAAATTGCTCTAGCTGGTTGAAAAATAATTGTAGCTGGTTTGAACATTGTTTTAAATGATTAGAAAATTGTTTTAGCTGTAAAGCAATATTGTAGCTAGTTTGAACATTGTTTTAGCAGATTAGAATAATATTGTAGTTAGTTTGAACATTGCTTAAGCTGGTTTGTACATTGTATTAGTTGGTTGGAACAATATGAAAGCTGGGTAGAACATTGTTTTTGCTTGTTGGGACATTATTTTAGCTGATTAGAATATTGTTTTAGCTGGTTTGGGACAATATAGAGCTGGTTGGAACATTGTTTTAGCTTATGTTATTTTTGTAGCCGGTTTGAACATTGATTTAGATGGTTAGAACATTGTTTTAACTGATTAGGACAATTTTGTATCTGGTTGGGACATTGTCTTAAGTTATTGGGTCAATAATGTAGCTCATTTGAACATTAATTTTGCTGGTTTGAACATTGTTGTAGCTGGTTGGAACATTATTCCTGCTGGGTGGTACATTGTTTCAATTGGTTTGGACATTGTTTTAGCTGGTTCCAAACATTGTTTGTTTTAGCTGGACCGAGCATTAAATTAGCTGGTTTGAACATTGTTTTAGCTTATTTGAACATTGTTTTAGCTGTTTAGAGCATTATTGTAGCTGGTAAGAACATTGTTTAAGCTGGTTGAAACATTATTGTAGCTTGGTGGTATATTGTTTTGCCTGGATGGAGCATTATTGTAGCTGGTTGCAACATTGTTTTAGCTGGTTGTAAGTTGTTTATCTGTTCATAGTCATTCTGTTTATCAGTTCATAGCTTTATTTGTCATTCTGTTTATCTCTTTATCTGTCATTCTGTTTATCTGTTCATAGCTTTATTTGTCATTCTGTTTATCTGTTCATAGCTTTATTTGTCATTCTGTTTATCTGTTCATAGCTTTATTTGTCATTCTATTTATCTGTTCATAGTTTTTTGTCAGTCTGTTTATCTGTACGTAGCTTTATTTTTCATTCTGTTCATCTGTTCATAGCTCTATTTTTTATTATGTTTTTCTGTTCATAGATTTATTTGTCATTCTGTTTATCTGTTCATAGCTTTATTTGTCATTCTGTTTATCTGTTCATAGCTTTATTTGTCATTCTGTTTATCTGTTCATAGTTTTTTTGGCAGTCTGTTTATCTGTACGTAGCTTTATTTTTCATTCTGTTCATCTGTTCATAGCTCTATTTTTTTATTATGTTTTTCTGTTCATAGATTTATTTGTCATTCTGTTTATCTGTTCATAGCTTTATTTGTCATTGTGTTTATCTGTTCATTGCTTTATTTGTCATTCTGTTTATCTGTTCATAGCTTTATTTGGCATTTTGTTTATCTGTTTATAGTCATTCTGTTTATCTGTTCATAGCTTTATTTGTCATTCTGTTTATCTGTTCGTAGCTTTATTTGTCACTTTGTTTAACTGTTCATAGCTTTATTTGTCATTCTGTTTATCTGTTCATAGCTTTATTTGGCATTTTGTTTATCTGTTTATAGTCATTCTGTTTATCTGTTCATAGCTTTATTTGTCATTCTGTTTATCTGTTCATTGCTTTATTTGTCATTCTGTTTATCTGTTCATAGCTTTATTTGGCATTTTGTTTATCTGTTTATAGTCATTCTGTTTATCTGTTCATAGCTTTATTTGTCATTCTGTTTATCTGTTCGTAGCTTTATTTGTCACTTTGTTTAACTGTTCATAGCTTTATTTGTCATTCTGTTTATCTGTTCATAGCTTTATTTGGTGTCTGTTAATTTTTCATAGCTTTATTTGGTATCCGTTCAAAGCTTTCTCTTTCATTATATTCATACCTGTATTTATCATCCTGTTATCGCTTTATTTGGCATTCCGTTAGTAGCTTTATTTGGTATCCGTTCATCGCTTTATCTTACACTCTGTTCATTATCTTATTTGACAGGTTTCCGTTCATAGCCTTTTTGGTATTCTATTTATAGCACTACTAGTATTTCGCATTCTGTTTATAGTGTTCATTTGTGTTGAATTCTGTTCTAGTTTTACATATTTTGTCATTTTGTCCCTAGTTTATTTGTCATTTTGTCCCTAGTTTATTTGTCATTCTGTCCTGTCCCTAATTTATTTGTCATTTTGTCCTGTCCCTAGTTTATTTGTCATTTTGTCCCTAGTTTATTTGTCATTCTGTCCCTAGTTTATTTGTCATTCTGTCCCTAGTTTATTTGTCATTTTATCCCTAGTTTATTTGTCATTCTGTCCCTAGTTTATTTGTCATTTTATCCCTAGTTTATTTGTCATTTTGTCCCTAGTTTATTTGTCATTTTATCCCTAGTTTATTTGTCATTCTGTCCCTAGTTTATTTGTCATTTTATCCCTAGTTTATTTGTCATTTTGTCCCTAGTTTATTTGTCATTCTGTCCCTAGTTTATTTGTCATTTTGTCCCTAGTTTATTTGTCATTTTGTCCCTAGTTTATTTGTCATTTTGTCCCTAGTTTATTTGTCATTTTGTCCCTAGTTTTTTGTCATTCTGTCCCTAGTTTATTTGTCATTTTGTCCCTAGTTTATTTGTCATTTTGTCCCTAGTTTATTTGTCATTTTATCCCTAGTTTATTAGTCATTTTGTCTCTAGTTTATTTGTCATTTTGTCCCTAGTTTATTTGTCATTTTGTCCCTAGTTTATTTGTCATTTTGTCCCTAGTTTATTTGTCATTCTGTCCCTAGTTTATTTGTCATTTTGTCCCTAGTTTATTTGTCATGTTTATTTGTCATTTTGTCCCTAGTTTATTTGTCATTTTGTCCCTAGTTTAATTGTCATTCTGTCCCTAGTTTATTTGTCATTCTGTCCCTAGTTTATTTGTCATTCTGTCCCTAGTTTATTTGTCATTCTGTCCCTAGTTTATTTGTCATTCTGTCCCTAGTTTATTTGTCATTTTATCCCTAGTTTATTTGTCATTTTGTCCCTAGTTTATTTGTCATTCTGTCCCTAGTTTATTTGTCATTTTGTCCTGTCCCTAGTTTATTTGTCATTTTGTCCCTAGTTTATTTGTCATTTTGTAAATGGCTTTATTTTTCGTTCTGTTTATAGCTTTATTTGGCTTTCTGTTCATAATACAGATTTATAACATATAATTTGTTCGCATCTATTTTTTGTAATTCTGTTCATCTATATACATACATAGCTTTATTTGTCATCCTGTTCATTTGTTCATACTATTATTCGTATCATCTGAATACGATATGTTGTGCTAATTTTCTGTGAAAAAAAGAAATTCAAATGGTTTTTTTCTAAACCGATATGTAATTATACTATCAATTTAAAGTGAAAATTTTAAATATAGTAATGAAAAAATAAATAATTAAATAAAGACAATCAGCAGCTAACATCATTTTAAATAGTAAGAAAAATATAACAACACAATTACTGAACGGGGAATATCAATCTCAAAAGACCAGACAAAAAGGTATAAATACATACACAAAAAAAACCCCGAAAACCTTAATTGCCCAGTTTTGGTTCAGACATGATGGTGGTGAGTATATGTAGAGAAACAGAATAAAGTACATGTACTTTGCAATTATAGCTGAAACTCGGAAAAGTGATATAAACTGAAATGTGTGGATTTTATACTTTAATTTCACGCCATTCAACATTTTACTATTGTAATGACTATACCGATATTTGGTAGCATTGTCACAATGTTCGTAGAGCAAATGTTCGTTGTCTGTCCTGCTGTGAAAATGATAGATGTAACATGAGAGGTAACGGTATCATTACTGCACGTTTGACGAGGCTGGTGTTCTATATAAGGGGACACAGATGGCACCGTTACTCCCAGACCGTTAGAGGTCAATTAAACCGGGAGGTCACCTTTATTTAAAGATTTGTATAATTGTAATACTGTCAGTCAATCTAACACGAATATTACTGTCTCTTCTATTTAATTCGTCCTAATTAGTAGCCAGGAAACGTTAAAATAGTGACTTTTGATACATTTTCAGTTACTAGAAAAATGCCAGTTCTGTAATTTTTTATCGTTAGGGGGAAAAACATGAACGACAGACTCAATTATAGCAGAAATTTTTAAAGATTAAAATTGTGAAAGCACATTCTCTTAAAATAAAAACATAAAAGCCACCAAAAGACGGTCTGAAGAAAAAAAAAAGATTATTTTTTCTAAATATCCCCAAGTTTATTGCTAATTCTTTTTTATGATTATAATTTACAAGAAAATTAATCTTATAATCACATAGGCTCTCCTGTTGAATTTTGTCTTTTTGAAGTTTTTTGTCTTAAGATATTCTGATAATGAAGACCTTTTCAACTGGTCTGCCAAGGGAATATTTTAAAAACAAAGTCAATTTACTATTCTATATTAATGGTGATTTTCTTTTTTCCTGGGTAGATTAATGCTGTAATGGGATAACGAAGCTGTTTAATAGTTGGTTATTATTTTACTAATATTTTAATAACCCATCCATTTTGCCGAAACAAATCTTCCATTAAATTTAGTAAAAGTTCTTTTTTCAGAATTATTTGCCATTCACAATACATACACTAATTTCATTTCTTAACTTTTGGTAAGGTCTATTCGGAATATCAACTGAATATCAACACGACGGGTGTGCTATAGCAGGCAGCAACCGGTTACTCTTCCGGAGCATCTGAGTTCACTCTTATTACGACTAGAGTTCGCGTTGTTGATTTCCGTTCGGTTGATTTTGTGTTTTGTGTTTCTTCGTGCTGTTTTTGTTCGTGTTTACCGTTTTCGTCGTTGACACTCGAATGTCCCATTGGTTCCTCTTTGCTCCTTGGTTATTTTGATTTTGATTTAGTTATAAATAGCAAGTAGCTTGTCTGATATATTTTTTTATCATTGAAGTAAAAAGAATTAAAAAGGTAGCAGTACATTTCTCTTCTCAAGCACGTTATAAACTTGAGATATGTGAACGTCTTTTTCATGGTGTTTAGCATTTGTTTTTTTTTGTTTTTTTTTTGTGTGTGTTCAGTTTGCGTGATGTTGAGTGGTTTGTGTTTCAATTGCTGTTTTGGTTTCTATGACTTTTTTTATTTTACCGTGGAAATATTAACATTATGGTTTCATTTATATCACTGAAATATATCTTTCATTTCATATATATACTTTAACTTGAATTGAAGAAAAAGAGCTAAATGGGTAACATATATTTTAGATTTAATAACTAAAGGAAGTCGTATGTGTTCACGTTTTCTTAGAATATTCTCCTAAGGATAAATTCTTATGGAACATCTGCTCCTAATTCGAGAGCTGCAACTGTTAATATTTAAACTAATTTACCGGCCGATTTATTTTCAATTATATTAACCGTATTTGGAAAGTAAACATTAGATGAAGCCAATAAATGATTAAATAAGACCATTTAAGTGATTCCAAACGTATTTTCTCTAATAATATTCTACCACTGACCCTTTGGGCAATCACTTGAATTTCTTTCATATAAAGTGTAATTATGTGCTCGTAATTCTACAGGCACACTTCCTAACTTTGTTATTTTTCACCAGCCACGTGGCACTGTTAAGTTACTCGTGAGAATTTTTCTGCCTGAATTCTCTAAGTTACCCACAGGAATTTGTGATTTTGAGAATTTCATCAATAGTTATGATATCAAAGGTGCAGAACAAATATTTTTTGTGTTTTAGTATTGCTTTATTTTCATATGACTGATTATTATTTTACGCGCAATCTTCATAACATAAAAACAATGTGTTTATTAAATCTACTTAAAAATAAAATTACATGTATTCTTTTTTTCTAAGTTGGTAAAAACGCATAAAGCAAAATACTTTCAGAATGCTGAATAATGTTTAATTTTGTTTGAAAATGCTACGGATTCTGATTTTTATCCGGTCTGATTTTACTAGATGTTCTTTATTCATGACATTTATTTTCAAAGCACGAACGATTAAATGAATATATACCCAAACAGATGGTGGGCTATTTCATTTCATTGAAGGGTGTCATCCCATTTTTCTCAAATTTCACCATCCATCAAAAACATTACGAGTCACCACCAAACAAAAATTATATGATGTAACAATCTATTGGGGTATAACCTTACAATTTATTTCAACGATTGGAAAAGTGTCTTTCACTTTGTATTCCATTAGAAGTTTCCGTGTAGAAAGATCATGCCATTAAATAAATTGCATGATACACTATAATTACTGCTTTTCTGGTATTTTATATCATGATTATGGTCAAATAATTTCTATCTGTTTGCAGTAATCAAAATTAAAATATGACAAAAATCAATTCGTTCAAAAATACAGACTTCATTGGAGCTTGAAAAACATTTCTGGACTAATTAGAATAGATATTGAAACAGAAAATCTTGTAAAAGAATACCAAGTATTCGAGTGAAAAAATCTCGCTCTTATTTCAATGAATTAACATAGCATATATATAGTTATGAATATTTAAATTTTGACGAAGTTTTAAATTCGCAAATTTTCTTAGAATTAAGTAAAATGACCCATGATTTTAAAAAGAGCTGTAATTTTTTCTCAGTTTTGTTACAGTTTTCTATTGTGAACAAAAAGATTTCATTTACTCAATTTTATGCGAAGACAATCATTTGCTTTTACAAAGTTTAGGGCAAATTAGCTCAAGTTGGGTAAAAGATAACCCCATGTAGAACAAAGTTGTTTTCATGTATTTTTTATTGAATGTGTATAAACATATCTTATTCATTGTATGACCATATACAAACAAAGCCAAAAAAAATTATCAAAAAAGGATACGGAAGCAAGATCTTTCTAATAAGTCTATTGATAGATGCATTATCTCTATCCCATATTCAGAATGAAACTCTTTAGGCATGCAGTATGATTTAACTGTCACTTAAGTACTGAAATACCATTAAAATACTTTAAAGTCAGAACTAAATCTGAGAGAGAAAGATTTAAGCCATCAACTCATTAAATATTCATTCAGCCTTTCATTACTGGCACTGTATGAAAAAAGTTCAAAAATGTCGTGTGAAAGGCGCGTTTTCTTAACACCACCGAAGGTACATTTATAGTCTATTATTAAATTGTGTAGTCTTAAGATGAAATTAAGGCTTCGTATCTTACATTACCAGCGAATTGTTTCAGCAATGTGCTTTGTAAGAGAATCCTGGGGGAAACATAATCGTAAAATGACCGACCTTTCCTTTCGGAATGAATCCTTCATTTGATTATGTCCGACTAACAGGTATAGATTGAAGAATGGATTCAATAGGGAAAAGTAAACATTATCCATTAATCAAATTTTTCAAATCCCAACCGTAATTAGTTCCGAACGTATTTTCACAGAGCTCATTTTCTGTTCAGAATTCTTCACTTTTTGTGTTATAATTTTGATTCTGGTGACCTTGCTATGATAACTCCAGATAAATGGTCTGTCACGCCATAAACGTTTTCCAGTGACAATTTCTATTTCATGGGTTTTATTAGTAAATTGTTATGTTATTTCAAATTTGACAAATCATGTCTTTAATTTAAAAAATCACTCCTATTTTTATTTTAACAAACCAAATTTACACATAATATTCACCAAATTCAATCATTGCAAGTATCGGAACAAGAAACACATATTCTTAACAAAATATAACTATTGCAATTAAGTATAAAACAACTACAATGTACCTATAAAACCGCAGATTCAAAGACAAAAAGAAGATAGTTAAAAAAAATATTTCAAAGCCTTTAAAACAGTTCGCATATAAGCTTCACAATTCGAGGCATGATACCACCAATAGTTTCACAAATATGTAAATAAAAACCCAAAACCCCAAGACATGAAAGATATTGTAAATTTTGTAAAAACCAAGTGGAAGACGAAACACACTTCTTATTACTATGCCCTCAATATAAAACTTTGAGACTAAAACATACCTGTTTTAATCATTATACTAATAACAAAAGTGTCTCGGAAGAATTAATTTTAGATATATTGAATCCTAAATCTTTAAATAAATTAAAAAGTTTATGTCACTTTATAAGAGAAGCTTTTGAACAAAGGGACCATCCGACTGTCATAACAATCTAACTTTACAATAAACTATTTTATATACATATGTCATTTGGTAACAATTCTTGTTCTAGCGTTATGTATATCTTGTCTATTTGTAATCTTATTTGTATATGTTTCTTGGATCACGCCTCTATTGTGCTCTTTCCAATAAAATTATTGATATTGATATTGATAAAGCGCAAAAAATTTATATCAGTATATATCTACCATCTGAGACAACCAATTATATTTTAATATTCTAAAGAAGTTCATATAACTATCAAGTTTTAGTTCTATCTTCACTCTATGGTTTGATCATAGACCTTTGAATTCTAATATACAGGTCTATGGTTTTATGCAGATATCACAAAAGTTTTGGGGTAGCGCGAGCTGTATGGATAAAAGACCCCAAAATACCAAATCATATATGTACTTTGACATAAGTTAAAAGAACTAATAAACAATAAGAATGGAGCAGGATTATATCTATTTAGAACATTAGCAGTTTTGGTCAAATTTTTTGTTCCCTTTTCTTTTTAACAGGAAATGTTACATATGTTTTACAGAGTCAACAGAAGGGAGACATTTCAAAAAAGTAAAAGGCAGTAAACATGTAAAATGACAAATAAATCTAAATTTTAACAGTTCTTCCGGGAGTTTTAAATTATGCTAGATAGAACACAAACTGTCAGCTCTAAGTAAAAATCTGAGTAAAACATATTTTGAAGGAAAAAAATGGCACTAAAACCTGCGATAAATGTTTTATTATATAGATCCATGGAACATATAAGAAATAATCATTGGATTTGGTCTCCGAGATGGATTAAGATAGTTTTAGTACCATCCAATTCCCATTTAATCCTTCCTTTAATCTTTCAGCAAGTATCAACAAAACAATTAATTTCTGAAAAGAAAATTGAGAGAAATTGACTGCATGCAAGATAGACTGCAATTTGCTGGTGACATAAAAACATAATCACTTAGAAAAATTGCCATGACCATACACACGGGGGACATTGCTTTCGACATGACGACAAAACGGAGTCATCATTCCCGCGTAAAAGTTGGTCTTCCGGGAGAAGCTAACAATCATCCGTTATCTTAACAATGTGTTCTACTGCATGTATGGAGCCCACCGGGATTCCACATGATTTGTACCAGAAAGAAAATAATTCCGCTCCGTTATAACGTCTAAAACAGGAAAAATAATAAAAATGTCTTGTTGTGGTATTAATGATATTTGTAAAGAAATAATCACTTGAAGAAGTTTATCATTAATTCAGAGTGATTGAGTTCATTTCACACTCAAATAAGCAACTGAATGTTCTGTAGTCGTGATAGAATTGAAAGGTAAGTTAAAGTTAAAATGAAAAGTAAAATGTACACTCTACCTTAAATACACCAATCTATAGAAAAATATCTAAAAATCTCCTGACAAAGAGAATGAGAAAAGAATAATGAGATTGGAATGGACATACATAGCACACAAAATACCAGTAACCATACATTAGAATCCAACATTATAAGATAGAACGTTAAGCACCTGGAAAACGAATGCGGATCAAATAGGAAGAATTTCTTATTTGCTCGCGAGTTCTTTGAATTTCTTTTTCTTGCAAATTTTAGTCTAATGTTACACCAATATTGAAGGCTCCAAATAATCAGATGTATAGATTCTCGAATTGTATAGTACTGACGGAAGTTCTTCCCTCCAAATCATTTTCATCTTGAATAACATTAAACAGGTAATTTCTCTCCATGTATAACCTAAATCGTTGACTCGATGCTTTTTCTTCCAAAAAAAAGAACAAAAAACAAACACAAACCCATTGGAAAACACAAATCTATAAAAGAATTGGTAGTGTAGTCGATTATGCTACAACGATTTGTTTCATTCAAACTACAACTACAATCGTGTCTAAAGAGTAGCAATTCAATATACAGAAGAGCAAATGTTTGAAATACTTAAACATATTTGAACGTGTTTTTGCCAAACAATAGGTATTCAAATGGGCACTTATTGTGCCTTTTTGCATGCTGATTTATTTCTCTTCATTAGTATGCATAAAACAGACTTCTTGTTCCTTAGTTGTAAATTTTATGGAAGACAAATACAGAAATTTTCAGATTAGTTCAGATGTTGATTTGTCATTGTAACTGTCTGTATCCCCGTATATACCGAACTTACTCACTTCATTAACATAGGTTTGTTATAACAAAATGCCTACCAAAGCACCTGAGCACATTCTTGTTTAGATTAAATTTAGCGTTACCTGATTGATGTTTAATAGCTGTTTTGTGTATTATAGGGGGTTTCGTTTCTTTTTCATCTTTCTTATTTTTTTTTTATTTCTTGGCCTTTTTTTCATAAATATGAATCGTTTTATTATACTTTTTTTACCTTTTTATCTTACAACGTTATTAAAATAACATAAAAACATTGATGCAGAATTTTCCGGTTTCGTGGAGGAATGTTTATGTTTACAAGTTATACAGTAAACATACAAATGTTTCAAAATGCACCAGAAAAAAATATGAATTCCAACTTAATTTTTTTATGACATTGCCATAAAAACAAACTAAGCTATTCAACCTCATTGAGAAAATTTTTGAATGTTAAACTCATTGTCTTAATGGTATTGACTGACTGTCCATAATGATGTTGATAAAAATCATTCTATTAGCATTTATAATTTGTAACCAAAACCATTACTGTGTCTCTGGTCTTTCTTCTATTATACGCCCGATCTATCAAGCAAGCTATTTGGAACATCTCGCGTTATATCGACAAAGATCCTTTTGACATGATCCGAGAAGAGAATGGCGGTTTGGATTCAATCATTTTAATAACTATTGGCATATTTGGTAATTTTATATAGCCTGTGTCCACGGTTTCTTTTGTTCCGGGAAGTGATGTATTCACTGTTTATTGTTTCCATTGTTGTTTGATGAACTCATGTCTCTGTCCTGTCTTGCCGGGGTAAAGGCTGTTTAGGGTCTGTCCTCATATTAAGCCAAACTAACTGAAATAAAAATAAAATACGCTTTACTGGGAAAGAAACAATATAAAGCATGGAGTCAAAGAAGCAAAGAAGTCACTAATCAGTAAAATCAAGAAGGCAAAAGTTGACACAAAGTACAACACAAAAACGAAAACCATTACAAACCAACACAAGATACTTCTATTCTTGGGTGTACCTTTATTTCAACATTTAAGCACTTTAAAATGTTCAGTCCTCAGAGTGCTTCTGCTTTGTTTTATTTCTGTGAGAAACTTTGAGTTCAGATAAGCTAGTTATAGAATTTTCCATATTTTTTATACAAAATGAAATGACTTACATAAAGCAACAATTCCATTGTCTACAATATTAAGAAGCTTACTTCTTTTGGAAATAAAACATTTCTAGAATTGACAAAGCAGACAGTTGATTAAGACGTTCTGATTCGTGGTAATCCTGGATTGGGCTATCACAGCTTTGTCTTAACACTTGTTATTTGACTTGTCAACTGATAAAGGATAAATAATGCTCTGTTAATGAGGAACAGAAAATACCCAACGTCAAGATTTATTATATCAGGGCCCATCTGAGGCCAGGGTTTTTCATCCTATTAGGTCCTGTGTGATGATTTATTGTCTAAGATTTACCAAATTAAGATTTAAAAAGCTCGCATTTTCTGTTATTTATCATCTTTTTTTAATACTAAAATTTACCATTTACTTTATTTTTGCATTCATGAACTGTGAAGTGATACATGTAGTCGTCTTTCTTTATCACATTTTAAAGTACTTTTAGGCTGATACAGTTTTTACCAATGCATTCATGGTTCAAATGCAACTCTCTTGTACTCTGATTCATGTATCATGGTTGTTGCCTTGTTTTGTGTATAGAGCATAAACCTGTAAACGAACAAAAACAGTAGTAAGACATTATCTCTTTAATTATATTACAGGGACTCGCTCCCCTCTATCAATATTTTGTTTGAGTCAATGTGCGGTACGAAAAAAACACGTTTCGTACCGCACATTGACTCTAACATAATATTGATAGAGGGGAGCGAGTCCCTGTGATTATATGTATATAACCCCCCCCCAAAAAAAAAAAAAAAAAAAAACGTTATACGAACATGTAAGGGACAGACCATTTGATATTTAGGGGGGTCTATGGTGAAATTTGAAATAAAAAGGCAGGATGGTAAAAATCCGAAAATAAAAAGGCAGGACAGTGCTTTGAATTTAAAAAAAGGCAGGATGGTAGTTTTGGCTGACTTTTTAATAATAGCTTTTAAAATAAAATCCAGGCTCAGCTTTTTCCGAAAATAAAAAGACAGGACGAAGAAAATATCCATATATCCCCCCATAAAAATCAAATGGTTGACCCCTGAATGTCTTAGCGGACCAACTGACCAACATATAAAAGAAAAAACGCTGCTATAGACAAAGAGAAAACTGAATCATACTATAATGTCAAGCTGAAAAATATCAAATCTAAATTTCAGGAAGAGATAAATTCAATTTGCATGCACTTATTTTTCTCCAATGTTTCCTTATGATACATCTCTCTAATGCAGAGTTTCCAATAATCGTTTGGTAGCGATACACCATAGGTCCCAAATGATCAAAAGTCAGATCCAATTTCTGATAGCTAAAGAATAACACGGAGGCCTCGTCAATTAAAAATTAAGATAAACTAGGCTGACCATTTTTCGTGATCAGATAACTTATCAGTCTAATGTTGCATATAAAACTGTGACATTAGCAACCCCATGTCCTAATACGGTGCTGATATGATTACAAGATGTTATAACATGCGAACACAAACTTTTCTTCCGTTAAGCAGGTTCAGCTACTAGCTTAAATTTCATATTATTTCCTAACCTTAATTTTGTTGTTTCTTTTTTTCGTGTGTTGACATTTTGAACGAGAAATTTCTTTTACGATATCTCCCAAAAAGTTTATGTTGCAGAAATATTTAACTCCTTTTTTATTGCTATTCAGTTCTTTTGTGTCTCTTGTGTTGTTCTTGTTCGTGTATACTGGATTTGTTTTGTCTTTTCGGATGTTTGACATTCGTATGCCCCACTGGTATCTATTTGCCTCTGAAATTGGAATTGATAAACTTACTTGCTACACATTAAGGTACAATAGCAGATGGTCTTATTCTTTATTCCAACATAGTTCAAGACATATCTTGACATTTAGGAGAATAAGCAAATCGAAATTAACTTTCCTATCGACGTCAAAATTCTTTTTTCGGTTTAGTAGACGTTTTAAAGCAGACAATGTGTATTCCATTCCACATGGATTGTGGCTATTGCTTGCTGATTTGTTTTTATAAAGTCAATTTTTTACAATCTTTTCAAGTAAAAAAGACCAAAGCTTTAAAAATCCTTTAAAAATACCAACCTTTATATTGATGACGTCCTTTCACTAAGCTTGAAACTAATGAAGCAGATTTTAGAAGTCTAGGTTCTTCATTTCAAAGATCGAAATACTGCAATTTTCTATGAGTACATGGTGTCTATCAAAAATCATTTTAGTGACTACATCGAAAAGAAGTGAAATATCCTTGATATTACAGTATTTTTTCAAAGGAGGCTATACCAAAGAAGCTATGATATATTCAACATGCCCTAGAATAAAGTATAATCCAGCGGATTGGCTATTGCTCTGCGTAAGAAAATATGATGACCCCCACGTTTGTCTTGAGATTTGTGAAAAGTCTTCCTGATCGACGTGCCATTTTCGAGATCTTAATCCAAATATGATTCAAACTTCATAGAATCTGTTTTGTTTTTTAAGTGCCTGGGGATATATAAGATGCACAACCAATTCATACTGAGCATTAATCTAAAGAAACAAAACGGGAAGCCGGTAAACGCGGTCCGTTTTGTCTAAATGGGATTGTTACAAGACAATATTTATGAAGAATCAAATTATCAAGCGATGGTGCACAACTAGTGCCCACTGGAATAATGAGTGTGTGCCGATAAACACGTCCGCCGAACTGAACAAAAAATTGTACATAAAAAAGTTGAAAGTTTCGATTATTTGCTCATCTTCAAATTTTAACTTGAGACCCATGTCGTGATAAAAAGCACAATCTAAGTGTTACATACATGTGATTCTCCCGCCGGGAGACGAAATCTCCCGACTTTTTGATCCATCTTCCGTTCTCCCGACTTTTTAGCTCACCTGGACCGAAGGTCCATGTGAGCTTTTACCATCACTTGGCGTCCGTCGTCGTCGTCGTCGTCGTCTGTCGTCGTCTGTCGTCGTCTGTCGTCGTCTGTAAACAATTTTTCAAACGTTAACTTGTCTGACACCATAAGTCCAATTGCAACCAAACTTGGTATAGTTGTTTAGTGGCATTATGTGTACAAAACTATCGTTCGGATTTTTGATTCGTAAAAAAACATGGCCGCCATGGCTTAAAATAGAACAGGGGGGTCAAATTACAGTTTTTTGCAAATAACTCAAAAACAGTAACAGATATCAAAATTCTGGCATAGGATAAAAGTGATCAGCACCTCAAGATCTACCTGCCTAGAAATTTTCAAGAAGATCCAACCACCGATGTAGGAGTTATTGCCCTTTTTCTGGATTTTTTCAAAATTTTGCACTTATTAAGCCCTATATCTTGAAAACTATACAAGATATTTTAAAAATTCAAATTGCATATGATTGAGCACATCAAGATCTACATTTCATGTAATTAGGTCAAAGCTGTAGAACCATTTCTTTTAGGAGTTATGGCCCTTAAAGCGTCAAAATTTATCGTTTTTCATTACTTTTCCCCTGAATTTCAAAGATTAACTTGTCTGACACCATATATCCAACTTTAACCAAACTTGGCACTGTTGTTTAATAGCATATATGCTACAATTCTATCGTTCAGATTTTTGATTCGTCAAAAAATATGGCCGCCATGGCTAAAAATAGAACATAGGTGTAAATTGCAGTTTTTTGCTAATAACTCAAAAATGGTTACAGATATCAAAATTCTGATGGGAGACAAAAGTGATCAGCATCTCAAGATCTACCTGCTTAGAAAGTTTCAAGAAGATCCAACAACCGATGTAAGAGTTATTGCCCTTTTTCTGGATTTTTACAAAATTTTTCACTTGTTTAGCCATATATCTTGAAAACTATACAAGATATTTCAAAAATTTAAATTGCATATGATCAAGCACATTAAGATCTACATTTCATGTATTTGGATCAAAGCGGTAGGACCATTTCTTTTAGGAGTTATTGTCCTTAAAACAACAAAATTTACCATTTTTCATTACTTTTTCCCTGGATTTCAAAGATTAACTTGTCTTACACCGTAAGACCAACTGCATCTTAACTTGGCACACTTGTTGAATAGCTTATATGCTACAACTCTATAGTTCAGATTTTTGATTCGTCAAAAAACATGGCCCCCATGGCTAAAAATAGAACATAGGGGTAAATTGCATTTTTTTGCTAATAACTCAAAAATGGTTTCAGATATCAAAATTGTGCAAGAATCAAAAAAACCTGTGCTGAAATTTTGGAAAAGATCTGACTTCTGATGTGGGAGTTATTGCCCTTTTTCCTAATTTTTGCCAAATTTTGCATTTATTAAGCCCAATATCTTAAAACTAACCAAGATATTTCAGAAATTTAAATTGCATATGGTTATGCACAATAATATCTACAAAATATATGTGTCTGTGTAGTTCAGGTGAGCGATTCAGGCTCCTGGGAGCCTCTTGTTGTGTAATCTCCCGCTTTTTCAAGACTGGGCAAAATTTTAATTTTATAGACATTTTAATTGATCAGTCATAAAACATTCTCGGTGTTTTAGGGGTTTGTCAATTAGGTAGGCGTTAAATTAACAGGTATAGGTGTTAATTAAAAGTTTATTGCCATAATTGACCTGATGATTGTATAAACAGTTTGAGATTAATCAGTGAAGCCATGTATATTCGGCACACGCTAGTGTCCTCAATTGACATTGAAATGCAATTTTAATGAGCGTTGAAAATCTCCCGCTTTTTTGTCCAATCTCCAGCCAAAAAATTCAAAATCTCCAGATTTGTCATCACAGATCCGTCACATGTATGGTGTTAGTAAAATCGACTTACAGATATATGTACCTTCGGTGTCCATACTTTTTCACGGCACAGAAAACTATCTGTAGGGGCCGACCATTTAACTTGAGGGGGGACTTGTTTTTTTCCTAAAACAATAGTTTGAAAAAAAATTTGATGAAAAAAAAATATTTTGGCAGCATGCAGAAGGTAATAAAAATATTCTGAAGAAGGATTTCTGCTACATAAAATAATGCTAATAATGAAAAAAATATTCATTCTGTCGAGACGCCTTTTCTGAACGAAACAAAAAACCAAGCCCCTTTCAAGTTAAATGGTCCATCCCTGGCACATTTCATAGGTTGAAATGTGAAAAGGTAGTGGTTATGATTTGCTTAATAATTATTTAATCCGTAGAAGACTACACCAGAAAATGGGCCAGACAAAACATGAAAAAGGTGAAGTTCTTTCCGAATGGTTTAAGTATTTGAGTCGTTGGTATGAAAATAATTTAAATCTTTAATAGATCCAATGAGCACCAAGACAACATTTATTTTCAACAATCTTGCATGATTTTGTCCGGCTTACATGAGATACATTTTGTCGCATCTGCAGAAAAAGAACAAAAAAAACATTATTTTTGAATCATATTGACTGTTTAACAGCTAAACTAGAGGCTAGTTGTACCAGCAGCAGCGCCAATAACACATTATGACAACACTGCCATAGAAGAAAATACATGCAGTTGATTTTTCATTTTTTCACTTTTTGCAATTCTGTTGAAGAAAAAATGACATGCCATCCTTGTATTGGATCCCTAATTCGAATTCCTCGAAAAAGACTCTCAAAGAAAACTTTCAACAAATCTCTATGACAAACGTGATGAGTTCAACTTTCTAATTGTCAACTTTCCTTTCTTGGAACATTCCGTCTGCTCCAGCTTAATGAGTTTACGTATCACAATTGATAATTCGTTACTCCAGAGCTTGCAGGAATTACGTCGATTCCCTTGGCATGCAGAGCGTCACGTTTGACACAAAAATTGTTGACACAGGGTTATGTTGCTCCCCATTTGCTTTTGGCACTCAAAGAAATTTCTTTATCGTCTTTTATGGACAAACTCCGCTCTGAATGATTTTATCTTGTAAAAGAACTAAAACTTTGGATTTCTCCCCATATTGTACACATCAGACCTATCTTGCCATCCACAAGTCTAGTAAAAAGAACAAATTTACAGAACAAATAATAAAAATGCTTTTTTATAGACAACGTATTTGTACAGTTTGTTGAACGTGTTTTCAGCAGTCAATTGGCGTCTCAACGGGTACGAACTATGCTTCATTACTTGCCAATATGCTTTTTCATTCACGTTAAGGTTGAAAAAATGGATCATAGTCTTGCTTTATCCTATAGTTATACATTTAATAATATTGATGTCCTTTCACAAATCAATCATCGATTTGGTGACTATTTACATCACATATATCCCTAGACACTTATTATGAGGATTATTAAGAAGACTACTAGCTTCACATTTAGATTTACATATATTTCGAAATCAACGCACAAGGAAGGTTTCGTACAAAGCTCTTTGACAAACAAGATATTGTCTAGGTCTTTTGGAACATTGTTACACGACTTTAAGTTTAAACCGACTTTTTATACGACCGCAAAAAAATGCGGACGTATAATGGTATGGTACTGTCGTCGTCGTTCGCGTCGTGTTCTGTTAACTTTACTGTTTCCACAATAACTTTATTCTAGTTATCCGATTGATATGAAATTTAACAATGATGTTTCTCACCATAAAAGGATGGATGGGATTGATTTTGGGGTTCCCCCTTATTTCGTTTAGAAATTAGGGGCCAAAAAGAGGTAAAAAATGCTACTTTTTGTTTGTTCCCACAATAACTTTTGTTCTGGTTAACCAAATGCTGTGAAATTTTACAATAATTTTGCCATAAAAGGACGAATGGGATTGATTTTGGGGTCATTCTTTTATTTTGTTTTATTCTTTTAGAAATTAAGGGCCCAAAAGGGAAAAAATTTCAAATATTTTATTTGTTCCCACAATAACTTAAATTCTGGTCAGCCAATTGCTATGAAAGAAGCAGAGGTACCAATGGGGTATCCGAATATCAAAAGTCCGAAAGGGCATAAACACCAACAGGAACGGGACAAAACAGACAACATGTAAAACATGGAACGTGACACAAAATAACTGAATATCAATCAACAACGCGAACTCCAGTCGAAACAAGAGTGAACTCAGGTGCTCCGGAAGAGTAAGCAGTTCCTGCTTGCTATAGCACACCCGTCGCGTTGCCAATAGTCCATTCAGCGTGTCAAATCCGGTAAAGGAAGACAAAACAACACCCTATGACAAACCAACATCTGCACTCATCTGAGAGATCGAAATCCCATATTTGTCAATAAGTGCATGATGTCTTCCGTAAAATATCTTGAGTGAAGACAGCAACCGAGGAGCAACATAACCCTGTGTGAGCAATTTTTGCGTCAGACGTGTCGCTCTGCTAAGGAAATCGATGTAAGTCCCGCACGCTCTGGAGTAACGAATCAATTGAGATACGTAAACTCCATAAGCCGGAGCGGGCGGAATGTTGCTACACAAGAAGGGAAAGTTGACGATTGGAAAGTTGAAGTCATCACGTTTGTCATAGAGCCTTGTTGAAAGTCTTCCTTGTGAGTCAATTTCTAGATGTAGATCTAATGATAAACCTTACCATATACCATGTATGGTATTGATTTGGGGGCCCCCTTTTTCATTTAGAAATAAGGGATCCAAAAAGGGGTTTGATCCGATTTTGATTTTTTTTGCATGTTTAGTCTTGTCAAGTAGTCAATACAAATGGAGGATTAATTATTGCAATCTACTCTTTTTTTTTAGGGGGCAAAAAAGGCCAAATTGAAACCTTTTTATTAGCTCACTGTGAGCTATTGCCATCACTTGGCGTCCGTCGTCGTCGACGTCGTCGTCGTCTGTAAACGTTTTCAAACTTCTTCTCCTCTGAAACTACTGAACAGATTCAAACCAAATTTGGTCTGGTGGTACTTTAGGGTATCCTGCATAAAACTTGCGTGGGGATTTTTGATTCGTCGAAAAACATGGCCGCCGTTGCTAAAAATAGACCAGAGGGGTCAGACTACTGTTTTTGGCTTGTAAATCAAAAAGTATAAGAGATAGATGAATTCTGATGCCACCCTGCTGCTTCAGCATCAAAAGTTCTACAAAAGTCTCCATTTGGTCCAAGTTGTCAGATGACCCCTTATAGGGGTTACAGCCCCTTAAAGGTGAAAAATAGCGTTTTTTTCATGTTTTTGCCCAATAGTATGAAAACTATTGCAGATAGAGAAAAGCTGTTGCTTGCTTAAATGTTCGGCTAATTTAGCTGTACAAAAGTCTCCATAGGGTCGAAGTTGTTAGATGACCCCTTATAGGGGTTACGGCCCCTAAAATGATGTTTTTTCATGTTTTTGGCCTATGGAATGAAAACTATTGCAGATAGAGAGAAGCTGTTGCTTGCTCAAATGTTCAGCTAATTTAGCTGTACAAAAGTCTCCATAGGGTCGAAGTTGTTAGATGACCCCTTATAGGGGTTACGCCCCCTAAAATGATGTTTTTTCATGTTTTTGGCCTATAGAAAGAAAACTATAGCAGATAGAGAAAAGCTGTTGCTTGCTTAAATGTTCAGTTCATTTAGCTCTACAAAAGTCTCAATAAGATCGAAGTTGTCAGATGACCCTTAATAGGGGTTACGGCCTCTAAAATAACCTTTTTCATGTTTTTGGCCTATAGAATGAAAACTATAGCAGATAGAGAAAAGCTGTTGCTTGCTTAAATGTTCAGTTTATTTAGCTCTACAAAAGTCTCAACAAGATCGGAGTTGTCAGATGACCCTTAATAGGGGTTACGGCCCCTAAAATAACCTTTTTCATGTTTTTGGCCTTTAGAATGAAAACTATAGCAGACAGAGAAAAGCTGTTGCTTGCTTAAATGTTCAGCGCATAAAGCTCTACAAAAGTCGCCATAGGGTCGAAGTTGTCAGATGACCCTATAAGGGTTTACGGTCCCTAAAATAACGGTTTTTCGTGTTTTTGGCCTATAGAATGAAAACTTTAGTAGATAAAGAAAAACTGTTGCTTGCTTAAATGTTCAGCTCATTTAGCTCTACAAAATATTGGGTTGACATCAAGACCAGGTGAGCGATTTAGGCTCCTGGGAGCCTCTTGTTTACTGTCCGATTTCAATTTTTTTTCTTGCTAATGAATTCTTGTCAAGTAAAGTGAATTACAAATTTAGGAATAATTTGGTGACACTCTCCTACCCTTTATTGCCATTAGGGGCAAAAGTGAAAGGTAGCAGATACCCTTAAATGGGGCTGAAATGGGTGGGGTTTTTTTTGTAATTGGTCTGCTTTTGAAAAAAAAACATGAATTCCTAGTGAACTGTGGGTAGAAAGTCCACAAAGGCTGCAAATGTCAAAAAACTTTGTTAGTCCACGATGGGTTCCATTCGTCCAGGGCAACTGACTATCCATATTGGGCCTTAAGCCCACAGGGTTCAAAATGTTGAGGTCGTATCATGCTGCGCTCGGCGAAGCTTTTTATTAAGTATTAGGATTGAAGACTCCCATTACAATGTTTAATCTACAAACTAATAAATGTTAATGACACATTTCAACGTTGCTATCGGGTGGTTAGCATAGGAAGCATCTATCCTGTTAATGTTCCAATAATCTTAAAACTGTCAGCCGTTTTATTTACTGATTTGTTTTGATTGCATATAACACAGCAATTCCTTGATTACACATCGCCAGTAAGTACATCGGTTTAATTATGAAATGTACATCAATGAGAGCTTTGATCACGACACGTTCAAAGTGGATCCTCTCACCTGAATGTTCCCTGGTGGCCACTAGAACATGTAATGATGTATACAAAAGGGCTTGTGGGTGCCACGGTGGTTAGTTTGTTTACACGCAGCATATTAAATGCTTGTATGTTCTGTTTAGTCAAAGATGACTTAATCATTTGTTTTGTTTGAGGTTTGATGTTAAATTAGATGTCTGGGATAAGACGGGCAATAACAGTAAAATATTACTGTTTTCTTTTCTATTATCTGGGGATGCCCATTCATTTATTATTCAAAATGATATTTCATCCTTCGGTCTATAATGCTGATTACTTTTTTACTTTTTATATGAGATTTGTCAAAATTAAAAACTTTAATTGTGACAATTTGGTTTTGGGAAAAACTGTGATTTCATTTGGGAGTTGGAGTGGAATTAAACTTGTTTAACGGCCCGTGTATTAAACCATCAAAGATGATAAATGACAATAAATAATAGATGAGAGAACTACCTGTTTCAGACCACTACCTTAATTGTGTGGAACGAATGAGTTGGAAAACAGGCTTGTCCCAAGTATCGCCATTACCATGATTAGTTAACTCTTGACGACTCTATTTACCGTTAACGGATGGCCACTTCCGATCATCTCCCCCAGGTGGCTCTCCTGGAAAGGAGATAGAAATGTCTTTATTAGTGCAATTGATGATATTTTTTAATGTTAATTAAATTTAGTATTAGGACACTTTAAATTGAGCTTTCATGGAACAGAAATGCAGATTGATCAAAGAGTACAATATCATGAAATGAAAGAGAGATCGTTCTTCCACAAACTAATGTGATTACTTATTGGGAATATTATTTATTTTGAACAATAAGCGAATACCACAAAGTAGAATGATTTTTATAAAAATGAACACCTGCTTTTGTTTTTTGTTTTTTGTTTTTGCTATGTTTTGATTTGTTTTTTAAGAGAATTACATTTTGATGGCCTCTTAGAAACATTTTTTAATAGATTTTAGTTGTAAAGTACATTTTAATTTTGGGTTTATTTTATTACGAAATATAATCAAAAACTATAAAAAAAAAAAGTAAGACAAAGGTCACGAAGAACTTGGACAAAATATATGTAGCTATTTGATTAACACTTATAAATATTAGATAATTTTTTATATTGTCAGAACTTTTTGTTAAATGTGAATGTAAATTACTGTAAAATAATGGAATATTAAGAAATGGAGTTCTTCCCGATTCCATATCACTGGGCGTATAAGGGGTGTAGAAAGCAGGTAAACCCTTTACTGCTAGCCCGGGCGTAAAGGGTATACGTGTATTGCAGGAGTTTGTAAATAAACTATATTTATATCTTTAAAAGAAAAAAAAACTAAAAGAAACAAATCATACCCGTTTTCAATGAATTAAACTACTGATTCCATGCCGTTTTGGAGGTGCCAAAAGTCAACACAGTTTGCTTATTGTTATATTTGGAAAGTCAAAAAAAAACTGTTTATCAAAACTTCGATAACGTTATTATTATTTATTTATTATTTTGCAACCACCAGAGAGTTGATTTACTCGTTGATTTTTTTGTTTAGTTTCAACTGTCATATCTTAAGTGTCAGAAATACAATAAGTTTCTGCTTCTGTCAAATAATCGCGGGGCTTCTTCATCCTTTTGAAGGTTCTGTAGCGTACATTGTTTATTAACTGTATGTTGCCGTTTGTGTTATTGTGAACGAGAAATATCATCCAGAAACTAAAAGAAGGAACATACAAATATAAACATTGAACGTTTAATTATAAATACCATAAAACTTAAATCCAAAATGGTTCATAGTATAAAATCGCTCCATAACTTTGTTAACAAACCACAAGATCAACATTGGTTAAAAAAGATAAAAAAAAAAAAAAAAAAAAGGTTACAACTTTAATTTTGACTAAATTAAAAACCTTTGTAATTTATTGGTCCGTTTTCTCACGAATTATCATGGCCTCCTTGTTTATTCGAAAAATTGCATTTATTAACAATATTTGTTGGTTTTTTTTTTACATTTTTACATTTGCTCGTATTTTGCATGTTTAGCTATTTAGGCCACATGACAAGTGTCCTTATTTTTTTTTAAATAAAAAAGCAGGATAGTTCATTTAAGAACTGACCCTAAAATTACAAAGTTGTACAATGGAGACAAAAATTAAACTGGTGACTATTAAAGTAAGTCAATAATGAAATGATTTTCGGGAGTTTTTTTCTAAGATATATACTAGTATGCTATTTTCTATAATTTTTTTTTTGCTCTTTGCCTACAAAATTTATTTTATTTTGGACATATTTTGAACCTTAATATTGCAAAACAAGCCTGTTGGCCTATCTTTTTTCTTTTTTTTGATAAAAATACAAAATATTTGCCTTTTTTTCGATCATGAAATCTGTTTTCCTGGCAGGATGAATTCGGTAAAAGTCATTTATTGTTGACCTTTAGAGAAAGCAAGGAAGTTAAAAGGAAAATTTTAATTCATGTTTATTCTATTGCTTCAATTATGTTATAGCTGCTTAACTAACTAACAAAGTCCGAACAAAACTATGTTACGTTGTTGCTCACATCCCTAGTAAGGTGAGTTCACGTAAAAATGGATGGAGTCAATACGATAATTTTCACAAAAATAGAAAACCGATACAAAACAGAATCAAAACTTGTTACTTTTTTCTTTACCGGACAAACCATTTTCCATTTAAATTCCTTACCAAAACCAATTTTACGTGAATCTTTGTAGGTTTTGCTCATCCCCCGTGAACTCCTCTAGGTGAGGCTTACCGGGTGTGGTTATGATAAAGATGGCAATTAGGAATTCATATAAAATATATACAGCTTAAGAGAATGCGATTATCTTTCGAACGAATACAATTTCAAGAAATTAAGGTTTGGTTTTCAGTGAGTGAGTGAGTGAGTTTGTGTTTTACGCCCGTGCAACGCTCCACCTGTAAATCATTTACAGGCGATGAACATGAAAAGGACGATAAAATGAACATGAAATGATGATGATAAATGAAATATAGGGGTGGGGTGGGACACAAAGGACCGGTAAATTTTGAAGAACCACAGGAAAAGGGGAGATGTCGGTAGGAGCAGAAAATTTAGCCTATGAGGTGCACTACTTGGCGGTCCACAAAGGGGTCTTTTACGTGCATGAAGCATGGCACTCTCCACACACGTTGGCCCACTATGGTCGGCGGTCAGGGTTTCCGTATTATAGACCTGGGGTGGTGTTCTCGAAGCTGTCCTAAGAAAGGCCATAAGAAGGGTACTTAGGCAAATAATTAGGAATGACTAAAGAAATACTTAGGGGTGTTCTCGAAGCATTCTCAGTAACTTCTTAACTTAGGCACTCCTAACTATATTTTTATTCTATTTAAACGGCAGATGAAAACATGACCACATGAATAAAGTTCAATTAATAATCGATGATTTCTTGTGTTTGTTTTTGTTTAGCAATTAAAACTGAACATATGAAGAAAAAATAACAAGTTAATGCGTGAAGAAATAATACTTATGTAAGATAATATATTATCATAATTTACGCCGTATACTTCTAACATTTCTCATATATTTTTTTTTTCAATATTATGAATCCTTAAAAATCTATTCCTGTCAACATATTGGTGTTTCTTGCAAATGTATAACATAATTTCAGCTAAATTCGTTATCAGAAATTAATTATTCAAACTATATATAGCATTGGAATACGTTTGGAACGTCTTAAGTCACCTACCTAGGTGTCCTAAAGTTAGGAGAAAAATTACGGAGTATCCCAAATTGAGAGACCTTCGAGAACATGACTTAAGTTTAGGAAGCCTCTAAAGACAGACTTGGGAAGGGCCCTAAAGATAGGAACGCTTCGAGAACACCACCCCTGACAACCCCCGCGGCTGAGGGTCACCATATTCAGCCACCTAGGGTACACACTTTGTCGCTCTGTGGGCTGAGCACTGACCCGCCGTCAGAATCCCAAGAACCTTAGTCGCCTCTTATACGACAAGCTAGGCTCTGCTGTGGGCCTATTCGCCACCCGTGCCCCGCATGGTTTTCAGTGGCCTAATTTTTGTAACATTAAAATGTGTAAAATCAAGCACTTGTTATCTATGTAAAATGATAAGACAATACTTAGGTAATGTCAGGTGTACTTATAACATAGAACCAAGTGACAGTCTGCAAAGTTATGGTCTAATGGTCTAACAATACTATCTGATCGTCCTGACACGTGAGCCGAGAGGCACGAGTGTGTCAAACTATATCCTCTCTATTGTTCCAGCACACCATCAATCAAATGTTTTAACAATATTAATTCTTTCAATTCCACCAATTTAATAAAACACCAACACTTAATATGAGGAAATAAGGTTATTTTACTAGAAAATGCATCCGGCGTGTGCATCTATTTCGCAACAGTACATCAAAAACCGAGTGGAACAATTGGATCGCTTTAGACTTCCCGTGTCTGAATGATACTGCGATAACTAGTTTTTCCGTCCACAATGAAAACACGGCGGTAATGGCACTGTAATATTACATTGCAACAAGGAATTAATTTCATAATTGATATTGAATTGGGTGGTTTTTATGAAATGTCAGCCAACTGACAATGGTAGTTTTCTATTTAGTAAATGTATATTCCTTTCCATTAAAGTGATATTAGGTTTTTCATCGATTCAAAACTTGTTATTATAGCTTTGTAAATGGACAATAAAAGTTTTATTTCATATCTTTCTTTCAATGGTCCTGAAAGTTTGTAGTCAATGTGGAATCAGCCGTAAACTCTAAATCTGCCTTTTAAGAAATTAGATTCGACTTTTCTGTCATAGAACTACGATTTCGTTAGAGCTTGTTTTTCCTTCAACTCAATTCTTTATTCCAGAGCTTGTTGGGCTTACGTCGATTTTCTTTGGTAGTGTGTTGTATCTAACCAAAAAAATGAGTGAGTTGCTCCTTTTTTGTTTTGTTCACTGAAGAAATTTTATGGACGACATCATGCATTTCTAGGCAAAATAAAAGGTTTCTATCTCTCAGATGACCGCAGATGTTGGTCTGTCACAAGTCTTTGTTTTGTCCTTCTTTACCGGATATTACACGTTAGCAGCGTAACAGGTGTGCTGTATCATCAAGCAGGTACTGCTTACCCTTCCGGAGCACCTGATTCCACTCTCGTTACGACTTGATTTGAGCTTGTGTTGTTGATTGCTATTCAGTTGTTATTGTGTTTGTCTGTTTCTTCGTGCTGTTCTCGTTCGTGTTTATTGGTTTTGTCTTTAACCTTTCGGACTTTTGACATTCGGATGCCCCATTGATACCCCTGCTTCATTAATTTTATATGGTGAAATCAACCCACAGCAACCCATTTCATTACACGACAATAAAGGACAATATGTCAAATAAGAAAAAAAATGGAATCACTCTTTCCTCTGTTTATAAACAATTAAAATTAAAGTGAAATAATCTTCTTTAATGTGAGAAGAATTTTCTTAATCATAAATTTCTTCTAAGATTAGTTTGTCCGATTTATCAATTGAGATTAAATACAAAATATCATATCTCGGAGCAGCTGAACTCACTCCTTCTCCCGCAATAAATTCTGACAATTCCACAGATAATTAGGACACAATTAACTGTTATGTCACATGACAAGATGGAAGACATCAGAATTTGGAAAGGAGAAGCGTGTGCGGGACACCGATTGTAGAATTAATTTGATTTACATACTGGACAAGACGCCAGACTAATAAAATCATTTATAAATACACGTGCATCGCACATAGAGGATTTGATAGCTTTTCTTTAAAAATGACACATTTATGATTAAGTCGATTTCAACCAAGTGGGCCAATATTGTTCTGAATGGCATAACTATCAAAACTGAGGTCCAGTACAAAAAAAAAAAAAAAAAGAATTTGCTTAGTGCCTGCAAAAATGCCTGACGAAAAACAGGTTTGCTGTTTTTAAATAAAAGGTGGGAAGAAAATGCCATTAAGAAGCACCAGAAAAAAAATGTTTACAGAACAAACATTGATTTATAAAAAAAAACTAGACCATTTAATATATGTGATGAAATGATAACCCCATACAATAACCACGAAGGGTAAGACAGTGCAGTTTTGTTACAACCATGCCTCTCAAGTATATCTTTGCTTCGTTGCCAACTTTTCAATAGATGTTTTATATCATGAATAGTACACCAACTGCCCTTATTTGGTAGAGACCATATTGTTGTTTATTATTTCTCTCTGCTTATAAAAGTGTATTAAACTCTTTATATTCCTCCTCATAATGAATATTTATTGGTTATATTATTAGAACGTATATTGGTCAAGTTCTTTGATATTTTGTTTCAATCAACTTGAAAGGTAGACTTTGCATGCAAAATAGAAATAGAAAGGCTTTACAAAGTATATAAATATCTATCTTAATATTAATTTTGATAGAAGTTAATTTATAATGCTACAATGTCTAGCCTAACCAAAGATAAGTAATTCATAATTTTGTAAAGATAACATTTATGTAAGAAAACATCTGTCTATGGGTCTATATCACACGATATTGTAACCGGTTGCACGCGAGTCTTCCCCCACGGGGCAACAACCAATGGCTCCCTCATGAGCTACTTATTCAAATTCCTAACATCATAAAGTCGTTTTCGGTTCTCCGGGTTTAACTGTCTTTGTAATTGCAATTTGTCTATCAGAATGAATGTGTTTAGGCAAATCTCGCGAGAACTGAACTTATTAGGGAAGGATTTTTCTGTAATTCACTGTATAATGTAAACAGTTTTCTTCTTGCATGATCTTGACTTTCTCAAGATGAATTAGTTCCTGCACGAAAGTTGTCTCTGAGAGTCTGCATGCAGAGAAAATTGGGAGGGGGTTTAGTTGATTTTCTAGTACTGCTGATAACTTCACACAAATATTCCAAATACTTTTTAACAAAAAGACAAAAACAAAAATGTTTGTTAAGGTTTCTTTCTGTTTCATATTTTTGAACGTACTAATTGGTTTCTAATTAAACTGCAATTCTAAATGTATATACTGGCGTATAGTTTTTATACTATCCGATATACTGAAAAGTCTTTCAAAAATACTTTTATTAAAAGAGGCATGAATTCGTAAGAATTAAAAGATTTGATAGAATAATTAAAAACCACAACCAAGTGAATTTTAAACTCATATTGAAATGAATGTACAAAAGATGTATTTCCCAGGATGAATTAACAAACATAATCATGCTGCTTGAAAATGTGTGCAACAAAAATGACATTGCTTTAAGATTTTTCATAGACATTTTTTTTAATATAAATTAAAAAATTCTGAATTGTCCGTGTAATTTTTTTTGGGCAAATATTATCAAGCGACATGGCTATATTCGCAATTGTACATAATATTTGAACAAATTCATTAAAAAGCAATTGTCATAAATATAATACTATTACTAGTTATTGTTACTTGTTATTCAGTGTTATAATGCTAAAAGCAAATCCACTAGGGAAAGTTGATTCACGATCAATTAAAACCATTTTCAAGCCCCCAAAAAGGTCTTTGGATATTTATGCATTTTAATATACGAAAACAATAAGCATATTAGCATAGACCTAAATACTGGATTCAGATCTATAGGTCTATGATACTAGTATCTACAGATTCGTTAAAGATGTTACAAAATAACCTTAAATACACAAAAAAAATACACTTCAAAATGATACTGCTTAATAAACAAAACAAAAAGTCATTTTTATTGGTGACATTTTCACCAAGGGCATGAAAATATCATTGATAAAAAATGTTCAAACGGAATGTATAAAGCAGTGAACTTATCAAGCAGTTCTGTTTCAAACTAAGAGAATGTTAATTTCTGGTTAAGATATTACAAATATTTCAATCTATATATTTTCTTTGCAATACGCTCTATAATTTATATTTTTTCGTATTATAGAATTAAAAAAGTAAACATAACTTCTATAAACGAAATGTGCAAGTTTGTTTCAGTTTTCTTCATTACAAGTTCAAAGGCGTAAAAAATAAGAAAAACATATTGTAAAATAATTATAAGATTTTCTATTTGTAAATTATCGAACATTTTCATCTTTCTACTCGTTATTTTTATGAAAATAAGTGAAATATGACAACACCAAGGGATTTTATCATCAGTGATAAGAAAAATGATGATTTGGACGGTACCTTGGCTTATCATGTACATCAGTCTTCAATGTAACTAGGTAAATCTTGCTGATAAACACATCATTAAAAGGCCCTCTCCTTTCAATTGACTAATTTTTGTGCAAGGTGTGACATGGTTCATTTCATCCACAGTGAAGGCAGGGGTAGACCATACTACTAAATCTGTGAAAATATCATAACTCAGCTGTTTGATGTTGATTTCATCTTTTTATAAGACATGTAAGATCATTGAAATACCTTGTTTTCTAAGGATTGTAACTCCATGGGTCTCGTATTATTGCTTTACCAGCTTACAGAGTTTGATATATTAGTGTGATAGTATGTTTGATATGTATAACTTATTTCGTTTTTTATATTGTTTTTGAAATTGTTATGAATTATACTTTGCGTTTCATAATCATCAAAATTGATATTTTATTTTGCTAGCAGAAAAGAAATAACTTCAATTCATTTGCTTTTCTTTTTTTTTTGTTAGCTCTGCTGTATAGTATCTCCTGAGGGTATCAACACATTTTAGTAGTCTTTTCCAGATTTTGGTATAATTTGTCCATTTTGTATTAAACTTCTATGTTTGTCTATACAAATACAAGATGCTTAGACGAAATCATTTCTCAACTTAATGTCTTGGCACATGCATTTGTTGACTATACCGGACCAGAGAAAATTGCTTGTGGTTGGAAAAATGTTTTCACAATATTTAGGTTCAAAATTTGCTAGATTTCAGATAATTAAGTAAGAAAATTTTTAGAATAATTTCATTTCTCAGGGAATAATCTACTGATCATCTTTATTTTATCTTATTTTATCAAAATTCAAAAACTCTGATCAAAATTATAACGATGCAATATGGTTTTGAATAAAACAATAAAATTTGGTGACCACGAGCTTAAATTGTTGTCTATCCATCGGAAACTTTGGTAAAGCATTGTAAACTTTTGTAACATTCCTTTAAAATTTCAAAAGTTTCACTATTACGGTATGTTCAATGAATCTGTCTAAAAAATAATATTTTTTATTAAGTTTAAAAAAAAAAAAACATTCCGAAAATTTATTTATTATTTTTTTCACATTTGCGCTTATTTTTTTCTCTCATTTTAAGATGTTTAAGGTCATATGACAAGTAGCTATAATACTTGTTTTGGATACATCAAATCTTTTACCATTTTAGTCCAGAGAGCAAGAATGTTTTGACACAATGTAGCGATTTATTATAATTAACAAATAAGAGGTAGACCAGTTGGAAATATATAGCGGTGCCAAGAACACTTAGATGAAGAGTTGGTATAAAAATACACCTCAGAAGTAAAAAAAATAACAGATATGGTAAAATTTATAAGTTTGACGTTTTCACTTAAAGTTGAAAAGATACAATGAGCGATGGACTATATATGATAATTTTTCTCATCTTGTTATCAAAATGGAGGCATTTTACTTGACTACCATAACTAGACATATATCTGTATCAGTCTCTCCCTAGGGTGTAATGTATCCATATAGAATGTTTGAATATTTTATTCTCTCTAGTTTATGACTTGACTTCGTGCCTTTTAATTAGATACACAATACCATAAAATTTTGCTCCAGGACCTCATTTTGACACTGCTTCTGTATTCCGTAGAAATATCAAATCATTACATGTGGATATATACTATATAGAATTATCATATACAAGTTTACAATAAAAATATTCATACCAATATGTTTTGTATTAACTACAGTACAAACATGTAAGATAAAAAAGAAGTATTTAAAAGCTGTTCTAATAAAGAAGGTAAAATAAAAAAACACGTTAAAAACAAAATCCCAACTCATAAGAGCTAGCGGATAATTTAAAAAAAATCTTGATGCAATAAGTAACAAAAGAAGTCCTAAAACGAGCTGGTGTCGAAAAGTTTAAACAATTCGAAAAAGATGAAAAATAAATTGCTTGGAAAAGTGTTCAGAGTGGCGAACTGTAGGCATGCCAATATAGCTCTCACATTCATGGATTCCCCTTGGAGAAAAAAGGAGGGCGTCCTTAGAGGAAAGAGAAAGAACGGGAAGAACTTGACCTTAACGCCTGCACCGAACCAACCAAAGTGTCATTGGAAAGGGAAATGGACAGAACTGCAGAAGGGCAAAATGTGTTGATGTCTTTTATTTTAAACAAAAATAATTTAAAGACAAGCGACTATGCTTATTGTTGCGGTATTTAGAGAGGTTCAACATAGATAACTTTATGTAAGATATAGATAAAAAGTCTCAAGGAAAAGTGTTACCGATGTTATTCTATCAAAATTAAAATTATAACTGATATGAATAGAACAATTTTTAAAATAGGGTGTCTTTAGCTTAACTTTTTGTCTACAAACCTTTGTAATATATTTAGAACATATTTTACATGATTTAACCTCTTTTGTAAAGTGTAATTCAAAAGAAATGTTATATCTATTTTGATTTTTTTTGCAATCAAAGATTTAAAAAAAAACAACAACCCAGGAGCAACGTTTTCGCAGCCATTAGCAGAATTTGTAACATGATTTTTGACAGAAGTCAAGCACCCGTTCTAGAACAAAATGTGCTCCCTAATTTTGCTTAGATTTTGTCCACCTATACCAATAAACAGTTGCACTACAAGCGCATGCATCATACGCCCATCGTGCAATACCTATATTAAACGCAATAGTATGATACATTCACTTCATGGTGGACCCAGTTTTACTTTCTGTTGTGTGACCTTTTCAATTTTATTAATCAAATTTCACACACACACAAAAAAGCAAAATATAAAATGAGCAAATCAGAGCGTATTTCTATTAATTCCTTTACAATATATATTTGTTTGTATTTTTCAAACTGTAAGGTATTGTCTACTTTTAAGTAAAAATAGCTGTTTTTGTATTTAACACTTTATATCAAATTCTTGTTGTTAGATCTTGACATCTGCTATGTCATCTAGATTTTGACATTTTCACATATTGTTTTTTCATTGCTGCATGCTGTGCCCTTTTAAGTAATGAAAGAAAGCATCAGTTGACCAAAAGGTTGATCTATCCCTAGGCTATAAGCTGATCTGAATTGTAACTTATTTTGGAATCGTTAGTCCTATTGCAATATTGTTTTCTATAATAATATCTGGATTTAATTAGAATAAGAAATGATATTAAGTAAACATGCCGAGTGTATGCCTCAAACTTTCCATAAATGTTATAACTTTTTTATATGTCAAGAACAAAACCCAAAGGGATATATAGCTGCTGTTCATGTGCAGCAATACCTCAGACCTTCTGCATATTTGGAACAATCACTGCTCTTTACCACAGAGCGGTCAAAATAGCAGACCGTTGACTACATAAAGTTAACTTCGATAAGCAGTCCCCAAAAAAGCAGAAACCAGTTAATGTTTACCATTACTTTTTCTTTTAAAAAGATTTGATAGCAGATTTAGAACTATTTTATACAACACAGAAGTTGCATAAAGATTAAAGATAATGCGTAGTCGTCCCTAAACAGAATTGTCCTGTGCGTGAATTCAGAATCACACCAATTATGTCTATAGACTTTTTTGTACAGAATCGAAAACAAATCGGAATTAAGAGGACAAAGCTATAAGAAAACCTCCCAAATTTGGAAGGTTAATCTATTAAACATCAAAGTTTAAAAGTTTAGAATGGAATGTTTCAAACTCCAACAGTAGATGCTGAAATCAAAGGTACAATAACACCCCCGGGATAACACCTATCATATTATGCAATTAAACAAAAAGTTGGATCTAGACAAAGATAATCTGCAATATAATGTTCATTGCGTTGAAGCTTTTGTGGCATTGTTATGCTTAAACACACAAAATACTAATAAAATAATAAAATTATTAATATTATTTTTATATTTTTTAACCTCTCCTGTCTTACAAAATCATAACATAGATACATCTATGATCGCAGCAAGTCAAGTAGATAAAAAAGCAAGATCTTAGAAATCCTTGCTGCTATAAAATGATCGGGGATGAATAGATATTTTCTTACATGCTTATTAAATATTCTATATATTACAAGCCAAAAAATTATCATTTATTGAAATATATGTCAAAAATATAATTAGTGAACATTCAACAATTTTCTAAAGTAAATCAGAACACTCTTACTGAACCGCCGAGAAGCAGAAAGATGAAAAATTTAAAAAAGTCTGAAAATAATGATACAGTCTGGGGACAGGGTTACCACTATACAAAATAATTCCGCCATTTGAAACTTTGAAAAAAACTCCTATCACGCTACTCCCAAGATTAATGAACATTCACCATTCCACCAACTTTAAATTTTGTCAATGCAAAACTAGAGAAATGATAAAACAAGGAAGGCGATGGTCAGCAAAAATTATTTCTTAAACATGTTAAAAAACAACAATATTCTACAGAGTTTATATAAAAAATTTAAAAAAAATATCAGATCACAATGTACAATTTCAGATCTGTAAATTTCATATGTAAATATATATTTTTTTAATTTTAAGCGTTCACAAACAAAAATGGACGGACGGGTAAAGTGAAGTCTATGAAAAGAGCGTTTGGTCCTACAAATACCTTTTACTTAATGATGATTTATGAACGTATATATAAAGCTTCATAAAAAAAAATATACGGAATGTGGTATTTAGTTTTGTTCATTTTCAGTTTATTCAATTTTTGTGTGTGTGTGCAGAATATATAAATTTAGAAAGGCGACACCTTAAGCGGATAAAACATTCACATTTCAAAAAGTTAAACTATTAGACAAATAAGTTAGAAGTTTTGTACGAGTTTATATTCCATTTTCAAACAATATAAAATTTGCCAAATTGATGTTTGGCACACGCTTGCCATATTTTGACAAAAGATAAAAAAAGAATCAAAAATGAAATTTGATATTGATAATCATAGAATTTGCTTTTAGATCATGCAGATTAAAAAAAATTATGTACTATAATTCGTATTGAATCATGGAAAAAATTCGTGCAAAAAAAATAATAATAATAATAATTCCATCCTGTTGGAACAAAAGAAATAACAACTTTAGCAATAACAGACGTTGTCCAAATAAAACAATAAATATATAATTATCTAATTTGGTAACATTTCTTTTTTATTGAAAATATAAAATCATTTTCCCACACTATAACAGCAACTTTTTCTCAGGTTTGATGTTTGAAAAAAAAACAGAAAAAAATCGTTTTGAATGTTCAAAAGCAAGTAAGGTCATAACAACAAAAACTATATTTAATGCTATAAAACACTTATTTTTTTCAAAACAAGAATTTTAGAAATAATGCTCCCAATTCCTTAGAGTTTTATAAAAAGTGGCGATATATTTCAACAAATAAAAAGTAGGAAGACCATATCAGTGTTCAAACATAACTGCAGGGATGATACAACCCCGTGTATTTACAAACCAGTCATTTCATTAATTATTCTGAATAAAAGACTCGTGTCACTGGTATGTACGTTGACTATCTGTAACATCAGCAACATTTTCCGGAGCATTGTTTTAAATTGATACAGATATCGTGATTTCCGTTCGAAGAGACAACAACAAAAAGATACTTTTGTAAAAAGCATAAATCTTAACGATTGTAATTCACCGATTTTTCTCTTAGTCCCATGCTTTAAACCTAACATTATTAATCCTTGAGCAAATAGAAATTTGTATTTTAAAAGTTATATTATCTTGTCACAGGTTTGTTTCAGTTTGGTAAAAACTTCATGTCTTATAAGCAAGAAACCCACCAGAAAAATAGAAGAAAAAAATAAACTCACCATTACAAAAAACATATTCCAAATAAAGAAAATACACGACAGTAAATTACTAGCTTCTACCTCAAACAAAAAGTAATCTTTCAAATGAATTACTTGTGTTGCTTACTCAATTTTGTTTATCATCTAGTTTTAGTGCATTATGCGCAAAGAAAAACCCCAAAGAATAGTAATTATTTCAAAAACTTGTTGTACGGTATCTGATTCATCCCATAGGTACTATACCATATCAAGCAAACCCGAGCGAAGACATTTAGGGACTTGGTTACATCGGCCATGATTATGTCCCGGTTGGGGAGTACTTCACGTGCCGTACAAACCGTCATTAAACCAACCAATCCCCTTTTAATTGAATTAAACATGAAATTTTAAATATGGGAATTGCAAAAATCAAAGCAATTTGTACCGCTTTTATTTTACATTGTTTTGAACTTTCTTTTGATATTCTTGGGATGTCAGCGATCCCTGAGCGATATAAAGTTACAGAAGCATCGATCAATATTCTGTTATAACGGACGAACAATACAGCTGACTAGGAAAAAGAGTGCCAATACCGGGTGATAAATAAAAATGAGGAATAATCGAAATAAAAACGGGACCCAGATGATATAAATCATCTTTATTAGCATCTTAAATAGAAGTATACCGAATATAGCAGTAGTCAAGTTCAGCATCCAACTTTAAAATTAACATGGCATCGCTATGCCAGAGGCTGGCCAATAAATTGTCACATTTTCATAATTGATTTTGGCAGATTTGCATAAGAATTTTCTCCAGTGTCTTTCGACATTTATTGCATTGAAGAAAAGTCATAAATTCACAACTTCTAAACTTTCCAGGGAAATTAAATATACCACCTAGAAACAGGGGTGTCATTTTCAATTTGACAACGTTATTAAAAAGTCGATCACAAAAAATAGATCGGCTTTGCTTTTGTTTTTGTCGTTAACTCGACTGGATTAATATAAATATATTGTTTAAAAAAATGACGAAGACAGCACACATTTGATGAGCTATACAATCGCTGGTTTTCGAATTTTGCGTAAGATTTATCCCCCAAGGGCAAAATAATTTTTATGTTAAAACTTTTTTTGACAAATTATATTGGAATGTTCTATTGTCTAATTGTAACGTATTTTGAAAGTGAAATGATTATTTTTTTTTGAATTCTTTACAACAATTACCCTTATTCATGACAAGAAAATTCTCAATATATTCTTTAGTCTTTACGTCTTAGGTTTTTTTCTTTTACATTTTGTATTTTTTATATCTTTAGCAATTGTTTTGACATCGGATACAACCAGCTATTTATACTTGTCGGTGCTCAAAGGAAAACAACAAGTACAACCTGTCTTTCATTTCTTCCCCGTTCCTGAACAAAGGTTTTGATGCTATAAACATTAGCAAAATTTTACACCATAAACTGCATGTTACATATCCCTCTGATTTCAAAGTATTTCCATTATCTCTTATGCCTGTACTTCCACAATTGCACCATAAGGTTTCAAAATTTAAATTTCCAAATCAACGACCTCAAAGCCGGTCGCCAGACTGTTCTTGTGATAAAACCCCATTCGTGAAAAAAGTCCCACTCCGTCACATGATTAATGGGGCCCTCAACACCGTGGAACATGACCTACTCCGTCGCATGACTACTGCATGGGGACCACAACATCGTGGAACATGACCTACTCCGTCGCATGACTACTGCATGGGGACCACAACATCGTGAAACATGACCTTCTCCGTCACATGATTACTGCATGGGGACCACAACATCGTGGAACATGACCTACTCCGTCGCATGACTACTGCATGGGGACCTCAACATCGTGGAACATGACCTACTCCGTCGCATGACTACTGCATGGGGACCTCAACATCGTGGAACATGACCTTCTCCGTCGCATGACTACTGCATGGGGACCTCAACATCGTGGAACATGACCAACTCCGTCACATGATTAATGGGGACCTCAACATCGTGGAACATGACCTACTCCGTCACATGATTAATGGGGACCTCAACATCGTGGAACATGACCAACTCCGTCACATGATTAATGGGGACCTCAACATCGTGGAACATGACCTACTCCGTCACATGATTAATGGGGATCTCAACATTGTGGAACGTGACCTATTCTGTCACATGATTAATGGGGACCTCAACACCGTGGAACATGACCTACTCCGTCGCATGACTACTGCATGGGGACCACAACATCGTGGAATATGACCTACTCCGTCGCATGGCTACTGCATGGGGACCACAACATCGTGGAACATGACCTACTCCGTCGCATGACTACTGCATGGGGACCACAACATCGTGAAACATGACCTTCTCCGTCACATGATTACTGCATGGGGACCACAACATCGTGGAACATGACCTACTCCGTCGCATGACTACTGCATGGGGACCTCAACATCGTGGAACATGACCTACTCCGTCACATGATTAATGGGGACCTCAGCATCGTGGAACATGACCTACTCCGTCACATGATTAATGGGGACCTCAACATCGTGGAACATGACCTACTCCGTCACATGATTAATGGGGACCTCAACATCGTGGAACATGACCTACTCCGTCACATGATTAATGGGGATCTCAACATCAAGGAACGTGACCTATTCTGTCACATGATTAATGGGGACCTCAACACCGATGAACATGACCTACTCCGTCGCATGACTACTGCATGGGGACCACAACATCGTGGAATATGACCTACTCCGTCGCATGACTACTGCATTGGGACCACAACATCGTGGAACATGACCTACTCCGTCGCATGACTACTGCATGGGGACCACAACATCGTGGAATATGACCTACTCCGTCGCATGGCTACTGCATGGGGACCACAACATCGTGGAACATGACCTACTCCGTCACATGACTACTGCATGGGGACCACAACATCGTGAAACATGACCTACTCCGTCGCATGACCACTGCATGGGGACCATAACATCGTAGAATATGACCTACTCCGTCACTTGATTACTGGGGACCTCAACATCGTTGAACATGACCTACTTCGTCACATGACTACTGCATGTGGACCACAACATCGTGGAACATGACCTACTCCACGATGTTTGGTCAAATCACAGAAAATAGATCAAGAATTAAAGAAAAGGACAAAGAATGTGACGATCTTTCCGAAAGGGTATAATCTGTGAGGTCGTAGGTTTTTGAAAGATTTAATACTTTTCAAAGACTCAATAATCACAAGGCAACTATTTACAACAACTTTGATATTTTCAAGACATTGTCCAACAAGCATGGTATTCATGTTGAAGTACTTGAAGATAAGGCACCATCAGAGTCATTCTTGTTTGAAATAGCGTGATATTGACGTTAAACAGCTGAAAAGGGGTTGGGTGTAAATTACACAGCAACAATACTGTCAAACGAAGTGGTCATTAGCAATCACAGATCTGTCATTTCGTCCTTTTGCCTTTGTGTTGACGAAAGGAAGAACGACGTTCCATCGTTGCATTGGATTTATAAACAAAAATGATCGTAGACTTGCTCTCTCTTTAAACCTCGCGTTCCGTTAAATTGGTGATGTCCTTTTACCGAACAATTCTCGATTTGGTGACTTTCTTCATCTCATATGTCATCAGGAACTTGAGATTAAGGACACAGCGGATTGTAGCAAGTCTGCTACATATTTGAATCTACATCTCGAAATAGACTCTCAAGGAAGACTTTCAACAAAGTTCTACGACAAACGTGATGACTTTCCAATCATCAACTTTCCCTTCTTGTGTAGCAACATTTCGTCCGCTCCAGCTTATGGAGCTTACGTATCGTATCACATTTCGTTCGTTATTACAGAGCTTGCAGGACTTACATCGATTTCCTTGGCAGAGCGTCACGTCTAGCACAAAAAAATGATAGCACAAGGTTAAGTTGATCCTCAGTTGCTGTCTTCACTTAAGAAATTTTACGGACCACATCATGTGCTCATAGACAAATATGGGATATATCTATCTCTCAGGTGAGTGCAGATGTTGGTTTTGTTTTGTCTACCTTTACTGGATTTGACACTCTGAATTGACAGTTCGCGTTATTGATTTCTGTTCGACTGATTTTGTGTTTTGTATTTTTGTTTTGTGTTTCTTCGTGCTGTTCTCGTTCATGTTTACTGGTTTTGTCGTTGCCCCGTCGGACCTTTGACACTCGAATGCCCCATTGCTTTTTGAATCCTACATAAAATGCAATAAAAGTGAAGTTTGTATTGATGGGTTCTCAATGAACAACTAAACCTCATTTACTTGTGTGAACATCAATATTGAAAGCAATAAAATCTGGCATTCTAAGGTAATTTGAATGTTGTTGAAGGGGCAGGCCACTTTAAGTATTTAAGGGAATTGGTGTGCGGCCAAGAAAAAACTGTAGCCACCCCATTCATATAAACTGCTGCTAAACTGACACCCATTTATATATGTCTAATGCATTTTGTGACCTATTCATATATAAATATCTATATATAGGCAGAAATAACAACTGATGAATTTACATGGAATATGCTTAAACTTATTAAAGTTTAAATATTACATATTAAATAGATATTCTATTGAATCTAGATTAAGATGGTAAAAGATAAGAACGGAAAACTCAGGTACAAATTTTAACAAGACTTGTTTTGTCATCAATTAGCCCACATTTACAGAAAAAATATCTTTCTAACAAACAAATAAGTTATTCAGTAGGGTGGCCCTCGTCCGCGGGGGTTGTCAGGTCTATAATACGGAAACCCTGAGCGCCGACCATAGTGGGCCAACGTGTGTGGAGAGTGCCACGCTTCATGCACGTAAAAGACCCCTTTGTGGACCGCCAAGTAGTGCACCACATAGGCTAAATTTTCCGCCCCTACCCACCTCTCCCTTTTTCCTGTGGTTCTTCAAAATTAACCGGTCCTTTGTTTCCCACCCCACCCCATATGTCATTTATCATCATCATTTCATGTTAATTTATCATCCTTTTCATGTTCATCGCGTGTAAAAAAACTATAGCGTTGCACGTGCGTAAAACACCAACTCACTCACTCACTATAATTATTCAGTGGACGTGTTTTTCAAAACAGACAATTGACGTCCTAATGGGTAAGAATTGTTCACCCTCGTTTGTCGATTCATTTATTCATTCATATAAAACGGACTTTTTACAATAATTTCTAGCCAATAAGGATCGTAGACTTGTTTATCCTTTAGTCTCATAACTTGTCATATTGATGATCTCCTTCACTAAACAATCCTCGATTTGATGACTATACTCCTAGGAAATTGGGTTAAAGGACACTACAGATACAAAGTGGTCCGCTTCATATTTAAATATACGTAAAAGTCTCGACCTCGACATATAAGGAAGGCTATGTTCAAAGCTCTTTGACAAAAGTGGTGACTTTAACTTCTCACAATTACTTCTAGACAAAAAGTATTGTAGACTTGTTCTATCCTTTTATCTCACATTTCGTTACTTTGATGACCTCCTTCACTAAACAATCCTCGATTTGATAACTATTTACATCTCATTTACATCTCATATATTCCCAGGAACTTGAGATAAAGTACACTACAGATTCGGGAGATCCGCTTCCTATTACGATATTACTAGTAGTATATCTCGAATCCGACAAACAAGGAAGGTTTCGAACAAAGTCCTATGACAAACGTGATGACTTCATTGTACTAAGGCACCGACCATTTGATTTTCTGGGGGAGGGGGCTGGGATTTTTATAAAAAAAATATTCTGGCTCTGATTTTTGGCCAAAAAATAGTCTAGCCAGCTTAAAGGGCAAAAAAATAAACTGGCCCTCATTTTGCGCATTAGAAAAAAAGAGAGATTTTCTGAACAAAATTTTCTAGCATGGAGTGTATGGAAAAAAATAAGCTGGCCCGCGAATCGGTCGAAAAAAATTCCCGACTCAAGTGAAAATCCCAGGCCCCCCCCTCAGAAAATCAAATGGTAGGTGCCTAATCGTTAACTTTCCTTTTTATAACAACATTTCATGCGCGCAAGCGTATGGATTTAGCCTATCAAAACATTTTTTTTTCTTCAATCATATCAAATAGACTTCTCATAATCACTTCAAGACAACTAAGATCGTAGACTTACTTTATCTTTCAATTTCACAAATTTGTTGGTGATCTCCTTCTCAATTTGGTCACTAGAAAAAAAAACAAAGAGGCAACAATGGGCGTTCGAGTGTCAAAAGTCTGAAAGGGCTACGACAACAGTGAACATGAAAGAGAACGGCACAAAGAAACATAAAATAAAAAAACCCCACAAAATCAACCGAAACAGAAATCAACAACGCAAACTCCAGTCGTAACGAAAGTGAACTCATGCCCCGGAAGAGTAAGCAGTTCCTGCCTGCTATAGCACATCCGTCGTGCTGCCAATTGTCAATTCAGTGTATCAAACCCCGTAAAGGACTTTATGTATTTACAACTCGTATATCACAAAGAACTTAAAAAAAGGACACTGCACATTCAGGAGAACCGTTTTATATTTATAGCGAGCATAGCTCGCAAGCGGGCACGAAGTGCCCGCTCGAGCGGAGAGCTCTACGGTATTAGTTTCCGCGAGAAATTTGCTAATGCTGATTTAGATTTTTTATGGTCCGGAAAGGGTTATTATTTTTACAGGTCCGGAGTGAATGTTAAAATAATTTATAAGAAAAGAAATAATGCTTAAAAAATAATAAATTGCGCTTTTTACAAGAAAATAATATTCTTTAAATAATAATTACACATAAGCTGTTCATTTCGTCTTGGTTATATGCACGTACGAAACTAACGTGTCTCGAAGCTTAATCGCCCCATACCATCTCGCCCCAAAATAAGCAAATGGAAATATTGGAAATTAAATGATAGCGATAGCCCTGAATGTCGACATTTAGAACAAATTATGTATAAAAAATATATATGAAAAAGATTGTTAGAAATGGAAAAACTTGTTTACCAAATAAACTTATGCACAGTTTGATTGCATTGATTATGATAATCATTATATAAACAAAACGTTTTAGTAGTCCCTTTTAGCTATGCTCGCATTTAGGCAATGCCTACTCCATATTATATAAGTATATCCCAAATTCAACATTTATTAAAGGCTTTGTTCAAAGCTCTATGACAAGCGTGATGACCGTCAACATTCCCTTTTTGTATTACAGCATTCCGTTCGCGCCACCAAATGAGTCAACGACTATATCAAACGGATTCATTGCTCCAGATAAGTTATAAGTTGTAAGTTATCAAACGGATTCATTGCTCCAGATAAGTTATAAGTTGAAAGTTATGAGTCAACAACTATATCAAACGGATTCATTGCTCCAGATAAGTTATAAGTTGTAGGTTATGAGTCAACGACTATCAAACGAATTCTCTGCTCCAGATAAGTAATATGTTGTAAGTTATGAATCAACGACTATCAAACGGATTCATTGCTTCAGATAAGTTATAAGTTGTAAGTTATGAGTCAACGACTATCAAACGGATTCATTGCTTCAGATAAGTTATAAGTTGTAAGCTATGAGTCACCGACTACCAAACGGATTCATTGCTCCAGATAAGTTATAACTTGTAAGTTATGAGTCAACGACTATATCAAACGGATTCATTGCTCCAGATAATTAAGCTATAAGTTGTTAGTTATGAGTCAACGACTATCAAACGGATTCATTGCTCCAGATAAGTTATAAGTTGAAAGTTATGAGTCACCGACTACCAAACGGATTCATTGTTCCAGATAAGTATAAGTTGAAAGCTTAACATCATCCTTGGTGTCTTTTTAAAATTATTTGATTTTATTTGGTGATCAAATCAATCAAAATATAGTGAGTAAGAGTGATAGGATCGATACAAATGGTCTTAAGACCTCTTAAGTCATCTTATTTCGGAAATCTTTAATTTTTATCTTACAAATTTTGTGACAGCTTCCATTACACGACTTAACACAGAAATAAGTCTTTAGATGATCTATAGACACTTCTTAATCTTGAGAAAGCGTTGAGACCCCGTCCTCTGATAAAAAATGCATATAAAAGGGATTGCTGATTTTGGTTTTGGCTGTTGTTTTTGTTGTTGTCTGTTTCTTTATATTGTTTTCGATTGATTTTACTTATTCGGTCATTTTTTGGCATTCGAATGCCCAATTGATTCCTTTTTGCTTATTTAGACTGTGAGTTTAAGTGCATGTCTCAGAGAAAACCATGCAAAATCCTAAATTTTGTCCAGAAGCAATATTTTCACAGCTATAAAACCAATGGTGTAACTTAAAGCCCTTCATCGATGACTTCTTTTGGCAAAATATTTTTTTTGAAAAATTCAAGATGGCCGACCTACGGGCCTTAACCAGTATAAATGCATATCTTTGCTAAAATCAGCTTTATTGAAAAGAAAACTTCAACTAATTTATGATTTATTTTGTCCCAATGTCTTCTGATGATCAAAAATTCAACATGAAATCCTGTTAGGGTAATGCCTTGGCTTTCAATTGCAAAAGAAATTTTGAAAATCATAATTTCCATTACCAAGCACCCTTGGGGGTAATATTGGCAATTTGCCAAATTGTTCAAAATCACCAAAATCCTTGGTTTTTAACTTTTAATTTTGTCCAAGGCAGGCCTCTGAAATGAAATCCTCTTTTATATTCAAACAATTTATGCTTACAAGGTGAACATGTTAAACCTGCAACCATGGATCCTGTATTATAACTTCGGTACAAGTCTGTGAAGTGGGTTGGTTTTGATTTTGGTAGAAAAACTCCAACTTTTTGACAACTTTTGTAAAAGCATGAAAGTGTTTAATTTCAAACAAAATGCATTTTTAGCAAGTGACATGATAGTTTATTAGAATAAGAATAACCCTTCGTGTCTTGACTTTACACAAATTGTTCAAGTCGGAACTAAAAATGTGGAAATTTTAGGAATTAATGGAAAAATGAAGAAATTGTTAGTTTTAGATGATCAAATCAGATCCATTGGAGGTCATGTAAAATGTGGTGATTATGAATCTAAAAGAACCCTTTTTGGTCTTCAGGAAATGATGTTTACAAATTTGCTTGTTATCAATAATGTCATGATATAGGGATTCAAAATGTGATCTTGGGCCGTTTTCGTTTAGAGCCAAAATGAGCTCTGGGGCCCTTTTTGTATTAATTTTATGCATTAGTTCTTCAATGCAGAAGAAATCTATTTATCCATATCTAAAGTATGCCTAGACTTTCATGTAGACATGCAATATCAAAAGATTGAGTCTAGAGGTAACTTGAAAAACAATTGGTCAAAAGTGACAAAAGGAATCATTTGGCCAAATAGCCAGCTGCCCTTAAAAAACACTATGAACCAAAATAATGACTGACATTACCATGTACAGTTCAAATTCGATTTAAAATTACTGAAATGAACTTTGATTTACCACTAATTATCTGTAAAGTGCTGATTTTATTTGATGCAATATCAGCGCGGCGGGTGTGCTATAGCAGGCAGGAACCGCTTACTCTTCCGGAGCACCCGAGTTCACTCTTGTTACGACTTGAGTTCGCGTTGTTGATTTCTGTTCGGTTGTTTTTATGTTTTGTGTTTCCTTGTGCTGTTCTTGTTCATGTTTACCGGTTTTGTCGTTGCCTTTTCGGACTTTTGACACTAGAATGCCCCTTTGGTGCCTCTGCTTACTTCAGTAATTATCAATTTCTGTATTTTTACTGTTTTTAATTGTCCTTAACTGTAGCAGATGATGTCAGTTTATATCAGTCAATTTTGTGATCTGTAACAAACCATGACAGTCATTTTAAATATTTACCTTGATTTAAAATCACTGATATGGTTTGTTACTGTCATTGTCAGTCATTAACAGAACTTTACCTTGATTTAAAATGACTGACAGGGATTAGTGGGTCATACATCTTCAGTCAATGTCAGTCGTTTTAAATCAAGGTAAAGTTCTGTTAATGACTGACAATGACAGTAACAAACCACATCAGTGATTTTAAATCAAGGTAAATATTTAAAATGACTGTCATGATTTGATACAGATCACAAAATTAACTGATATTAACTGACATCGTCTGCTTCAGTAAAGGACAATTTAAAACAGTAAAAATACAGAAATTGATAATTACTGAAGATATTGCATAAAATAAAATCAGTATTTTACAGATAAATTATGGTAAAGTACAGGTCATATCAGTCATATTAAATCGAATTTGAACTGTGTATGGTAATGTCAGTCCTTATTTTGGTTCATAGTGAAAGTTAAGTCAAACCAAAATTTTGAAAAAAAGGGTACCATGCAAAACAGTTTTTTGTACTTTCCTCCACCTAATATTAACAATAAGACATTGCCTCAAATGCATACCAGAAATCAATATTTTTTTTACTTTTTTTGTATTTAGGGGGTAGAGGGATTTTTTGGTCCAATGATGCTTTTCCCCTTTTTGACCAATTTTTTTTTATAGACATGTCCTGACAGATTATTTTGACTTTATTTGCCTAAATGGAAACCTAGCCATACTTTAGATATGGATAAAAAGATTTCTTCTGCATTGAAGAACTAATGCATAAAATTAATACAAAAAGGGCCCCAGAGCTCATTTTGGCTCTAAACGAAAACGGCCCAAGATCACATTTTGAATCCCTATATCATGACATTATTGACAACAAGCAAATTTGTAAACATCATTTCCTGAAGACCAAAAAGGGTTCTTTTAGATTCATAATCACCACATTTTACATGACCTCCAATGGATCTGATTTGATCATCTAAAACTAACAATTTCTTCATTTTTCCATTAATTCCTAAAATTTCCACATTTTGAGTTCTGACTTGAACAATTTGTGCGAAGTCAAGACACGAAGGGCTATTCTTATTCTAATAAACTATCATGTTACTTGCTAAAAATGCATTTTGTTTGAAATTAAACACTTTCATGCTTTTACAAAAGTTGTCAAAAAGTTGGAGTTTTTCTACCAAAATCAAAACCAACCCACTTCACAGACTTGTACCGAAGTTTTAATACAGGATCCATGGTTGCAGGTTTAACATGTTCACCTTGTAAGCATAAATTGTTTGAATATAAAAGAGGATTTCATTTCAGAGGCCTGCCTTGGACAAAATTAAAAGTTAAAAACCAAGGATTTTGGTGATTTTGAACAATTTGGCAAATTGCCAATATTACCCCCAAGGGTGCTTGGTAATGGAAATTATGATTTTCAAAATTTCTTTTGCAATTGAAAGCCAAGGCATTACCCTTACAGGATTTCATGTTGAATTTTTGATCATCAGAAGACATTTGGACAAAATAAATCATAAATTAGTTGAAGTTTTCTTTTCAATGAAGCTGATTTTAGCAAAGATATGCATTTATACTGGTTAAGGCCCGTAGGTCGGCCATCTTGAATTTTTCAAAAAAAATATTTTGCCAAAAGAAGTCATCGATGAAGGGCTTTAAGTTACACCATTGGTTTTATAGCTATGAAAATATTGCTTCTGGACAAAACTGCATGGTTTTCTCTGAGACACGCACTTAAGTATGGCACGCCGTTCTCGTCAAAAGTATGATTTAAAATGTCATCACAAATTACACACTCAAAGTTAAAATATACACTCAAAATTTTAAATGTCGCACTCAAAATTTTAAATTTCGCACTCAAAAAAGTGAATCGAAATAACACACTAAAAATTTTAAATGTCGCACTCAAAATGAAAACTACGCACTCAAAACTGAAAAATACGCACTCAAAATTGTGCGCACCCTTTTTGCACATGACTTATAAATATTCATCAGATTATTTGAATATTTCAATCCCAGTTTTTCTGAAGCTTGAAGATACATGTAAAACAAAAAAGGAACCAGAAACGAAACCAAACAAAAATTTGTAAAGCATGAAGCCAAACAATAAATAATTGTTAAAAAAGAAAAACATGAAAATAAGTAATGTAGAATTAGAAAGGCTTTAGCCACAGGCACTTGTTTCTATCAATGTGCGGGTCGACTATCCATATTCTTTCTTTTATATGGATAGTCGATCCGCACATTGATAGAAACAAGTACCTGTAGCGTTTGCTCCTATTCAAGGATATGTGCATTTGTAGCAACAAAGAGATGTCCAACAATTAGTCAACTGAAAGCAAAACCAGAGACGCTATATTTTATAGGGTCTCTGGCAACGCTAAATAGAATTTTTTTAGAATGCTTCAAAATCATTTAACACAAAAAACTAAGCAAGGTATGCGCGTTAATCCATCAAGGTCCCTCTACTTAGGGACCGGTCAATATTTATTAGGGAGTTGGGACCGGTGCATTTAAAATTTCAAAAACGAAAAAAGTTTATGTCCTACATATGAAAAAAGCAAAAAAAATAAATGTCCTATATGTGTTGTAATGAAAAAAAGTTAATGTCCTATCATTTTTTAAACTTTTTTCTATATACTCCTCATACAAATAAACTTTGTTGGATATAATTATTTTTGGCTATATTTTGCTATATCAAAGTGAAAACAATTATCTAAATTTTGCACCTCCAAATCTATTTACTAGTTACTTTTGCTTTTTTGGTAAACACTAACATATTTTTTCTTTTTCGAAAAAAAAAGTTGCTGTCCGATCAGCGCTGGTGGAAAAAAAAGTTTTGGCCCTATCAAGATTTTCAAAGAAAAAAGTATGTGTCCTACTACCATTTGCACTGGTCCTATCACTCCAATAAATATTGACCAGTCCCTTAAAGAAGCATTTGATTCGAGACGAAAAAATATAATATACGTTTTATATATGTTTTCTGTTGTGGATTAAAAAAAATACTGTTTAGATTGTAGGTTATGCCACGTACACTTTTTCCACATCTCATTATCTTCTATTAAATATTTGTTTTACAAAGATGTCCAAAAACATCAGATAAATATATTTTTTGGAAAATGATAAGGCTTATCTCTATAAATAGATTCGTTTCAAAAACGCAAAAACCACCAAGATAAAATTTATCTATTTATATCTTTATGCATATTTTTGAGTTTTGTGCGAAAATAATGCGGACAATTTTGAGTGCGATTTTTTCCGTTTTGAGTGTATATATAAAAATTTTGAGTGTGTATTTTCAATACACCCTTTTGAGTGCGAAGCATAAAATTTTGAGTGCATGTTTTAATTTTTAGTGCGAAATCAAAAATGTTTAGTGCAAAATTTAACACTTTGAGTGCATATTTAAAATTTTGAGTGTGTAATTTGTGATGATATTTTAATTTATACTTTTGACGAGAACGGCGTGCCATATTTAAGTGTCTATATGAACAAAACCTGTGTCGGACACATTCATGTTTTTGTTTTGCGAGCTCGGCTCTTTAATGGTTGCCTTAGTTTTTTTTTAATGACCTAAATGGTTTAGATAAACAGAAACACCCAACATCAAGTTCTTTTGTTTTCGAATCCAATCCATGTTGATGTATTGCTTGTGATGTGTAACGTTTTTTCTTGTGTTTTACAAGATCAACTCACATATTGTCATGTATTTGTAAATGCCCTAAAGAGCGTGCCCTGCTTTTCATTAACAACTGTAAACAATTTCAGTACTGTCAGAGTAAGCATGTTTTATATTAAATTGTTTGTTAAACTTTAATTTAAATTTTACCGAGTACATACAAGACTTTTAGCATTTATCCTGCTGTTATATCACTGAGTCTCTAGTGCAACCTTTCCATTAGAGAAAACATCTGTGAAATTTAATTGTAATGCTCTAAAGTATCGTTTACTTACTAACTGTCTGTAAAGAATTGGTGTTATTTTTTTAATTAAGCTTTCGGGATTTTATATTTTTCCTACCTGTCAAATCTTGTATGTTAAACCTTTTAAGTAGGTGTTCTTTGAAGAAAGTCTTTATCTAACCACGGAGCTTATTATAAACAGCGACATTTTTTTTCACGTGAAATACACGTGAAATCGGGATGAACCTGAGTTTCATAATTAACCAGCAATAAGTTAAACGTGAATTCCACGTAAAATGAAATTAACGTGAACATGAAAATGAAAAACTGTTCTAACTAATTAATGGCTATTCTTTGATATATATTGATATAACATTAATTGTTAAAAAACATGTACATCGATTCGTTAAGTAAACAGTAAAATGCTACTAACACATTCTTTTCCTTCTGTTTGTGTGGTAATATTTGTTAGTTTGTCCGTGAATGTTTGTTTGTGTGGTAATTGTTGTTGGTATGTCCGTGAATGTTTCTGTTATTTGCGTATTCTACCTTCTAGCTGTTTTTGTGGTAATCGTTGTTGGTATGTCAGTGAATGTTCCTGTTACTTGCGTATTCTACAATCTGTTTGTAATTGTTGTTGATATGTCCGTGAATGTTCCTGTTACTTGCAAATTCTACCTTCTGTTTGTGTGGTAATTGTTGTTGGTATGTCCGTGAATGTTTCTGTTACTTACATATTCTACCTTCTGTTTGTGTGGTAATTGTTGTTGGTATGTCCGTGAATGTTTCTGTTACTTACATATTCTACCTTCTGTTTGTGTGGTAATTGTTGTTGGTATGTCCGTGAATGTTCCTGTTACTTACATATTCTACCTTCTGTTTGTGTGGTAATTGTTGTTGGTATGTCCGTGAATGTTTCTGTTACTGGCATATTCTACCTTCTGTTTGTGTGGTAATTGTTGTTGGTATGTCCGTGAATGTTCCTGTTACTTACATATTCTACCTTCTGTTTGTGTGGTAATTGTTGTTGGTATGTCCGTGAATGTTCCTGTTACTTACATATTCTACCTTCTGTTTGTGTGGTAATTGTTGTTGGTATGTCCGTGAATGTTTCTGTTACTTACGTATTCTACCTTCTGTTTGTGTTGTAATTGTTGTTGGTATGTCCGTGAATGTTTCTGTTACTTACATATTCTACCTTCTGTTTGTGTTGTAATTGTTGTTGGTATGTCCGTGAATGTTCCTGTTACTTACATATTCTACCTTCTGTTTGTGTGGTAATTGTTGTTGGTATGTCCGTGAATGTTTCTGTAACTTACGTATTCTACCTTCTGTTTGTGTGGTATCTACTGTTGATATGTCCGTGAATATTTCTGTTACTTGCGTATTCTACCTTCTGTTTGTTGGGTATTTGTTGTTGATATGTCCGTGAATGTTTCTGTTACTTGCATATTCCACCTTCTGTTTGTGTAGTATTTGTTGTTGATATGTCCGTGAATGTTTCTGTTGCTTGCGTATTCTACCTTCTGTTTGTGTGGTAATTGTTGCTGGTATGTCCGTGAATATTCCTGTTACTTGCGTATTCTACCTTCTGTTTGTGTGGTAATTGATGTTGGTATGTCCGTGAATGTTCCTGTTACTTTCATATTCTACCTTCTGTTTGTGTGGTAATTGTTGTTGGTATGTCCATAAATGTTTCTGTTACTCGCGTATTCTATCTTCTGTTTGTGTGGTAATTGTTGTTGGTATGTCCGTGAATGCTTCTGTTACATGTGTATTCTACCTTCTGTTTTTGTGGTAATTGTTGTTGATATGTCCGTGAATATTTTTGTTACTTTCATATTCTACCTTCTGTTTGTGTGGTATTTTTGTTGTTGATATGTCCGTGAATATTTCTGTTACTTACATATTCTACCTTCTGTTTGTGTGGTATTTGTTGTTGATATGTCCATGAATGTGTCTGTTACCTTCTGTTTTTGATGTTATTTGTATGTCCAGGTATTTTGTATTACTAACATATGTCCAGGATTCATATTAATAAAATATGTTGCACTGTGGCTTGTGTATAAATAAAAAAGATAAATAAATGGATGGTGAAGCCACATTTAAAAGGTAAAAACTAAATAAGAAATATAAATAGATAAAACCTTTAAAACAACTAAAACAAGAATGTCCAAATATTCGGACATAAAGTTCTTCTTCAGGGGCTAAAAAGTAAAAAGATGTTGACACATCGACTGACGAGGACAGAATGACAAAAAAATGACTCGAAGAACATCACGTGGTATCTTAATCCTGAACTTGATGACTAATTTATAAAAATTAAGAAAATGTCTGTCTTTTTACATTTATACCAAAGGGTTGAAAAGTGCCTAAAAAATTTATCATTCTTTGCTCAAGAAACTGTCTTTGTTGTTTCGCCGGTGCATGTATCAAGGAGAACGGTTACCTGCATATCTTGGACGCTATGGTTTGGCAATGAAAAGTGCTGGTCGACTGGGCAATCCTCGCATTTGAGAACACTTCTCCTTTGTTCAGCAAATATGTCTCCCAGTCTGCGATAGGTTTCTCCTACGTAAATTTTAAGGCACTTAGCACAGCGGTTGGCGTAAATGACATTTTCGGAGATGCAGGTAAAACCGTTCTTCAACTTGAAAGTGTTGGAGGGGCCAACTATCTCTTCAGTCTCCCAGGTAAAGGCACATGTGACACAGATGGATCGACCACAATCCCTGGTGCCTGAAAAGTCAGAGCGAGGACGTCTCTTGGATTTGTCAAATGAACTGGAGACAAGAGGTTGCTTCAAACTCTTACCTTTGCGAAAAGCAGTCAAGGGTGGCGAGTCGAACACTGTCGACATGTGTTCGTTCTTCAAGACGATGGACTTGAAATTGCGCAACAGAATGTTCCGTATAACGATGTTATGAGGGTGTTATGTAAGTACCAAGGGTATACGGTCATTTTTGCGTCTTGGCCTGGGCTCCAAAGCCTTGGATCGTGTCACCCGGGAAACTGAGTCAATAGCTTTATCCAAGATGTTGTTAGGATATCCCCTTTTGACAAAGAATGATATCATAGTGCTGCTTTGAACTTTAAAATCATCCTCATTGCTGCAAATACGTTTAAGTCTCAGAAATTGAGACCTAGAAATGACATTTTTGCAGCTCTGGGGATGACAAGATTGACAGTTCAAGTAGCAGTGTGCATCAGTGGGTTTATAGAACAAAGACGTTTAGGATGCTACATTCCAAGTCAAGGAAGGAGAGTTTCTCTTGCACGATGGTAAAGCTGTACTGAATGGCACGGTGATAGGAAGAGACAAAGCTGATGAACGAGTTCAAATCATCTTCACTATCAGAGGATACACCGAAAAAATCATCTATGAATCGTTTGTATAGGTCAGGGACAGGACCAACGTATTCAGAAAACATTTTCTCTTCCAAATACCCGACAAACAGACAGGCGAAACTATGATCCATCTTAGTGCCCATGGTAACACCGCCAGACTGAGAATAAAACTCTCCATTAAACTGAAAAGTGTTGAGATTGAGAACAAGTTCTGCTTATCTCAAGATGACATCCGTTTTTACATAGGGAATGGGTCTTCTGTCCAAAAAATGTTTTAAAGCGATCATGGCATCGTTGTTCGGAATACTAGTGTAGAGAGCAGTAACATCCATGGAGAACAATCTAAAGTCATTTGGATTTTCAGGTTCAAAGAACCCTAGGATATTAAGAGCATGAGTAGTTTCCTTAACATAGGTGGGCAAATTCTCCACTATTGGCATGAAAACATTATGGAAAAAACTGGAAATGTTTTCAGTCGGACAACTACATGCAGAGACTATGGGTCTACCAGGGTTTTCCAATTTATGGATTTTAGGAAGCATGTAGAATCTCGATGTCCTGGGTTGGGAGACAATCAAGTTCCTAGCATTATCTGGAAGATCATTGTTCTCCACGGATGTGTTGATAAATTCCTTGATTTGTTGCTGATTTTTCTTAGTATTATTATTTTTTAATTTACAATAGAAAGTTGGGTTTGCAAGTTGAAAATCGCCCTCGGAGACATAAGACTTGGCATCCCAAGCGACCACTGCACCCCCTTTGTCAGCAGGTTTTATGACTATGTCTGTGCGGGTATTTAAATTTCGGAGAGCAGTTTGTTCGTTACTAGTCAGATTATGTCTTTTGAGGGGTTTGGTTTTTAAATTATCAATTTGGTTAAGACAAGATTTAATATATTTCTCCAAAACAGGTAACCAGGATGTTTTGGGAGTGAAATTTGATTTTTTGTTGCCATAATCGCGAAACAAAGAGGTGGCTTCATTATCCTCCTCGTCAAATTGGTTATTTTCCTTCTGGTGGAAAAAAGCTTTTAAGAGGAGGCGTCTGAAGAAGTTTTAAATGTCCGTATGGTTTTGAAAAGAATCTGCTAAGGAAGTTGGAACAAAATTTAGACCTTTGGACAGAAGACTCAACTCTGCTTGAGGAAGCTTGACTGAATCTGGTACACAATGGACAGTGACTTCAAAATTTTCGGTCTCGGTATCGTTGGTGTCGACAGAAGTATCCAAGTTGTGATCACATTGTGGAGCCAGTGATTGCAGTTTCGTGTCTTTTTCAAAATATAGAAAATCGTAGACCCATCTTAGTGCCCATGGCAACACCGCCAGACTGAGAATATAACTCTCCATTAAACTGAAAAGTGTTGAGATTGAGAACAAGTTCTGCTAATCTCAAGATGACATCCGTTTTTACATAGGGATTGGGTAAAGGTAAGAGTTTGAGGCAACATCTTGTCTCCAGTTCATTTGACAAATCCAAGAGACGTCCTCGCTCTGACTTTTCAGACACCAGGGGTTGTGGTCGATCCATCTGTGTCACATGTCCTTTTATCTGGGAGACTGAAGAGATAGTTAGCCCCTCCAACACTTTCAAGTTGAAGAACGGTTATACCTGCATCTCCGAAAATGCCATTTACGCCATCCGCTGTGCTAAGTGCCTTAAAATTTACGTAGGAGAAAGCTATCGTAGACTGGGTGACAGATTTGCTGAACAAAGGAGAAGTGTTCTCAAACGCGACGATTGCCCAGTCGGCCAGCACTTTTCATTGCCAAACCATAGCGTCCAGAATATGCAGGTAACCGTTCTCCTTGAAACATGCACCGGCGAAACTTGAGCAAAGAATAATAATTTTTAGGCACTTTTCAACCCTTTGGTATAAATGTAAAAAGACAGACCTTTTCTTAATTTTCATAAAATTAGTCATCAAGTTCAGGATTAAGATACCACGTGATGTTCTTCGAGTCATTTTTTTGTCATTCTGTCCTCGTCAGTCGATGTGTCCACATCTTTTTTCTTTTTTAGCCCCTGAAGAAGAACTTTATGTCCGAAAATTAGGGCATTCTTGTTTTAGTTGTTTTAAAGGTTTTATTTATTTTATATTTCTTATTTAGTTTTTACCTTTTAAATGTGGCTTCACCATCCATTTATTTATCTTTTTTATGTTCATATTACTTGCATGTTATACCTTCTGTTTGTGATGTTGTTTGAATGTCCAGGTATTTTGTATTACTAACATATCATGTCGTTGTTGTTTGTATGTCCAGGTATGTTCATATTACTTGCATATTATACCTTCTGTTTGTGTTGTTGGTTAGAGAACTTTGTCGATGTTAAGGGGTTCACAAAATGAGCAATAATGAAGCTTTAGTATGCCGTATAAAAGAACACCACTCGTGTGAGTATCTGGTGACGAATGGGCACACAGCAGTGCTATAAACGTGTCCATAAAAGCACACTCAAGAGCGTTTTAACCATAGAACGACGGAACAAAAGATGGTTGATTTGAGTAGCCTTGTCATCTTGCCGGGTTCGTCAGGCAAAGATACAGAATCCTGACCACAAACCATAGCGATGCACTATGTTTGGACTATTTCACTTTCCTTGCAAGTTAAAAATCGTTGCAGGTTTTCGGAGAGATGGGGAACAGTAGGATACCTTGCAGTATAATTAATTACCCGACCGCATCCATTCTTCAAGCTAAACCAGTTAAACTCGTTTCCTCATCTGGCAGTGTGTTCCCATCCCATGTACCTTCCACTTCAGTTTTAAGTTCATTTTATCATCTCCCGGATCTGCTGATATTGTCGAATATTCGCATAGTTTGAGAGTACAGTAATAACAAATTAAACTTAATGGTAATTTTTTTCAATATTTTTGACAGTAATAGTATACACTTAGAGAGCAACCATTTGATTTTTATGGGGGCCATGAATACTTTTTTGCATCCTGCTTTTTTATTTTCGGACAAATCGGAGCCTGGATTTTTTTCCTACGTTAGTGCGCGCAGTTTTTATTTATTTCAAAGCACATTCCTGTCTTTTAATTTCCTGATTTTTGCCATCCTGCGCATTTTATATCAAATTTCACTAGAGACCCCCCCCCAAAAAAAAAATTCAAATGGTCGCTCCCTAACCTATACCATGTACAAGGTTATCTTCAATATAACTTCATTTAGGAATAGGAAACCATTCTAGATATTGTTCTGTTTATCATCTGTATACATGCATTATATTTTCAAGATTGAATCATATTTAAGGAAGGAGGGTTTAATATCACCAAACGGGTAGTATCTTTTTGTATTACATGTTAAAAAAAGAATTGGCTGCATGGTTATGTTGCTTTTCAGAGGAAAAGATCGTAACTAGACTGAAATGCCAGAATGCACTCCCAGGAACGCACCTCAAGTTATCCTACAGATATATATAAAATTGATTTTAAAAGAAGTTATAAATTCAAGAAACTTCGAGGGAAAATTGCAGAAATCTTAACATTTTGTTTTAGAAAAAAAGTGGAAATTTAACATGTTCGTCGCTAATTCATGTGTCAAAATTAAAATTATTAGCATTAGACAATATAATGTTATTATTATTAGCGAATTAATTTTATTGAAGAGTGTATCTGGTTACGAATGATGCAACCCTATTTGATATTAAATATGCATTGGACACTTTAATTCAGCTTCCAATCCATTAGGTGTGTTGTATGTTTATCAATAATAAATGTTAATTGATCATAAATGTCACAGAAATATAAAGCCCCTGGTCAAATTTTCATGTCAAAACTCTACTATTCCCATCTAATGTATTGTCTAAATTGGTACCTGGTTGAAATTCTGTTATTTGTTTGGGTTTGTTTTTTCTCTCTTTTATTAAAAATCTGTATTCTTTTTTTTTTATGAAAGTTTGATTTTATATTTGTTCTTTAAACTCATATATACTTGAATTAAATAAATAATACAATTCTTTAATCAATAAATTTTTATCCCTTTTTATTTCTGGGGCAAAATTACAACTTTAATATGCATAACAAAAGAGAAAGTATCAATTGAATTCCATTAGTAATCATTGTAGCATTTTGGTGTTGGTTTTCAATGACAAGTGCTAAACGTAGCACCCTTAATACTACTAAAGAAGGAGGCTATATTCTCCAGATGGTTCCGTTATCATCAATGGAAAGTAGGCGTGGTTTATACCAGATACACGTGTTACTGTTTTCATATTTATATAAGCAAATCTTTATATTACAAAAAGAAATAATACGTTCATTTTCAGAATTTATTGTCTTGCTTTCATAGTTTTGATGGTAAGTTTTCACTATAATTCATTTTTTTCCATTTCTAATTTTCAATTTCTCTGTCAGATATCTCAGAATGGAATCGATATGGTTGTTTGAATTCTTGATGATATGAAAATAACATGTGCTTGTGGAATTATCAATGACCCTAAGTATCCATTGATTGGTTTTCACATTCCCTCAGTTGAAGTTCTCCAGGAAAGGGGGCGTGTTGTTTCCCGATTGTGGAAGCTGATTGGTCGATCAGGTGCCTTCACAGTCATTAAACAGTTTCCCGTGGGATATATTAGAATCCTGAGGGACTGGGTAGTTACACCATACTCTAGAAAGCAACAAAAGTCATACCCGAGAGAGTTTGCTTCAGAACCCGAGTGAGACGTGTAAACAATAGACCTAACTTTTTATTCAATGATCATCAAAATATTTTGACATTTTACTGTTGGAATTACAAGATTCAATATATTATTTTATATTTCTTATAAAATAAAAAATGTGTTTTATGTGAAAATAAAAATATAAATATACGAATAATATTATGACAAGGTAGTTGTTGGAGGAATTTCATGTTTGGAGTGAGTGAATCCGCTCCATCGAGAGAATCCGGACCGATGAAGGAAGAACACCCTACCAGTCAAACTAATACCGTCAGAAACTGGATGCAGCCGACAGTCGTAGACCAAACTTCAAGGTATTTTCTGAAGAAAAAAATATTTTTATTGTTCAAACTGTTTTTGTTGTAAGAATATTTTATTACATCTTTTCCCGTTTCTAATTTTCATTATTTATTTGAATGTAAAGGATTATTTTAACACTGATATGACAGCCCTAGAATTAGTTAACTAACAAAATACCCACGAGAGTATTAAGTTATCCATCATTATCAATCTCCTATTCCCGGGTACACATTAGACAAGAAATAGCCAAAACTCTCACAGGATTGCTCTTGTTACTTTTCTCTCTGCTTTTCCCCATCGGTATTTACTCATCCTTATTTATTTTCAGTGCCGGGTTTGGTAGAGCACACTTCGAGAAACAACCACCCAGTAACTTACGGAAAAGCAACTTCTTCCATTTTGTTTTGGCTTTATATGACAGACAGGGACAACCCATAGAAGTTGAGAGAACTGCTTTTATAGACTTTGTTGAAAAAGATCAGGTAATATTTTTTTTACTTTCTGACTTCCGGGACCCGTTGATCTTTGCTACTTTTTTTAAAGGTATCATCTTGTGTAGATAAGTTAGATTCGGCAAAGCAAAAATAAATAGATAAATAAATAAATAGAAACTTTAAAAACAAAACCGTTCACTTTAATTTTGAAAATAAAATGTGAATTTAGGATTGTAAAAATATATGCGAATATTTGAATTCTTTTCAGGAATTAGAGGGACAGAAAACGAACAATGGAATTCACTACAGACTTCAATTATTATACTCAAACGGTAAGACCAGTTTTCCACATATTTATTTCTCGCTTAATAAAAATTACAATTACATTTAAGTTTACTAAAATTCTAGGAACAAAAGAATGTATCTTATTTTATGATGAATTATTTATTTTCGTGTTCACTGATATTTCTATTTCTTATTTTTGAGGCTATGTTTAACAAAAAAATTAAAGCAATAACACATTTATTTTTGCGATTTCTGCTTTTTTTGTCTGAACTAAAAATTATTATGTGAACTAAATTATATTAGAAACAAGAGTTTAGAAACTAATGTTTTGCGTGCATGTAATTTTCATTAAGATGATAGCGATCAAGGAATGGTCGTTGATTTTTATCTTTTTAATGTTATTTTATGAAAATAGAAAAATCATATTTACAGATGGGAAAGAATATGCAGAAAATCCTAAATTTAAACTCAGTAGAATAAGTCTTCTTTTATGAGATTTGATATTTTTGTTTAATCACAAATACTATGGAACATGTGGCAAATAGTGTAAAAAACATGTGTAAACCTTGAATTATGAATGAATATTGACTTTCTATCTTAAAAAGGCAATGTTGATGATTTTTACACCGTTACGGTCTATGTAAATGATCGATTCTTCAACAATGTAATGCACCATTTTCCATTCTAGTATTACAATTAAACTATAAAATGTTTTTTACATAATAAAGCGGTATAAATATTTTACAAATTTACAATTGGCTAAATGTTTAAAATCTTCAAAAATTCGAGGATAAATAAACTTAAAGATTTCATAGTATTTTCTAAAATAAATTTTAGATTTTATAGAATGATAATATTGCAGTATTTTTGTTGGTTGCAGGTGTACGACAAGAACAAGACTTGTTTGTACGGCTCATTGACTCAGTTTCCAAACAGGTGAGTAGATGATGCTTATCTTAATGTAGCAATTAAAGTCTTGACAATTGATCCGGTTAGGATCATAACCTTTTGTTTTTGTCATTGAAAATTAATGGATTCCATTGAATGTCTATCGAATTTTCAATGACAGTGTAAATATTTGCTTAAATTTAACTTGTACTAATTCCTGCGTTTCATAAAAGTTTTGTTTGCCGTAAATCATAATCATATTTCAAGCCTGACTGGAAGGTTAATTTAAATAAATGGATAAAATGTAAAAACCGCCACAATCTTTTGGTTAAGTGTTTGCCCAAAAATTTAATGATGATGACCTCTAGTTAATTGATTACTATGAACAATAATTCAATCGGCCCAATCGGATACAATAAGAATCTGTTTTGTATTCCGGTAATTTCGGAACATATGGCAATAAAGACGACGACTTTGTTAAAGATGTAAATGAAATTCCAAACAATTGTTTAATTCCATCTATTACTAGTGGTGAGCGCGTGCCGAGTTCATACAATCCATCCATTTGGACGTAACTTCAGGCTCAATTTGACGGAACTAATTCAGTGAAAGAACGCGATACATATAGCCGGCTAGATTACCAAACGGTCCTCAGATCAATTAATAGCTACAAAATCTTTTTACTTTTTATTGAGTGGCGATTATTCCATTCAATCACTCCATCATGCCGCCCAATCTAACGTTCATATTTTATTCTGACAGTCTTGAAATTTGTCGTCTGCAATGAATAAAATATTGCCATTTCTTCCAAGGAAAAATGAATTTTAAGACGTGCTATAATTCTTTACGCCTTTCTTCGTTTAATTAAAGCCGTAGCTTTTGGCAATGTTCTTTTATTCATTCCTTACTTTTTCTTTTATTTAGTATTTCTTTTTTTCTATTTAAGGCCATTATTTACGAAGGTCAGGATAAAAACCCAGAAATGTGTCGGGTGTTGCTGACCCACGAGGTCATGTGTAGGTACGTATTCTTTGTAATGGAAATTTAATTTCTTTAATTTTTTTTCAATTTTCAAACGGTCATAAACAATGATTTTATTGTATGTATAGCGGAAGGGGATACTTAAATTATCCCGAGCCTACATGATGATTTTCTTTGATTGGTACCAATTAATTAATATGTTAAAGTCTTTGACAAGGCCCTATCTGTTATCTACGCTGGAATCTCTGTGTTACTGTTATCAAATGGTGCGAATCCAACTGCGATTGTCACGGCTAGAAATTAAAGCACGTGTAAATCTTGGGAAATAATTAACTCTCCAATTCATTGCATACTTTTGACAATTAGTTTTTAATCAGCGACTTTTTGTGACCTTTATCTATTAGACCCCCTCCTTTGGAACCCATCTGGGGAATTGCCGCTTCCCTCTCCGTGCTAGAAACTTGATAGATATGTCAAATATTGTATTAATTAGAACTGACTTATAATCATAACAATGGTAAGCAAACAAATAGTTCGTTTGTTTTATTTTCATTACTGAAAATTTGACACTATTTTTTTCAGCCGATGTTGTGATAAAAAAAGCTGCGGGAACCGAAATGAAACTCCCTCCGACCCGGTCATCATAGATCGGTAAGTCCAAATTTTCCCCATAAAATATTTGTTGCGGTTCCTCAAAATTTGATGTTGTTATTATTTATTTATCTATTTATCTATTTGTATATTTGGATAGTTCAATTAAAAATATGTTGTGAACATGCAACCTTTGAAAGATTTGAAATTGTTTTATTGTTCATAATATAAATATTAATGGGTTTATTATTGTATTTATTTTTTGTTTTTATAATCTGCGTAAGTGTCTTCAGCTTTGAATTTTTAATTACAATTTTTTAGAAAATTAATCAGGAAGAACTGAATTCTTATTGATTCAGATTAAAACCTATCCGTTTGTCATCAAGACTCGATTTACAAAACTGTGGAAAAGACGCTGACTTTTCAGTGTTTTAAAAAGGCTGCGCCAAGTGAAGCGGGTGCTGATACGATCTTAATGTAGTTTTTCTCGTGATATTTGTCCCAGTCCTGTTTTTCCATGGTCTATGCCTTCATAAGGCGATAAGAGATTATTAAGAAATAATTTACGATCTATTTTATTTTGTCGTGAAACAAACAGATCGATGGATTTTGATGAGTTCGTATTGTCAGACTATAATTCCAAAAGTTAATCCTAGAATTTAATGGGTTAATACAATCATTTGTGTTCATCGAAAGTCAAAATGGATTTTCAACATTATGAAAAACGTTCTTTCCTTCATCGCAACTGCACTTTAAATGATCAAGAATTAACAAAAAATGTTTTGTTGATGGAAAAGTTATCAAAATTGATTTGTGTACGTATAGTAGGCAAAAAATATAGATGTAAAGTTAGCGATTTTTATTTTAGAAAAACTACAGCGTGAAAACTGCAGTGTCCTCTTTGAATGATTTTATTTTGTTTGTTAACAACCCCTTTTACTGTGAGTTCACATTAAACGAATTTTTTAAAGGTTTGTGTTTCGATGCGAAAATAAAGAAATCCGAAAATCGTAAACTTAGAAAACCGAAAATTAAACATTTTCCATTTATCGGGCTAAACATATTCCATTTTCTTTACCGGGCCAAACATATTCCATTTTTTTACCGAGTCAAACATATCCCAATTTAGATGGCTTACCCATTTCCAGCTTTACGTTTTACTCGTGTACTCATTAATGTGACCTAAGCAGGTGTCAGTCGTTGTCGTTTTAAACGTTAACAGTCCTATATTTTGCTACATTTTTATTTATTATTCTTACCCTGATGATTTGATATAGATGAATAAGATATTTGAATTATTACAATCAGATTACTGTTGCAAAGCTTGATTGTTTTGGAAAAAAGAATTTATTCTCCATCTCCATTTGGCACTACAGCCGTGATTAAAATACAGCTAACTAATATTTGGGGTTTTTTTCAGCGCTTTTTTTGGTATTCTCTAAGAATTATTTCTGTTCCCTTTTTCATGCTTTTAAGGGTTGACTGCTTGTTTCAAATTTTACTCCTTTTTGTAACTGGTAGTTTCAGTTTTGGCTATTCAAAGTTTACACCCCGACTTTGCTAACAAATTTATTTCAATAGCACTAAAAGTATCAAATAAGCAAAACAAAAAATGAGTTATTTTTGCATCCTACTGGAAATTATTGCACATTAACTATATCGAGAGCTTAAAAAAAATGAAAAAAAATATTTTGGAAAGCCCATTTTCTGCATATCGGATATCACAAACGTGGACGTTGTTTCTTCTTTGGTTACACTAATTTATCTAGATATTTATTTTCTTTTTTATTTGTTTACGTTTTGTTTTTGTTTTGCATTTTTTCTAGCATAAAAGCTTGATATTTTTATAGCCTGTTGTCAGCATAAACCCTCGATTCAGTTTAAAATCGATGCTAGCAAAATAATGGGAAAAATATTAATTAAATAAGTAATTTATTTGATGTCATGTCTGTAAATCCTAAATACACATTTTAATCAGTTAATAGAATGAAAATATAAAAAGCATCTATTAGTTTCTAATCGCTTGTGTACACAGACAATGGAGGCAAGCTAGTACACTATCTTTGTAGCTTTCAGATGAGCATATCTTAGCATTATCAATCGGAATGAATTGGAAATGAATTAGTTATGAATCTTTTATAGTTCTCTATTGTGCAAATGGATCGAGGAGCATAAGAGAAAGTGTATGCCTAGATATAGCTATTCCCCGGGGTGGCACGGTCGTTGTTTCCTCTTTCAGTGTTGTAATTCTCTTAATGAAATATTTGACGGGTCCGCTATACTTAACTGCAAGCTAAAACTATCGATAAATAGGTGTGAGTGAGCATAAGGTGATAGTCATTTATAGTCTCGGCTTTATTGTTTCTGTTTGTTATGACATCTGGTTCATACTGCGGCTTCACACGTAAACAATCATCCACTTACACTAAGTGTAAATTATACTCAATTTAATTATGATATATCATATTAAATCTTGTAAATAAATAAATAAATAAAAATCGAATTTTATTTTTTTAATCGTATTACACGAGAATGTATATTTTTATTCTTTTACACCGCAACGTCTAAACGTCTTGTTCGTTTGAAAATTACAAGTAACACAAGAAAAAGACGTTTTACAAGTGACCTGAAAAGTCTTGTTCCCCTTAACTACATTACCGTGAAAAAAGATGGCTGATATAACTATATAAAGGAATTATATGTCTGAGTTGTTGTGATGCCAGCATGCTATCTCTTGCACTTTGTCAAGATCTCCGATTTCTTCCAGCTTTATCAAGATGGGACTCGGCTTTAATTCTTCTCTTACGTGATTAAGGGCATCAAAACAAATGAAAAACTTTACTCGAAAATATTAGCACTGACTAGCAGGCATTTTAAGATTCATTAAGGCAAGCATCCTCAACAGATAGAGATTTTAATGGTAGATTTCAGATAATTTTTGCAATAACATGACGACTTTCTCAATTTAGAAAATGGCGAGTTACAAAACAGTCCTTTTTTACTGGTATTCGCTTTTTACTGCGTATAAATTCAACTTGAATGTTGCATTGAATGTAAATAAAAAAATGAGTGACTATATGCAGAATGAAGTGTACATTGTGGCGATGCCGGCACAGAACAGTAAAATAACATTTAATGTTTTCCTATAAAACTCTCCTTTGTTAAGGTTCATCTTTATATTGTCTCTCAGCCCATCAACCCGAATCAGTTTTGTATAAACAGTAATAGCCGTAAAATTAGATTACTTATAACAGTGTCATCTTAATTGACAAAAATGAACGTTCACTGTTTATCGAAAAGGGTATAATTTTATTGTCCGGTTCATCGAGTCCTATTTTCCAGCAGTCAGATTATTTATGGCATTGCATGACTCTCATTCAGCCAATTTACAAGTACTTAAATGGAAGTTAGAAACCTTCAAAGCTCTGACCATGCTTGACTTTAATGAAACAACCGACAAATTAGATTTGACAAATGATATTAAACTGTGTTGAAAAAACAAAAGGCCAAAAGTCTTCGGCGTGTTTGGGCAAATGTGTTTGAACTGAAGTTAACCAGAAAAATGAGTTATCGCAAGCAACCTGAAAGCACTTCCAATGTTCATGCCTAGCACAGGTGCCGTTCTACATATTTTCTTCATTACTTGTTTTATACGTGTTATTCCGTTCTGTTTATTCTTTTCATTGGTGGTATTTTTGTTCCCTTTTCAAATTCTAGCTTTTTTTTAATGATAAAGCATTTGGATTCAGCGAATTTTCGCTATTTTTTCTTTGTTATATCTTTTTTTATACAGTTTGGTTTGTTTATGTATATCTATTTCATTTACATGATATTTCAATACATTTGCAGGTTGAAATCATGGCATAAAAATATAGTAAGCCTTCTAATTGTAGATAAATCTATGATAGCCGAGGAGGCATCTAGCTTAGGATCCTAAGGGACGGACCATTTAACTTGAAAGGGGGGCATTGGTTACTTTGTTTTGGAAAGATATTTACATTTTTATTTTTCGAAGACACTGGAATTTTTTTTAGATTATTAGCATTATATTATATGGCAGAAATCCTTCTTCAGAATATTTTTTTCTTAAACTCTGATTCCAAAATGTTTTTTTTTCATCAAAAATATTTTTGGTAGAGCGCCTCTGATGAGTCTTGAATAGACTAAACGCGCGTCAGGCGTAGCAAAATTTATTGTCTGGAACTTTGTTGTCATTTTATTTTTATTTCAGGAGTTTTTTTGAGAAAAAAAACCCAGTTAAATGGTCGGTCCCTAACACACGCCTAAATATGGATGGGTTTAAACGAAAGAAAAATCTTTGCGCTTCAAGATTTAAGAGAGAATGGCACAAATATAACATAAATTGATAAGTATCTGCAACGAATTAATTCAATGTAGGCCTACACATATTATGTTAAATGAAGTAAAATATAGATGTTATTTTACAACCCACAATGACAAAAATACTGAACAGGGTTGATCAAGACTAAAAAAGGACATACGAAAAAAACGATTTTTAAAAAGAATCGCAATAAATAGCAGGAAACCGTTTTTTCCCAACCGGAACTGGTTATTTTACCTGCGCATCTGCGTTTACTTTGATTTTTACAGGAGTTATCGCTGTGATTGCAGTTTAGTTCTGTCACTTTCTTCAGCATTTTGTTTTAATGGACTTTACGATATAAACTTCTCATTGGAATTTCTTTGCCTCTAACTTGTTCTTTAAGGATTTATTGTTACTTGTTTTTATTTTTTTTAAGCACGTCCCTTTGTTGTTATAAAAGGCATGTGACTTATTTTTTTTTCATTTAGCTTTTTGGAATTTATATATTACTTGAAACAGGTTTCGCCATGACATTTTTGTTCCTAAACATTGATACCAAAGAATACTTATTCTGACAGACACTGGATGAAAGTTGCAAAAATCCTATATGAAGCTAAATTATCAAGCAAAGTATGGTTCATACCTTTAAGAGCTCTGTACTAGTTCGGAAAGGTTTTATTTTATAGTATGGTGTAAACTATCACACGTAGGAATTAAGACAGAAAACTTAATGTATTCGGTCAATGTTTTAGTACCTGCATGGGTAAATATCAGAAAGAAATCCCAACATTAGAGTCAATTGATCATTATACAATAGTAAGCAAACAACGCCTGACGTGCGTTTGGCGTTAAAAGACCCCTTGATGACCAAAAAAAAAAAACAAGAGTAGCAAAGTAAAACTCTCGGAGAACATTTCACGACCAGAGCTACACATCTATTTGTCATTTGCTCATTTTGGAAGTATTCAAAGCTTATTCTACCTCATCTCTATAGCGCTCATATATCCGTGACGATAAAATGAATATACATGTTTTGGGTTTTTTTTTTTTTTTTTTGTCAAAAAGCATTTTTTGATTGTCTATTAATGGTTATTATCATTTAAAATATTTTATTGTTTAATATCACACTTATTTAAATTAGCTGTATATTAATTTGCACATTTTTCTCATTAAAATAAGTTAAAACGTTTGCATATCGTGACGTTACAAATGTTTGTATGGTTCACGATAAATGATCCCCTCCTGGGAGCGCCTAGTTAAATAATAAGTTGTTCTTTCCTGCTGTAAGTAAACCATTTTAGCACTAGATTAGAAAGTTATATATGGCCCCTAAGGACTGTTGTGTTTGTATTGGAGTACGGGCTCCCACGCATCAGCTGCTAATTTTATTTTCTGGATTACTTTAACAGGGAGACCTCTTGGGATCCCTAGTTTTTGAATATTCATGGCGATCTCGACGAGTTTGCATTATCAAGAGAACTGTTATCCTATTAGGCAGAATATTCAAACATATTTGGACAGGAGACTCCTGGGGGAAGGTTAAATACCTAAATCACGTATCAAATAAGGCTTATCATTGCTGTATTTGCATAAAGTTGTTCAGCAGACAATATCGAGACAAACTAGTCTGTATAACTGTATTAGGCAATATTAAAGACACGATAAAGCACAACTCATAAAATTAAGCTTTTATATGGTATTTCTTATTTTTTCCGAGTTTTTAAAACTAGATTGAGCAATTGAATGGAAGGTTTGTAATAGAATATTGATTGAGTTGTATAAAACAGGTGACAAGTTGATGGAATCCTTCATTTTAGAATTAATGTGTGATATTATATCATGGCTTCTGCTTTCACCATAATGGGAATACACAATAAAATTTACGGTCATATGGCGGTGAATAAGTTACCGTTACAGTAACATGGTCTCAATCTGATAGAGGATTCCATCTTAATAGAACTATCGTATGGTGAAAAAGTTAATTGCATTTGCCAAATGACGGTATTCGTCCTTTAATAATTTAACGAATCGCAGGATGGAGAAAGACAACAGATTAACACTTTTAACGTTGCTTATTTTACACCATTGCTTTTTATAATACATATTCAGTTCTGGACTGAAATGTATGAAATATTCATGTGAAATGTTGCAATTATTTCAGGAAAAGGGTTCTTCAAATAGAATTAATAATGACACGCCAATCAAATCAATAATTCTTAGGATATCATCAATTGAAACAAAATATTTATTTATTATCTATTTGAAAGCTAGGTCTATCAACAGAGTTAAAGAAACAATAAAGTGTCAGGACGGCCAAATGAGGTTCTACGATCTGATCTGACATCATTGATTTTCTTAAGGTTCCATACAAAGTATACAGATGAAACTCTTTCACGGTTTTAACATATCTCCTAAATAATGCAACTCTGACATTAGTGGCTAAGTAAAAGATCACACTTCGGGACATTTTAGGTCTTTTAATATAATGTGCTGAATTTCATCTGGTGACCAACATTAATCATCCTCCTCATTTTGTCTCGCTAATGTGATTAAGACTTCGATTTCTTTGCTGATCACCCAACTCAGCAGTCGCCATCAGGAATTTGCGCGCGAATATCAGAATTTATTGTATCGTCTGTTAGGGTGCAGATGGGGTCTTTTTGCCTATCTGATGAAAATGGTAATTGAAAAGCGTTAACGACATTCATTTTTCACAGAACTGTTTTGGAGATCTTGCCTTAATTACCATATATTTTATTTGATGACCGTCCATTGTTTTCTTCTTTGACCTTGCTCAGAACAACTGGAGACGTGTGGTAGTCTAAGCAATCATTGCCATTTCCGTGTTCTTTCTTTAGATATAGACGTTGCTGTTCTACATATCATTATTCGTTTATATCCAATACAACCTGTGTTTTTTCCTTGTCACAAAGTAGAACGAAGCATTTATCATTTGTGCAGTTTTGACTTTTGATACTGTTCATAGATGAGACAAAACGTTACACCTTATTCAAAAACTTTTATTTAATGTTCATCAATCAAAAGTCATTCAAAAACAATATGCAGATTTTCCAACTTTTTCTTTCAAAATTTCGAATCCCGACATTTTTTAGGAAAAGAAATACAAGTACCCTTTGTAATAGAAAATCATAAGAAAATGAAATTGACGGCGACATTTAATTGTAATAACTTTCACGTTTAAATAATAAATTTTCACCCAAAGCAAAATATAATTGTCGGTTTCTAAAGAACAACTTGCAGCGCAGTGAGATGACTAATAAGGAAAAAAGTCCCTTGAGAATTCAAGAAAACCGGGAACAATTAAAGGAAAGATTGTGCATGCAGGTCACTCCTTTGAGTGACAAGGACCATCTCCCTAGAGAGTTACCAGGTTAATGTCAGTACAGAAGTCAAAATCGTAATAATCATTGTCTTAATTCTATCAAGATTGGCTCTATCAAAATGTTTACAAGGTCGTAATATCAAATTATTTAGAAATCTGGCAAAACAATAATCCTTTTTTTATTTCAACGTGTTGCTTCATTGTCGCTGTTTTCTAGAAACACTTCTTGAAAACATTTCTAGAAACGCTCCATATACCTGTACAGGTATGTTTTAACTGTCGTTTTCGTTTGATTTTATATAAGGTTTAAACAAGCGACATTGTGTACAAAGATGGAGGAAGAAGAAGAAGAAAAAAATAGAAAAGTCAAAATGCTAAACATTGCATTTTATTTTATAACAATATAAGCAAATTTATATTTAATTCCAATTTAATATAAAATTCCAAGTAAATTGACTTTTTATGCAAAATAGGTGCACTTTTTCACATGGAATTCTTAACGGTTTCATTAAAGTTGAAAACGAAGTGGTTTGAACATTGATGAGATGGTTTTATAACACAATATATTTTAAAGAGACAAACGGCTCCCTTGTGGGTGTCTTATTAAATAGACCGAACGACAGATAAAACATTTAGTTACTATTTAACCTCCGCCAATGTTCTATTGATGACGAATGGCTCTCCGCGGGATTTCTCCAGTTGTCAGCTTAACCAGCTTAGTAAATTATCTAAATAGGACCCTGAAGAGATGCACTTATATTTATAGAGCAAGAGTATAATTAGTGTTAATTGAGTTGAGTCCTTACTGTTTACATAAAGTCGTAACAGTAGCATCAAATAATGGCATCAGTCACCTGTGACATTCAGTGTCAGGGGGCACCAGTGGTTCTGTATTCCCGAAAAGTGTCATTAACATTCTTAAACACTTTGATCACATAATGTTGTACATTTATATAATTAATGAGCTTTTTAGATCAATTCCATAATTTCTGCTTTTAATATATACTGAATATCCTTTTCTTGACTTTTCCTCTTCAGTATTGCAGGATTAACTTGTGATCCTGAAAGCCATTCGACAATCATTATTTGTTTTGTATCTTAAATTGAATTCGATTAATAATTCATCCATTTTGAAGCAATGTGTGTATAAGTGTCTTTCATTAAAATTTGCATTCTTTAGATACAATTCGTATGCTGTACATGCATATTTGATGCGTTCCACCTGAACCATCGCCAACAAGCTGTTCTCTTTATTTAGAAGTAGGTTTTTTCCTTTGTCGGGATTAGGCTTTATGTTTTCTTTGAGTTTAAACTCGAATAATGCCATACTTGATATCATAATACGATGATACATTGGTAAAGATTAAGACTATCGACCGTCGATGACATCGGTTCAAATTTAATTTTCTATGGGATAGTTAAAGTGTTATTCATCGAGCTTTTCTGATCTCCAATAGATCATCCAAGCTTTGTATGATGACCCTAACGGCCAATAGTTCGTGATGCAATTTTCGGTCTCTGAAGGGACATTATTCATTTAACCAAATTTACATCATTCACCTAATCAACTGGTATCGATATTAAGGTGATATGTGTGCTTGATTAAATGATCAATAAAAGGCCGGCGTTTTGTAGCAGTATATTGCTTTAAATTTGGAACAATTAAGTCACTTGTAGACACGCGTATTTCCGGTAAACAAATTGAGTTGACCATAGAATCAATTAATGTCTCTAATGTAGAAATAGTACGGTTTTGTTCCGTTTTATCAGGAACTGCTTACCCTTCCAGAGCACCTGAGTTCAGTCTTTTACGACTCGAGTTCGCGTTATTACTATTCAGTTGTATTTTTTGCGATCCACCGATTCTCCGGTATGACTGATTCGTTTTTGTCATTTTTTCTGGACTATGAGATTGATCATTCAAGTTCGGTAGTTTTGTTATTACCTTTATTTAGTGTTTTTGTTGTTGTCTATTTCGACGTGCTGTTCTCGTTTACGTTTACTGGTATTGTCTTTGCTTTTGACTTATGACATTCGAATGCCCCCTTCTTTAAGATTATTTAAAATAACCTGACAACATTTGACTTTTTTCATTCTCGCCATCGAAGCATATTAATTTGGTTCTTATTGAATTTCAAAAGTTGACTTCCACAGGCCCTTTAAAAGCAAATAATGTTTGTGGCAATTAATAAACCTGACTCTCATTTTGTTTTTTTTTAAACGATTTCTTTTTGTATGTTGACTGATATTTGTCTTCAGAATCAGAAATGTTTTTTTGCCCAGCTACCCTGTTGTCTCTCTGATATATTTTTCTCCCTTCTCACTACCTTAAAAACGGTTAATCTTTCTGTTTTGTTCGTGCATAACGCACATGTTAGTATTGAAATCGGATCGGAAACCCATATTTTTTAATCGATTTCCGACTAATTGAATAACTAAACTGTGATATCCGTAACATTTCCGAACTCACTTAAAACCAAATATCATTAGATGTTAGCGTTTCCGATTGGCATGAATGGGGCGGCTTTGACATCCCAGAGACGTCAATCAAGTATTGTCATGCAAGAGTAATATTCCAGCAATCGATACATTACTGTTAGTTGGATGTTAGGTTCAATTTATATTACTTTTTTCGCGTATACAAACCATAATAGTCAGGTGCAATGCAGATTGAAAACTGTACTAATTGTATGCTGCTAAATCGGTATTCACATTCAGGTTTTTATGAGCTATATTTATTTGATTTGGTATATAAAACATATTTTCATGTTTTGGATCTTGAAAAAAATTGAATGGTCCTTATTTATCGTTGCTTTCACCACTGTAAACCGTTTTAAAAAAAAATCCATGACAACCATTAAAACTACAAATAAGCTTTGAGCAAGCCTGTATTTTACGACAAACTTATCAATGCTTATCAAACGGCTTTTTATTTCATTTTTATTATTACATTTTTTTTTCATTTTGCCAATGAATAAACAAAACATTTAAACAGCTTTTCTAGATGGCTAAAATGTATGGTCTTTGCGTTACAGCTTTGCTGAAGTTTCTGGTGTTGATTTTTATCATTGGAATATCGATTCAACCATTCAATATTTAATACAGAAAACTATTTAATTTTGCATCAAGTTAATTAAAAATGATGACTAGTAATTCTAAATCTGAATGGTTCACTGAAAAATGATATTTCATTTCGCTTGTTTTCAAATGGTACAATGTAAAGTCTTCGACGAATGGTTTTTGACAGAAGACTTGGTTGGTCAGTAGATGTGTTTTATGCTACACATTCTTTTTTATGTTGTTAAAGTAGAAATAATGGCACATCCAATTTAAAAACGTACTTTTGTGAATAAACAATGCATCAAAAGTACAGGATCTTTACATTTTTTTATTGTAGGTTTTTCTTGAAGTTTTTTATGAAGTGTAACCAGAATTGTTTGAAGAATGCCGGTAACCCAAGAGATATGAGGCGTTTTCAGGTGTGTAGTGCATCAGGACACCTTTCTATTTATGGATCCCGTATCATTCAGTACAAAAAACATTGTAAATGCTTGGCCTATCTTATGTATTCTGTAAACATTGTAAATGCTTGGCCTATCTTCATATATGTGTTTTACATTCCTTCAGTACTACATGACACATAATTGATATGTTCTTCTAAACCCAAAACATTTGAAAAGCTTAACATTGTAATTGATAGACAGAAATGTCGCTCACAATATAAATTGCTACAAAAATGTTTTTTATACCAATATTCAACTAAATATATATTTATCGTTGGGAAAAAGAAAGAGGCTATAAAACATTTTTAAGCAGAAGTTGAGCGGATTATTCCTGTCAAAACCCAGCCATTATTGAGAAGATGACAGGATTTCTTAAGAGTTAATCCTTGTCTTTTATTAATGATAAAAGGGCTTTTCTATAGAGTGATGTCTCTCCATTATGCTTCGTTGATACACCTAGTAATCCTTGGCGTATTGAAACTGCTAGGCCACAGATTTTCCACAAGAGAGATTCATTTATAAAACCTTAAACATAAACTTATTTAGAATGATAAGCTTAAGCACAGCCCGTTTACCAAACGGAATAGTTTTAAACTTCAATGAAATGATAATGATAGTTTGTTAGTGATGATCGCAGAGGGATTGTTATGTCGTTTGTCAAATCTTATTTGGGATTATGTAGCGGTGACAGTAAGCATAGAATGATGTCTTCTCTACAAACAAATAAAAGTCTTATTATGATAATAAGGCCAATGTTAACGACATTAATGATCAGGTCTTGTATGGAGAGTAAACAAAGACTGTTTACTGATGTGTCACAGGGGAGGTGTAGTAGTTCATTAAGCCAATATCAACAATCCCGCTTACAACTTTAATTTAACAGTAAAATTTTAATGATAAACTTTAATCATTAAATATATAGTTTTAAGCTGCAAAGTTTGTGATTTACCTAATAAATCTGTTAACTTACTTTTTTTTGCTGTAGGTGGCAGTATGTACGACAGTAAATATAGATGGACCAATATTGGCAGTCTCAGATAATATGTTTGTCCATAACAATTCTAAACATGGTCGTAGAGCACGAAGGCTGGACCCTACTGAAGGAGGTACTTGTCTTTATACGTCACTCCCATCATTCTAAAAAGTTTCTTTATCTTAGTTGCTATCAAGGGTTGCACATACATTTATTTACCTCTTTTTCATTATTTTATGTTAGTACCTGTATCCTGTTGTTTTATTTATTTTGCTGGATTTTCTTATATTATGTTTGCTTTTTTTTCTTTTCTGTTTTGTAGTATTTTATTTTCATCTTGAATCAATTTCAATTATTGACTTAATTTTAAAGGTGGTGTCTATAATTTTTATTTTTGAATGAACATGACATTACTTAACATAAATATAATTATTTGTAACCAAAAATTTCTCAGAATGATTCAATTTGCCTTTTCAATTACAGCTTGTCAAAGTTAACCGTCACCAAGTCTTGAATTATTGTTAAGACAATTATTCTGTGATCAAAGACTATGATTTTAATTAGAACAACAAAGCGTAACGTTTGAGTTACCAGCTGTATCTCAGGATGTCCCATCTGGTTACCTCTCTCAACATCTGTGGTCCTAATCAAAACCCCAAACAAAACGTTTTATTGCTAATAAAGACAATCAAGTCTGTTATTTAAACATCTTTTTTATATGACATAATTCTGACAACACTTACCCATCTTATTTAGATACATGGTTACTGGCCGATCCTTATTCTACCAGGGCATTTTCACGATATCCAAGGGATTCGGGTATGTTTAGTAAGTAAAGTAACAATTAAGGTCAAAATATTAGATAATTGAGTCCTTATTTATCAGTATTGTGTGAAACAACTGCACCTGAACTTTCTTTTATTTGCACTGTCCTTCTATTGTATACTTGTGCACTGTTTTTTGTTTTCTGTTCTTCTGTCTCACTGCTTTATGTTTTATTATGATTCTTATTTCACGTTTTACGTGTCACGGAACCTTACTTTGACCAGCCTAGTGATATTGGACTATCTTTTTTTCTTCCAGCAACCCCTTGTATCAAAGCTATATGTCCAAGTGAAGGTTGGACCTCAGGTGGAACAACTGTTATCATCATTGGGGACAATTTCTTCGATGGTCTCCAAGTCGTGTTTGGTACCATGCTAGTCTGGAGTGAGGTTGGTCCATATTACATTGTAGTTTTTATTTATAATTTATATACTATATATATATGTATTTACCCAATTTAAAAGATTGAGTTTTTCGAAATATATCTGTAAGTATGAAAATGTTATTTGAATTATACATAATGTGATTTGATTTTAAATATTATGAAAATTCCAGAACCGAACATTAAATTTGCTTAAGTATTTTGAAAATACTTAATTTAAATAGTAACAATACATCATTTATACTTATCAGAATCTTTCATTCTATTTTTGATAAGGGCTCTATACTGAAATCACCTACTTCTGATGAATTCCTGATATCTTCTTCATGTGTTAATTGATTTATTTTCCAGCTGATAACATCTCATGCAATACGGGTACAAACTCCACCTCGACACATCCCGGGGGTCGTTGAAGTCACTCTCTCATACAAGTCCAAACAGTTCTGTAAAGGGGCCCCTGGAAGATTTGTATATACTGGTAAGTAACAGTAGGCCTGATGTCATTCCTGGAATTTTTAACAATGCAGAAAGAATGTTCTTGTTCATTAATTGAAATTTCATCTGGGGGTAGTTGCAAGTTGAGCAGTGATCGGTGGATTTTGACATTGGTTTTGGTTTATGTATACCCCTTTTTAGCTCACCTGGACCAAAGGTCCATGTGAGCTATTGCCATCACTTGGCGTCCGTCGTCGTCCGTCGTCCGTCGTCCGTCGTCGTTAACATTTTTCAAACGTTAACTCCTCTAACACCATAAGTCCAATGGCTTTTAAATTTGACACAGTTGTTAATTAGCATAGGTAGTATAAAACTAGCGTGGGGATTTTTGATTTGTTGAAAAACATGGCCGCCATGGCTAAAAATAGAACATAGGGGTAAATTGCAGTTTTTTGCAAATAACTCAAAAACGGTAACAGATATCAAAATTCTGGCATAGGATGAAAGTGATCAGCACCTCAAGATCTACCTGCCCAGAAATTTTCAAGAAGATCCAACAACCGATGTAGGAGTTATTGCCCTTTTTCTGGATTTTTTCAAAATTTTGCACTTATTTAGCCCTATATCTTGAAAACTATACAAGATATTTTAAAAATTCAAATTGCATATGATTGAGCACATCAAGATCTACATTTCATGTAATAAGGTCAAAGCTGTAGAACCATTTCTTTTAGGAGTTATGGCTCTTAAAGCGTCAAATTTTACCATTTTTCATTACTTTTACCCTGAATTTCAAAGATTAACTTGTCTGACACCATACATCCAACTTCAACCAAACTTGGCACAGTTGTTTAATAGCATTAATGCTAAAGTTCTATCGTTCGGATTTTTGATTTGTCAAAAAATATGGCCTCCAAGGCTAAAAATAGAACATAGGGGCAAATTTCATTTTTTTGCTAATAACTCAAAACTGGTTTCAGATATCAAAATTGTGCAAGAATCAAAAGTGATCAGCATATTAAGATCTACCTGTCCTGAAATTTTGGAAAAGATCTGACTGCTGATGTGGGAGTTATTGTTCTTTTTCCTAATTTTTACCAAATTTGCACTTATTATTAAGCCCAATATCTTGAAAACTAACCAAGATATTTCATAAATTTAAATCGCATATGGTTAAGCACAATAATATCTACAAATATATGTATCTGTGTAGTTCAGGTGAGCGATTCAGGCTCTTGGGAGCCTCTTGTTTACATCAGTATAGTTTTACCCCAGATGACAAGGATATATTAGAAATAGTACAGCTATACTTGCATAATTGTCTGACATTTAAGACAATATTTAAAATATCAAACGTTTGAAACAAATGCCTAGAGACAAAAAGAAAAGTACTTCCGATAGTAAAACTACAATGATAAAACTGTTTCCAAATATTCCAATTTGTTTCCTTTTTTTCATCTTATCATTCATCAACCTAATAATAAAATCAAGAGCTTAAACACAACTTATTCCATTAAAGGATGAATAAATGATAGAATTCTGACACTAAAATATATTTTATGGCGGTCTAAGATTTGTTATTAAAATGAAATTTTATCTTAATGATTTGAAAATGTGCTATTGCTGTTCCGCTGGCATATCTGATCACTTTGCTAGAGGATATATGGATTTTCATCAGCTTTTAAAAGCATTTGTACATTAGGAAAAGATTACACGTGTGTTTTCCTTCAAGCATCATACTAGTTCATTGATTAAAAGTACCGATTTGAAATATTGTTTAGAAGAAACTCTTTAATTCGAAGATTTCACAAGTTTTAAGTTTTAACTTCTGTAGTGTTAAGTAAGAGATGGTGTCAATAGCACATCATCTGTTAGTCCATTATCAACTGATTAGTAGACCTAGAATGTTGGACCTCTATTTTAACATTAACATACGGGTTATTAATTTATTGTCATGTGGAATAAAATATTCCATTTCTAAATGACAAGTGAATTTTCACTGGTGTAAAAATCATCCATCAAATTGACGTTCTTGATGTGTCGCTGTTTAAGTTGGTTCCATGAACCTAAGCTACGATGGACTTGGCCCTGAAAAATCCGAAACGATAATGGTTTAGTAGAAGGTTTTAACGCCTAACTTCTCTTGTAACACGGAATTGTTTACTGGTGTATCTAAATAATTCGTCTCCACTTTAATCATTGTATCTCCGTTATCCCGTGTAATGCAGTCATAAGATGAATATCAATCCCCCATTCATCTGACCGTGTACTAAGGTGCTAAAAGCCGTAATTATCTTTCAAGCGAAAATGGAACATATTTCCAATCGAATATAAATTTGATTGCGCGATTGAAAGAACATTTGTTTTCTTCTTCTTTGATAGATGACATTAAAATTTTATTGAAAAGGATTCATAACGACTAGAACAAATAAAAATATCATCATAAAAGAATCAAAGAACCCAGGCTATATAGTGCATTGATTGATGAAAAGTATAAGAAAACATTGTCATTCAAACTTCATCTTGAATACTTTCCATGTGACATCTAAGGAAATTTTAGACATGATAGATAAAAATTGTGGGTGTTTTGATTAATATTCAATTGTTTTAAGACCCAGTTTCCTCACAAGGTTTCTGCAAACTTACAAAAAGCAAAATGACGGTGCAGTAAAATTTCTGTTTAGACTTTCCAACGTTTTGCTGTTATTTTCATTTGATATTATGGAATGGTGCCCAACTTTAAACAATGGCTTTCAAATATTTACTCTTTTCTAATTCTATTTTAAAGGACCCAGCCGTTGACTATAATTTAAGATGTTCGTCCCATCTAATTTCAGCTCTTACAGAACCCACCATAGACTATGGTTTCCAAAGGTTGATGAAACTTGTTCCTAGACATCCCGGAGACCCTGAACGTTTACCAAAAGTAAGTCCCTCATTACCTAATCATATGTTTGAAAATGATGACAGAAGTTTGGTGTATTGGCCATCAGCTAATAATCAATTATTAATTAAATTAATTGCTTATTCCATTTAAATTGAATTTTGCACGTGTCATTAAAGTGTCATTTATCAGACTGCTATCTCAGTAATGGAAGCATATTAACTATTTATAGGCCGAGTATTGTCACTGCCTGGCTTCTTCTCAGTTATATTATTAGTGTATCATTATTGATAAAAATGCATGATGATGTTTGTCTGTCGAATTATTGTCTCTTAATGACTATTCAAAGTACAATTGATCCTTTGTCATCTTTTTGTAGTTATTTGTCAAAAGTAAATTGTAAAAGAAGGACGGCTCTCTAAATATGAGTTATTAATATTTTATTGATAAAGCCTATCCTTTTATTTGAAACTTTTGTTCTTCTTTATATTTCATTTGACCAAAAGTGTTACAATCTATTTTGTTTATACTTTGCCTTTTTGGAGTCGTTAAAAGTCTATTTAAACATATTGAATTATTTCTTTCTAGGAAATAGTGCTAAAACGTGCTGCCGACCTGGCCGAGGCTTTGTATAGCATGCCACGAAATCCCAACCAGATACTTCCGCCGCCAAGATCCCCAGCAATCAACAACAGTTCTCCTATGTCTAGTTTTAACACATATACTGGCCAGTTAGCAGTTAGTGTCCAGGATCCTACTGGCCAGTGGGAAGAAGGTATGTAATCTAAAGAACAAATAAAGTAGAATGGGGTGTCTCAGATCTACCATGCAGAGACAGATTGATAGATCTGATTTTAATCAGATTGGATTGTTCGAAATTAGACCTAAATTCTGAAACATGAAGAGTGACCATCCTTAAAAGGCAACATGAAATTTCTAATTATTTCTGTGAAATAAAATGTTATTTTTATGTGCCTATGGGAGTTCATGTTTATGATTGCAACATTCATTTTTTTTCAGGATACACACGTGGTCAGTCATCTAGCGTTTCACCTAGAGGGTATACCTCCAACGGATCAACACCTCATAGTAATGGCAGTAGTTATGGTTCCTCTGCAATGAACGGTTACCATGGTCCAACAGGTGGACTAGGGAATATGGGTAAGTACAAATTAGGCAGGTTTTTGTTGTTTTTGCATAGATGAATTAATTGTTTGAGCCATTCACCTTTTATTTTTCTGTACAAAGCAAAATTGAAGTACAGTGAAAGTTCCTTAAATTAATTATTTGGAATTAGGTTTTTTTTAAATGAAAATAAACAAACCAACATTTAGTGATTGATGCTTTCTTGAGACTGTCATTTGATCTATTTTCTGTTAATATTTAAAACAAAAAATAGAAATTAATCATGAAAGCCCAAGAAATTAGAAAAATATTTGCATTATTTAACTGAAATTTTTTGATGCATTATTTTTTTTTTACAAAATAATGAATGAATTTACAGGTTTAGAAATTAAGAATTAAAGCATGAACATATAAGAAACATCCCTAACTTAACTGTACCACAATATTCATTAACACCGGTCTGTGCAATATTGACAACCTTATTCAATGTTTTCCTCTTTATGAAGCTTTAAAACAGACTAACAATAAATGCAAATTGTCATTTCAATAAATTAAGAAACCCGGGTCAATACTATCAGTGTTGTTCAAACAAAATTATTTTGAATTTATTTGGTTTGAATGTGGACACTATCTGTGGCATACAAATGTATTAGCTATTGTGCTTAAGAATAGGAAGGATCCCTTGTGTTTTGTGTTTTATTAGCCAGCAAACAAGATTGTTAGTTAGGATGAATTCATAAGGGAATCCTGATGACATTGGTCATTAACTAATACGGAAATGTTATTTACGACTTTAGGTTAAATATCGTGTTATGGGTCGATACATTGTCACTGACACTCCACTCTTCAAGCAAATCTCATCAAATCCCTAATATTTTGTGAAATTTCAGGACTTAATAATTTGTCAATCAGGATTCCAGATGGAAATAGGTTAAAATGATCAGCGTATAATATAGGTTTTGTGATGAAAGAAGAAAATATTCAGATATTTTACAATTCATAGTTCGCGGTCTATTTTAGTATTTTTTATCTATTATTGGTGTTATTCTAAATTTTATACCCGTTTTATAAGTGGTTGATATGCTCTTCGTTCCTTTCCTTACTTTTTATTTCATTTTCATCAGCCAATATGGTCAGTGCAGATAAGCAGTCAACTGTTCTTACCAAAGTAATGATGGAAGCCTGGTACGGGCTATAGTCTGACAAAAGGTAGCTAACAATTAGTCGCTGGCCCACGTCTTAATATATTATAGGTATTCACAGGATTATATTGCTTTCCATTTCTCGTATTACCAGTATTGTCTTTTATTTGGTATGCTCTTGACCATATTGGCGCTTGTTTCTCTGATCAATGAATCACATCTTACACAATTTTCACAAACTATACTTTGTGTCATGTTCGTATTTTTGTTATGGTTACTCTGAAACCAAATCTTACGTTTCCACTTACCTTGTATTCTTTATATATTTCTAGGAATGAGTGGCATAGTAGGATCTCCATTTTCTGCAGTAAATCCTTTTGCATTGCCTACGTGTAATGGACAAACATATGGAAGCTCAATCATTTCAGCTGCAAAGTAAAGAAATAAGGCTGGATATTAGAGTGTTTAAGCAGTCGTGGAATTGTTCGAACCTCCAGACAATGAGCCCAACGCCTTAGATTTTACAAAATATTGCTCAGAAAATATTTATTAAATCAAATTATTCAGTAACGAGTGCATAATCATATGAATTGTACTTGAGGACGCTGAGTCAGTATAGAATGGCAATTGACTGTGCCCGACGAGGACTTGTCATTTTTACTCTTAAATTTATATTGTAGAATGGCCAATTGAAAATGAGCAGTGCCCGACTCGTCAATTTTACTATTTTATCTATATTGTGATATTGTTTACATAAATACTCGGTAACTTATGTTTATATTTATTATTTTTATGTATATTTTGTTGACTCTTCATCGGCTAGTCATGAATAGTGCAAATAATTTCTAGTCATTTTAAAATATTATTTATGAAAAAAAGTTGTTAAATATGACTCAATAATTTGCATAATAGCATTTATTTTTACAAACATAGCTAGTCAGTTTTAATTCTATGATTTATAAAGTTATAAATGATTTTTTATACAATATCTATCTTGAAATTATTAAAAAAAAACAGTATCAACATTATATTGTATATATATATTTATTACAAGGTTTCCTAGTCCCATTGTAATTATTGTATTAAACATGTAAATATATTTATTAACTTGCCAACCTTACAGATATAATCTTTAAAAATTTAGGAACAAGTTTCCGTCCACAGCTTTTACCTATAACAATTTAAAAAAGAACCAATCTCTTTTAAACTTAACTTCAATAGAAATATATAGGAAAAGCAATTTAAGGTCAGTGATTTTTTTTATAAATTTTGTCAAAGAATTCTTGCCAAGACATTTTTTCATTACATGTACATGTATTTATCTTTACATAGCATGCTACTTATATTGAAATCACATGAAGACAGTACTCAGGTCTTGTGGTTTATTGTCATTGTTTTGTCATTTTGTCAATGTGTACTTTTCAAATTTTTATTAAGATGAAATAAAATATTGAATTAATTTGATAGTTTCTGTTTGATTTTGTTTTCGTATCTTATAGACGGTTATCCCGGCTTTTGGGAGATTTTTTCGAGGTTAATCTGCTCTACCATCAACACTTGTATGTTGACATTTACTAAGATTCCAATGGAAGTGGGGGTTTGGCGCGCCATAAAACCTGGTTTAACCCACCGTTTCTTTTGAAACACCTGTACCATGCCAGGACTATTGCAATCTTCACCTTGTCCAGTTTCTTCCCAGATTTGTCTTTTCACCTTGCCATTTAGATTAATCCTCACAGTTCGGCAATTTTGTTATTAATTTTATTAATAATTTAGAAAAAAAATAAAAATCATGTCAGACTAATTAATTTGTAATTGTTTTAAATACCTTTTGGCTTTTTTTGTACTGAGATGATCACCTAACCATCACTGCCTCACAACCCTGTTACCTGATCATATGATTGCAATGGAATAGGGAGGTTTGGTGCCAAACCTGGTTAAAACCACAATTTCAATTCATATAATGTGTCATTGCCTTGTTTTTGTCCTTTCTTCTTGGATTTGTGAGGTTAATCATCCAAGTTCGGAAGTTTTGTTACTGGAGCACTAGATACAAGATTGCAATTGTTTAAAGATCATACTTCGATTGTTGTTATTCTAGAAATGGTGTCAATCAAACGTGGATCCTTAAAAATTCGAAAGAACTGATGGATATTCTTAACTCTAAAACAATTTCATCTTTTAACAACATTTAAACTTTCGATTTCTCTACTTTACTCCTATTCCACCTCCTTCACTCGGCTAACTGAGAACTCGGTCAGTTGGTTTTATTTAACATGGAGGCTATATGGGAAATGGGTCTGTTGAAGAGTCGGCTAAAGTCTGTTGGTCAAATACTATCGAGAAAAACATAGCAAGGTCAATATATTTTACTAAATATTTATTTTTTACTTACTTTAATAAAAAAAAAATATGTTGGGCAAAACAATATTGAATACTGAACGTATTCATATATTGTTTTTCTCTGTAGCTTACATTGGTAAGCTACAAAATGGAAAGGCGTGTTACTCATCGAGATATTTCTATCAATTTTGTCATTCAAAAATGTAAACATAACAGCGTTTTGCTAAAATTAAGTCGAAAGCATTACGAAAAACGCAACTTAAATTGTACATCATGTATGTTTGACATATAACTGTACGTATAAGAAAGAAAAACCGACAGACATGCGTTTTTGTGGCATTTATTGTGTTTTTGCCTTAAATTGGGTCTGTTGGTGAGTCGGCTATAATGAACTCAGTCTGTTGGTCAGTCTGTTGAAAGTAAATTATTCAACTGATATCATACTATATTTGTGCCATAACACACATTTTTTACAAATAGAAATATCTTACAAAGTGACATAAAGCGTATATATTCGTAGTGATGATTGTTTAGTCATAGATTAGACGTAAAATTAATATAAATCGCGTTATAACAAGCACATCAGTCTGTTTGATCAAGCTTACCATTAATTTTTCAGTATGAAAAGAAAAAGAATGAATTTTTCCAACAGAAAGCATGGAAAGAAAAAAAATAAAGAATTAAAAAATCAAAGATGAAGACGTTTAACAAGAGACGCTTATCCCTAAAATACTAATAAAAAATTGTAACACTAGTCTTAGAAAGAGAGTGAAGAAGATTGCAACTAATTATAAACTATGCCAACTGATTTTGTATTGCAAACATGGCCAAAAACCATTATAACCTCCAAAGTATAATGTATTATATATATATGGCAATCGTTTTAAAGCATACATGATACGTGCATTAAAAAAATCGAGAATTTAAACAGTCTGTTACTACCCGGGTGGGTTGGGGGATGGGATGTTCGTTCGGTCTGTTTATTTCCATATGATAATCGGCGATTGAATCCATAAATCAGATCGGTTCCAATTTATGCATTTTGAAGCCCTTATAATTGTGTACAAGTAAAAAGTACTAATTTAAAATCAACAATTTTAAAGCCATATTATTATCCCCCCGCTAGCGAAAGCGCGGGGAAAATGTTTTGCTGTTCGATGTACGTACGTACGTATGGCGTTAATGTCCAGGATAATCTCTGTAACCACTGGGAGTAGAAAGATGAAACTTGGGTTATTAATTGCATTGTGGGTGGGGTCTGTGCCGAAGGTTTTGGAATTTTGATAATTCCCCTAGGGGTTGGGCTGCATAGTTAGCCTAAGTGCACATTATTCCTTTGTCACGCAACTCCTCCTAAGTTATTTGAATTATGGAACTGAAACTTGGCTCAGTAGTTGCACTATGGAAGTAGATTCTGCGAAAGTTTTGGAATTTTGATAATGCCCCTAGGGGCTGGGCTGCATAGGTAGCCTAAGTGCACATTATTCATTTGTCACGCAACTCCTCCTAAGTTATTTAGATTATGGAACTGAAACTTGGCTCAGTAGTTGCACTACGGATGTAGATTCTGTCATAGGTTTCGGAATTTTGATAATGCCCCTAGGGGCTGGGCTGCATAGGTAGCCTAAGGGCACATTATTCTTTCGTCACGCAACTCCTCCTAGGTTATTTGGAATATGGAACTGAAACTTGGCTTGTTAGTTGCACTATGGAGCATGGATGTAGATTCTGCCAAAGGTTTCGGAATTTTGATAATGCCCCTAGGGGCTGGGCTGCATAGATTGCCTAAGGGCACATTATTCCTTCGTCATGCATAATTCATTACATGACTATCACTCCCACTACCAGCGTGACCAGGGAAAAGTCTCATATTAATACATACACATTTGATAGTACTAGTAATGCTTATTATAGTCATAGTTTGTTTCTTTTCATTATTTGCCCTTATACTATCAAACACCATAGTAGCGGGGGTATGCAGCGTGGCTGCTTCGACTAGTTAAATACTTATAATTATACCCTCGCTTTTAAGAAGAGGGGTATACTGTTTAACCCTTATCCATATGTCCGTTCGTTCGTTCGTACGTGACATAATTTCCGTCGCAGTTATTCAAGCAACTACATAAGGTAAAGGTCTGGTATTTTGCTTTGTCTTAAAGTGTCATATGGTGTATTTCGATTTTACGCCCCTAGGTCATCTACCTCTTGTTAACCGAAAACTTAGGTTTTTAGATGTATTGTACATACATGCAAAATTTTCCTCACAGTTTTCTCGACACTTCATGACATAGAAGTTGGGGTATAATACCTTGTATACAGCCTTATCCTATAGTACCATATAGTGTGTAATGATTTCGTGCTTTAAGGTTTCTTTTTCCTGTACATACACGCAAAATTAGAGATAATTTCACTCTTGATTTAATACAATATAAAATGTTAATCCTAAAAGTTTTTAAAAATTCAAAATATACCTCGCTTGCAATCATTCTGTCTCGGCTAATTAACTCTCAACAGACTTTAATTTAATTTGCCGACTCACCAACAGACTTTAGCCGGCACTTTTTTAAGAAAAACTCATTTTTTATAACATTTTAACATTAAATCACTTTTTGTTGTTTGAATATTTTATTTTTAAACTGAAGATTACTTTCCGAATCGCTAATTATATTTCAAAAGTATAAAAATTTTGTTTATTTGTAAAAAAAAATCATTCATAGTTGCCAAATTTGAGCATACCGCTGTCTCGCCTTTTCGTTTTATCGAACACTGGTATAACTAATTGACTCTGTTGCAAGTTGAAAATGTGCTCAAATGAATATCATTTTGGTTGAAACATTTTGTATTTTGACAATTAATTGTCATTTTGCCAAAATAACATCTTGTTTACAAAATTTCATGACCATCCATTGGATTTTACTCTCAACAGACCTATAGCAGACTCTTCAACAGACCCATTTCCCATATAGCCTCCATGTTAAATAAAACCAACTGACCGAGTTCTCAGTTAGCCGAGTGAAGGTGGTGTATTCCACATGAACGACTCAAATTACGATTGGCAAAGCTGATTAAACGCAGTTTTTTTCAAAAAGAATGTAAAACACAGGTACAAATATCTGGTCGTCGATTATACTAAGACTTACTTTGTCATCAATTAGTCTAAGAAAATGAACAAATTTACAAAGGACCACTTGATCGACATGCTCAACTTTCTTTTAGACAACCAATCTGTTCAGTTTGGTAGACGTCTTTTTCAGCAAACAATATGGATTCCAGTGGGCACTAATTGTGCACCCTTGCATGCTGATTTGTTTCTTCATTTATAGAAGCAGACTTCTTACAATCACTTCTAGACAAAAAGATCGTAGATTAGCTCTCTCTTTTAATCTCACGTTCCGTTATATTTATGATGTCTTTTTACTGAACTCGATTTGGTGACTTTCTCCATCTCATATATCCCCAGAAACTTGAGATAAATGACACAACAGATTATAGAAAGTATGCTTCACATTTGATCTATATCTTGATATAGACTCTCAATGAAGACTTTCAATAAAGCTGTATGATAAATGTAAAGACTAAACTTTCCAATTGTGAACTCTAGTTTTTTGGATCTACATTCCCACCGCTATAGCTTATCGTATCAGCGACACAATTGATTCAGTGGGTCTTACATAGATTTCATTGGCAGAGCGTCATGTCTGAATGTCTGAAACAAAAAATGCTAACACAAGGTTATGTTGCTCATCCTTTGTTGTCTTCAGTCAGTGAAGAAATATTTTGCAAGACATCATGCGCTCATGGACAAATTTGGGATTTCTATCCCCCAGATAAGTGCAGACGTTGGTTTGTCATAGGATTTTGTTTTGTCGTTCTCTACTGGATTTGACCCAATAAAATGACAATTTGTAGCGTGACAATTGTGCTATAGCAAGCTGGATCTGCTTACTCTTCCGGAGCTCCTTAGTTCAGTCTCGTTACGACTTGAGTTTGCGTTGTTGATTTCCCTTCGCTTGATTTTGTGTTTCTTATGTTTTGTATTTCTTCGTTCTGTTCTCATCCATGTTTACTGGTTTGTCGTTGCCCTTTTGGACTTGTGACACTCGAAAGCCACATTGTTGCTTCTTTGCTTCTTCAAATCTCAGAACCATCGCAATCTCCAATTTATCCGTTATGTTTTTGCCTTGTTTTGTCTTTTCTTTTTGGATATATGAGACTGATCACCCCAGTTCTGTAGCTTTGCTACTATCTTTATTTAATGCCTTTTGGGTTATATTTTGTATAGTAGTCACTGGGTTAGTTTGAGCAAAGTGGTAAGTCCTTGTTATTCTGCAGTACCATTTTTTTTTTTTTTTTTTTTTCCATTTTACAAAATTTTATTTTACTATAGCTGTGAACAATTATATTTCTTGCTACAGCTTTTGCAAGAAATATACCCAGTAATATTAATGTCTACATAAGCAGGGCATTATATAGACAAACTTATATAATCGTTGGTTAGTAATATTACATACAAATGAGATATATATACTATATCATTACAATAAAAATATATCCTTAGTAAGAAAACAATAACACATTCTCAGAAAAAAAAACGGTCTCTTTGTATATACTTTACCAATTTCACATAAGAATAATTTATCAGATTTTTTCAATGAAAATTGCAAATAAACTATTTTACTATATTACTATAACATCACATGAGAGAATTGCCTTTATCATTTATTTTTTCTTTTCAAAAATGAGGGAGTATATTAACCTTATTTTTGGTGTATTCGAACAAGTAGTAAAAACTTCAACCAACATTTTGATAGTTTCTGTCCGGAGTTTCTGTTTACTAGAACTTTCATTTCTAAACTTGATATTACGTAAAAATTCTTAATACATACAGATGTAATGCTTAATGTATAGTAATGGTTACTACTGCTGATGCTTCGCCAACTTCCTCATATTCTGCCGCAGTGCAGATAGCATAACCAACATTGTCCAATAGAACATCTTTATTCAACAATGAGCATGGTAAAAAGCTACAAAAGAAAAGGAACACATTCTAAGTTCACGATTCTAACAAAATCATAGAAAATACAAAATATTTTTTTTGTAATTCTTTATTTTTGTATATCAGAAGACATTCATACATATATATGAAGAAAGTTTTTTTTTTGACATTTACATTAGTATTATTATTACAAGTCCCCAGTCAATCCAAGATAGTTCCACTTTTCTTTAATTCTCAATTGTTCTCGAGCAGAGCAGTATTTTATAATATTTATTTCTTGTTTTGCCTGCTCTTTAATATATGAAAAAGCATGAAAATACAAAATATAATAAACAAAAGAAAAAATAAGAAAATAGTATGATGAAACATCAAATATTGTAACCAAATATCCCTCAAATATAACACATAAACTCATTTACCAACAAATATTCGACCACAATGAACATAGAAAAATAGCATGGTGACAGTTATGGCTTTCCATAGAATTTTTAAACCAAAAAAGCGAGGAGACGTATAATACCAAAAATTTCAAAATAAACTCTCAAGAAAGGATTATTAAAGGTTAAATATCATAAAACAGGGCTTAATCAATCAATTAAAGAATTATAATCAAAAATACAATCAATAATCAAACCCAAAATAGTACCTTATGGCGCTCCGTACAATTTACCTAACAATATATTCTAAAATTGACATTTTGGAGCGTATTATATATGCAAAACTTATCAAATACAAAGCTTAATGTATAGATATTGTCATAAAATAATAAAATTTAACTTACATCGTGAGCTATCATAGATTTTTAATGAAAAGTTGACTGTGTGTGTCCACGTAGTTTGTTTACATGAGGTAAGTGAAAATCGGGGTATGAAACATTAAAAATAGAAATCGAACAGACCTTAATATAAAAATGATTAAATACGAAACATTGATCTTTGCAAAATAAAATGTAATGTAGTTACAGAACACTCCCCGTCTGATATTAAACCATTAATGTCACATACCAAAAATACAATTAGAAAATTAGAAAGAAAATAATGTCTATTGCAAAATAATAGCAGCATTATGATTGTCAAAGTTGCACAGTTAATCTACCAATAAAACCATTTCACTAATTGGTCTGATGTAGGTTAAGTTTTTGCCGTCTTTGTGAATGCGGACACTAGCTTTTCTCACTTTACCGTCATCACTCTTGATAGCTTCAACAATAATTCCGATTGGCCAATCGCCTCTATAAAGAGTTTTATCTCGTAATAGAACTACATCACCGGATTTCAAGTTTTCCTTCTCATCAACCCACTTGCGTCGCTTTTGAAGATAATTTAAATAGTCTGTCTTCCATTGTTTCCAGAAGATGTCCGACAAGATCTTTACATGTTTCCATTCTGCACTATATATTTCTTTCATTTGTAAAGAGTCTACTAATACAGGTAAGTATTCTTGTTTTCCCGTAAGAAGCATCGAAGGACTAAGAATTAAAGGCATATCAGGATCGGAAGATATCTCAGCAATAGGCCTGGAGTTCATGATTGCAGCAACTTCTGACATGAACGTAAGAAGAGATTCGTTTGTCAATGTTTTAGTTGAAGACGTCAAGATAATTGAGTCCAATATTCTCCTTGCCACGCCAATTAGCCTTTCCCACACTCCTCCCATGTGTGAAGAGTGGGGAGGGTTGAATTTCCATACAGATCCGTTTTCATAAAGATAACTTTTGATGGCTTTATCTTCCACGTGGATGGCTTCAATGTCTAAATTGTCCGTTGCACCAATAAAATTCGATCCACGATCAGAACGGAAAACTTTGACCGGTCCTCTTATAGACTGAAATCTGCGGAGAGCGTTGATAAACGAAGAACTGCTCATTGACTCTATAACTTCAATATGGACCGCTCGGGTAATCAAACACGTAAAAAGAATAGCCCATCTCTTACTATTCGATGATCCCTGTCTAGTCTTTCTATGTAACACGTTCCATGGTCCGAAGGTGTCTAAACCTACATACGTAAACGGAGGACCCGGTGTGAGCCGATCTTCGGGCAAATCGGACATTTTCTGATCTAGGAATTTCCCTGTAAGTTTTCGGCACACTACACATTTCTGGATGAACGACGAAATCAACCGCTTTGCACCTACGATCCAAAAACCAGCTTTTCTTAAAGCAGCTTCCGAAAAATGTCTTCCCTGATGCTTCACTAAGTTGTGATAGTGATCTATGAGTAATTTTGACACATGTGAATTTTTCGGAATGATGATTGGGTTAATTTCTCCTGCTTGAAGACATCATGTTGCTTTACTTAGTCGTCCACCAACACGAAGTATTCCTATCGAGTCAAGAAATGGTGAAAGTGCACTGATCGAAGATTTATTTGGTATATTCCGTCCTTGTGAGAGCGATTCTATTTCCTGCGAAAATGCAGATTTCTGAACTTCCTTTATTACAAATTGTTCAGCTTCTTTGAATGCGTCGACGGTTTTGTAATTTTCGCAACAATGCCATCCTTTGCACAACTGACTGTCTGAATGATAGGTCCTGGCAATATGTTTCAATAGCGCTACTCCGTTTACAAGTTTCCTCCAACTTGAAACATTTACAAAGCGATCGGCGATTGATGCAGAATTACCAAGACTAGTCTTGTTCACATTGCATTCTGGTCTCACTTCCTTATCAAGATTCGGAGTTACAAGAGGAAAAGAAGGTATGCATCCACTATTAAGACCACACGTTTTCAAAAGTGGCGTACCATTTAACCAAGTGTTACATTCATTGTTTTCCATGTTGTGTAAGTATCTAGTTCCACTATCAGCGGGATTCTGATGGGTCGGAACGAAATTCCACTGTGATGAGTCTGACACTCTGAGAATGCGTTCAACTCGGTTAGCCACATAGGTGTGAAAGCGTCTCGTTTTATTGCCAATATAGCCTAATACAACTTTGCTGTCGCAGAAATATTTAATTGAACAAAGTGGAACATCCAAGTTGTCAGATACGATACTTCCAATCTCCGTAGCTAAAACGGCTCCGCAAAGTTCAAGTCGCGGTATCGTATTTCCGCTAGCTGGACCCAACTTTGATTTTCCCATGAGAAATCCTATATGAACTTGACCTTCATCGTCAACACCTCGCAAATACGCAGAAGCGGCAATAGCCTTCTCTGAGGCATCGGAAAATACTAAGACCTCAAGATTGTTCATCTCACTCAAAGAGGAAGGAAAATACATGCGTGGAATGTGCAAGTCCTTCAGTCACAATTGAGTTCCTCCATACATTCCACTTATCTTGAAAGTCCGATGATAAAAGGTCATCCCAGTTGGTTCCAGGCGGCGATGCTTCGCGTAACAAAATCTTACCACTTATTGTAATCGGCGACAAAAATCCTATCGGGTCGAAAACACTATTCAAGGATGATAGAATTCCTCTGCGTGTAAAAGGTTTGTCGTCTTGTAACGGACAAAATATGAAGTTGTCAGTATTCAAGTCCCATTCTAATCCCAAACTATGATGAATAGGGAAAATGTCTTCGCCAAGATTCAACTGTTTAATCTCTTTCCCTAGATCTTCGACAGGAAATGCTTTCATTACATCGACACTATTTGACGTGATTTTGTGTAGTCTGATATTTCCCTCTGATCTTAACGCTTCTTGAGCTCGTTTCACTAAATCTATGACTTGACTGCTATCAGGCATCGAAATCAAATCATCATCGACATAGAAGTCTCTACCGATGAAAGACTTGATGTCCGCTCCATACAACTGATCACATTTCTCCACTGTGCGTCGAAGCCCATATGTCGCCACAGCGGGAGAGGGAGAATTCCCAAAAACATGAACGCACATTCGAAATTCAATAAGAGGATTGTCGGGATTATTGTCTCTATACCAAAAGAAACGCAAAAAGTCTCATTCACAAAGAACTGATAAAACATTTGTTCTATGTCGACGGTTGCAGCTATACTATCCTTCCTAAAACGCAGAAGAATACCCAAGAGGCTGTTTGTTAAGTCTGGGCCTGTCATCATAACACTATTGAGAGATAATCCTTTGAAAATTGACGACGAGTCAAATACACCCCTGATTTGGTTTGGTTTATTGGGGTGATAAACCCCGAAAAGTGGTAAATACCAACACTCTTTATCATTACTAATGGGTGGAGCTACTTCAGCTGCTTTGTTTTCAATAATCTTGCGCATGAATTCCACAAAGTGAGCACGTTTTGTCGGGTCCTTTTTGAGCGAAATGTCTAAATTATGGGCTCGTTTCAGTGCCAATTCCCTGTTATTCGGTAAACGCTGACGGTTCGATTTGAACGGCAGTGGAGCTGACCAACGATTATTAGAGTCTTTTAGGAATTCCTTATCCATCAGAGAAAAGAATTCTCTGTCTTCAATTGACCATCCTACCTTGTCGTCGTCCTTAGTTTTACGGAATATTTCATCATCGTGAAACTGAACTGGACTTTGATTTATAGCGTCGACCGCTTCGTTGGCATGCTCTTTCACAAACAAAGTATTCGTACAAGGTTCGAAGATCGTTCCCCTACCGTTTGGCATCACATGAGTTCTATTCACGTTTATAGTCTTCGGTTTGTGAACTTGTCCTAAGCAAATATCGCCTACGATAACCCAGCCCAACATGAGCTTTTGAGCGAACGGGGTTCCTTTAGGACCTGTGATCTGCTTAAAAACGTGATGTGCTTCCGGAACATCGCGTCCGATCAAAAGTTGTATCTGAGCGTCGCTATTTAAGCTTGGTATTTGTTCACTAATTTCCTTTAAATGCGGAAATGATGCGGCAATATCCGGCGTAGCAATTTCTGATCGTTCATTTGGGATATTCGCACATTCTATGACGGAAGGTAGGTATAAACTATCGTCGCCAGTAATAGGTTCAACAACAAGATTGCTAGCACATCGTCCTTTCATTACCGTTTGTCCTGCACATGTAGACATTGTATACTGCAACTTATTAGTGTGGATTCCAAGTTGATCAAAGAGTTCTGGTTTCGCAAGAGTTTTATTGCTCTGATCATCTAATATCGCATAAAAATTCATCGCCTTATCCGGAAAATCCTTCGGATACAGACGAACCAGCAAGGTTTTCCCACATGATCTGCCACTGAATTCGTTTAAAGACGTACGCTTAGATGAGATGTTTTCGATTTGACTTTGAGACTTTGAGCGCTCCCCGCCATCAGAATTGACGACTTTCTCAGGACGGTGCATTACCGTTATATGGTTTTTACTGTCACACTGATCACACTTGATTGTCGCTGTACAGTTTCTCGAAATATGCTTTGACGACTGACAACATTTAAAGCAGATTCGATTGTCTTTCAAAATTTGTCTCTTTTCATCGTGGCTTTTCGCCTTGAATGCCCTACACGTTGCTAAACTATGCTTTGCTTTATGTAGAGGGCAAAGCTCGTTATCTCCGTTTTCGTTCTCTCTAACATTTACATCTGTTCTACGATTGAATACTGTAGTCGAACTCTGGTCAATACGACGATTCGTAGGTGTTTTCTTGGAATACGAATTGTCCGTGTTGTAAAAGTTGAATGCTGGGTCATTTTTGATTGTACAAATTTCCCTGATGAAATTCACGAAGAATGAAAATGGCGGAAACGGGACGTGATAGTCAGTTTTGTACTTGGAAGCCCGCAATGTCCATTTCTCCTGTATACCGTAAGGCAGTTTCTCGATGATCGGATTTATCCCTGACGATGAATCGAAATAAGACAGAAGATTTGCATATTCAGGGTTGTCTTTTGATGATTTTATTTGAACGAGAATGTCCAAAAGTTCGTAATAACGAGTTGTTTCCTTGTTTCCAATTTTTGAGAATTTTTGAAGTTTGGCTTTAATAACTGATTCTACCATTTCCGGTTTTCCAAACCTTTCATCAAGTCTCTCCCAGATACGAACAAGTCCAACTGATGGATTATTGACATTTGAAGATCTGATCTTTTGTGAAAACCTTGACGAGTCTGGACCGAGCCACTTCACTAATAAGTCAATCTCCTCGAAAGCGGTAACTGACAATTCTTCCGCTATGCTCTTGAAACTAGCTTTCCATGCCAGGTAGTTTTCTGGACGATCATCAAATTGTTGGAATCTAGACAGTAGTAAATCTTTCTTCAATAGAAATTTTGTAAAGTCTGTCACAATAGAAGAACTATTATTTGTCTGCTGAGGCTGTGATTGGTTGTTTAAATCACCCGCTTGATTTATCGTGTCGCGTCTATTTGTATCGTCTTGTCTTGAAATATCTAACGAAGATTGAGGTCCTACATTCAACCTTGATGCTGGCGTCTTCTGAGTACCTGTACTTTCAGGTTGACCGCTGCTTTGACTGTATTGTTCATCTACATACTGTTGTGTTAGGTTTCTCTTTGTGTTAGCTAACGGCATGAAAGGCTCCGCATCAGCATTTAATATAAGTTCCGGATTTATACTGTCCTGACTACTTCGAGTTTCACCTTCAGCTTCTTCGAGTACTTTGATCTCCGCAATTGCTATTGCAGCTTCACTTTGAGCCTTGAGTAAACTTAAATCAGCGTCAACTTCTGCTCGTTTCCTTTCACTTACAGCCCTTGACTGAGTTTCAAGTTCATTAAGTTTCGCTTTCTGTTTAATCAAGTCTGCCTCATATTGTGCAAATTGTACTTTTGTCTTTTGTATCTCAGCTATCGCACGTTTCTTTACTAACACAAAACTAGTGCTTGATCCTTCCCTGGTACTTGAACTCGAACATCTAGACATCGATTCAGCTGCTTCCAGTTTCTCTGATTCGTTCAAGTGTTTGTTTTATAATGCCTGAACATTTGTTGAATTCATCATTAAATTGTAATAAGGTATTGTTACTTTCTTCGGTGTTCTTCCTAGACAAGAATTGTATAAAATCTTTTGAAAGTTCACTGTATTTCTCCTCAGTCTGATGTATTGATTTTTCCAACGAACGTAAGCTTTTGAGGTCCTTGGTACACTCATCAAGTCCTTCAAGTAACGTTTCAAATTTCTCCCATGATCTATAGATTTTCTTTTTATATTCATCCACTTGTGACAAGAAAAACTGCTTCCCCGTTTCAGTCATCGTCCTAGCTCGGACGGTATCACTTGGCTGAAGTTCTTGGTCATTCATGATCAACGTATGTTCATTCACATCTGAATCTGTACGATCTTTTTACTATTCTGCCGCAGTGCAGATAGCATAACCAACATTGTCCAATAGAACATCTTTATTCAACAATGAGCATGGTAAAAAGCTACAAAAGAAAAGGAACACATTCTAAGTTCACGATTCTAACAAAATCATAGAAAATACAAAATATAATAAACAAAAGAAAAAATAAGAAAATAGTATGATGAAACATCAAATATTGTAACCAAATATCCCTCAAATATAACACATAAACTCATTTACCAACAAATATTCGACCACAATGAACATAGAAAAATAGCATGGTGACAGTTATGGCTTTCCATAGAATTTTTAACCCAAAAAAGCGAGGAGACGTATAATACCAAAAATTTCAAAATAAACTCTCAAGAAAGGATTATTAAAGGTTAAATATCATAAAACAGGGCTTAATCAATCAATTAAAGAATTATAATCAAAAATACAATCAATAATCAAACCCAAAATAGTACCTTATGGCGCTCCGTACAATTTACCTAACAATATATTCTAAAATTGACATTTAGGAGCGTATTATATATGCAAAACTTATCAAATACAAAGCTTAATGTATAGATATTGTCATAAAATAATAAAATTTAACTTACATCGTGAGCTATCATAGATTTTTAATGAAAAGTTGACTGTGTGTGTCCACGTAGTAACTAGTTTGTTTACATGAGGTAAGTGAAAATCGGGGAATGAAACATTAAAAATAGAAATCGAACAGACCTTAATATAAAAAGGATTAAATACGAAACATTGATCTTTGCAAAATAAAATGTAATGTAGTTACAGAACACCTCAGTCGAGGTCTTGTTGTGTGTTAATACTCCTAGCTCGATTTTTGTCTTAATGTACTATCCGCTCTTTTTCTGCTAATGACTGTAGTTTGTTTTGTTGTCCCTCTAAGCATGCAAATTTATGGGAAGTCTGGGGGTAACCATTTCTGGTGTTATGGTTGTGTCAAAGAACCATGTTTGTTTTCCTGTCAAAGTCTGTAACCCTGTCGAGTTGTAACTGTTTATCCAGCAATGCTGGGTCTTTCATCGCCTCTTTACTTCCCGGAAGACTCTGAAGATTTGCTGTGGTGGTTCCCAACGGAGCTCTGTGTTAGACAGTCAACCCTTCAACCCCAAATCTTCGCTATACTTTCAAGCCTATTCTTGTTTATCAACAAGTCTCTAAAACACTGTCTGAAGGTTGTCCATAACGCTGTGATTGTGTTGTTGCTAAACCGTCAATGTTCTCAGCCGATATCATCTATCATCGTGTGTTTCTCGGTACACTCAAAAGAGTGTAGATTACAATGAAGAACATGCGGGCAATGTGCGTTGGTGTGGTGTTAAGATTCGTTTTGCTCTCTTTCTCTCTCTCTCAATCTTTCTTTCAAATTTCTTGGTAAATTATCAATTTGCTCAAATGCAAATCCCGTTCACGTCAAATGAACATTTTTACATTTTATGATTTTTTTTTATCCGATACCGCTGTCTCCGTGACAAGAACATACATTTTTACCTTTCTAAAGTCTTTTTCGATGTCAGCCAATTCATGCAATTATAGTGAAAAATTCAAACATAAGTTATACGAAATGATTCGTGATTGCTTTTATTAGCGTTTGGTTTGTTGTACTGAGATGATCACCTGGACCCTTTGATCGCCCATAAAATTGCAATGGAAAAAGGAAGGTCTGGTGCCATAAAACCTGTAAAACCACCATGTCTTTTGAAATGCCTGATCCAAGTCGGTACCATTGCAATCTTCATTTTCTCTGATGTGATTGTCTTTGTCTTTTCTTTCGTATTTTATTGATTGGTACTTCAACTTTTTATTTGGTTCTGTTGATAATGCTTATTAGTTTTAACAGACATAATCATTTTTGTTACATTTTTACATTGTAACTGTAAGATAAATTGTCTAAAATGTCGAAAATGTCCTCATTCCTCCAACGCGAACCATTACCGTCGATCAGCTTTTAATACTTTGCCGCCGTGGTCGATTCTTTCACAAGGCAAAAACTCGAGTCGGTCATACCGTTGCCTCTTTCTTGCCTTGTCGACGTTGTCGTTCCTTCACGAGCAAAATAAGATATCGCGATACCAGATAATGGCCATGGATGTTGTTATATAGTATCGTGCTTGAGCAATTTAAAACAATCTGTACACATCTAACCGGAATTTGTTCAAGAAAAAAGCAGGTTTCTACAATTTAATTTAAAAACTAGGAATTGATTCAATTAAAGAAATTAGAAATGTTCTGAACGCAACCTGGAGTTCAAGACAATTAAATCTTAACCTAATAAATACCTGTTTGCTATTCTTTTAACCATGTAATACATCTATTCTTACAACTAACTAGAGATTTAGTAGAATTTATATTGTCTGACAAATGCAGACACGATTTTCGATCACTGTTCAAATTTGTGTTTAATACTTAATTCTGTGAAATCTTATTAACAAGTCATTGGTCTAAAGTTGATTATTTTACAATTAAAAAAGAATGGGTTTTCTGTGCTTTAAAAAATGTTGGATTGGATGAAATAGCACCTTGATATTTCTGTATCATAGTTCTTTTGTCTTTAAGATAGCATTTGTTATAACTAAAACAACAAACAGCTGCATACGTGCAAGTAACTGTTGGACTAGTCAGAATCAGGACTGAGCTAGGATTTATCGTGAACCTTTTGTTTAGTTCATATGATACGAAATTTTGACGGCAATAAATCTGGCGTCCAAAATTGGTACCCTGGAAATGGCGTCGATCAAATTTAGATCCTTAATATTCAAAAGAACTTATGAAAATTCCCCATCCTTAATAATTCTTATCTTATTATAGCGTAAACATTAGATTTCTCCTCATGATCAAACTTGCTTTTTCATTTACAAGTCTTGCAAAATAACAAATTTATACTGCACAATTTAAAAACAGATTTATTGAGATGGTAAATAAATGCAGTTTAGACCAAGTTGTCGCCCTTCCTACTAGAGAATCAACCACTCTAGATATCTTCCTCACTAATAGACCATCTTGGTTAACAAGTGTGAGCCTCTTCCTCGCGCACAAGCAACAATAATATAGTATCTATTTTCAATCCTATGTCAACGAGACCGCTCATACTACCAAATAAGAAGATCTACATTTGAAAACGGGCTAATATCGCCCAAAGACTTCAAAAATACAAGCAGAATAAGAAAGACTCACAAAAAGCGTGTAAGAAGGCACATCATGTGCATGACATCATAAACCCAGAACAGAGGGCGAATCTGAATAAGTTTTAACAGCAAATGTTGTAACAGTGCAGGAGTAGCACCTCTCAGGAACACTAGTGAACTCACCTACTCAGACAACAAAAAGAAGGCAGACATTTTAAACAACCAGTTTTCCTCAGTCTTTAACAGTAATGAATATAAGTCAACTATAAAAGAAATGAGGTGTCAATCATTGTAAGCGATGGAGAACATCAATATCTGAAAATGGAATACATAAGTTAACATCCTACCTAAACATTCGGCACAAGACATCAGAACTTAGCCGAAGTCGTTCATGCTTAAAATATAGTTCACAGTGACCTAATTTCTATTGGGTGGTGTAGCCCTACCCAAGACCAATCTGGTGGTGAAATATCATTGACCCCCAACATCTAGTATTTGAGTAATGGACATTTACCAAGAACTTAACCCAAGTGTTACGGACGTACGGATGTACGGACGGACGGACGGATAAGGGTAAAACTATATGGCCGATCCACATACGTGGTCGGGCCATAAATAGGGCCATACAACGACGCTCAGCCGGATTCCTGATAAACGACTATACAAAAGAACCATGCAGTAGTGTAACATCAATTATACAAGAGCTTTACTGGACCACCCTACAGGAAAGAATAGAGCTTAGAACAAAGTCCTCATGTTCTTTCTATAGTACATGGTCTAGTTGCAATACCATCATTGCACATCCAGCCTATGATATCAACAGCAAGAGGCCATAGTCATAGGTTCTTCGCATCATTCGCTAGGACCCTAGTTTATCACTACTCATATTCAGGATCTGGAATGGACTTCCACGTTGACTAGCTAGCTGCACCACCCTGGAAGCATTCCATGAGGATCTGCGAGACGTCCAGATTCGATATATGTGTTCAGATGTTATTAACCAGTTTTAAACAAATCACAGCACTGTAAATATCATTTCACACATCAATGTCGCACCTGCGTCAAGTCTGAAAATACTATATACGAGGGCTGGACTTAAACGGAAGAAGAAGGACAAATACATTGTAATCGAAATGTTCAACATTCTTATGGACAACACTTTTGAAAACTTTGGTGGACGTAATTTTCAGCAGATAATCGTTATTCCAATAGGCACTAATTATGCACCATTGCTTGCTGAGTTGTTTCTTCTTTCATCAGAAGTGTGGTTTAAATCCAGTAAAGTACGATAATACAAACTCTCTATGACAAGCTAACATCTCTTTGAAAGAGTCCCGTTTTGTCTATTAGCACGCGATGACTTCCGTTAACTCCCTGGGTAACGACAGCAACCAAAGAGCAACATAACTTTGTGTCAGGTATTTGTGTATCAGGAGTGACGCTCTATCCCGCGAAAACCATATGATACACTCATACCGAATGTGTTGCGATGTGCAATACCCATAGGCTAAAATTTAGTGGAACGAATGTTGCTACATCGAACGGAAGTTCAGTCATCATGTTTGTCATTGAGCTTTGTTTGTACGAAGTTTTCCTTAAGTGTCAATTATGTGGTGTAAATAAAAAAAAAACATGAAGCAGACTGTCAAGAACCAAAAAGTCAATCTCCGATTCCTCGGAAATGACATGCAGAACTCACCAAAACTAGCATTGTTTATAGTGAAAATACATCATCAATATAACCTAGAATAAGCAAGTCTATGGTCCTTTTGATTAATGTGATTGTAAGAGGTCCGCTTTATATGAAGAAAGAAATCAGCAAGCAATGGTGCTCAATCGTTGCACAGTTGGATGCCAATAGTTTGCTGAAAAACACGTCTACCAAACCGTATAGTTACGTTGTCAATAAAAAAGTATAGCATTTCGATTATTTGCTTTTCTGTGGACTTTTTACTAGACTCATAATTAAATAACATAATCGACGATCAAATATTTGTAGCTTTGTTTTTCGTTCTTTTTTGAAGAAACTACGAAATGTTAGACTGTGTCCATCGAGATTTAAGTTTTGCATGCGGAACTGAATTAACAATGTGGAGTAAATGTTTTAAAATATATGACTTGGAGTGTAAAATGTCTTTCAATTGGTTTGAGTTGGAAGAATCAACATCTGATTTACACTATTTCTATTTCTATTTAATGACAATCATATTATTGTTTGAAGACCGGATCTTATTGCCTTCAATATTAAAAGACTGAAAGAGGTTGAATGGTACATTAGGATGACCGATGAATAAAGCGTTGCTTGTGTGGATTTTATAGAATCAAAGAAAAGTATGGAACGTCTTCATTTTTTTTGTCAACAGAACAGATAAAATACCGGGGTTTTTTTCACACACAAATTATATTATCTGTTGTTGTAGGAAAAAATATCACTAGTAGTTGGATGTGATGTGGACATCAGGAGTGTTGAAAAACAAGAGTCAGTAATATTTATATCAAAACTTGTACTAAATCTAGCCTTTGATTAAATCAGACCTTTTTGAATTTTCAAATTTGAAACGTTCTAGCCGGTGTTACATACTAGTTGTTCCCCCTACTCATCTTTCCCCCGGAAAAATCAGTATATACTGAGATTTCCCTCGGAAATATCGGCATATACTGAATATTCCCCCCTAAAATGGGGACTAAAATTTAGGTAGGAAAAATGAATATATACTAGATTTTCCCCTTTTCGCAAACCTTTACTGATCTTTCCCCTTCATATTTAGTCTTGCTTGATTTAATGTTATATTTTTTTTATCACTTTGTCAATGTAACACTTCTAATAAGGCGCTTTGAGAAAAACTTGATCTATTTGCAAGAATTGTTATCAAGTTCATTTTATTTTTCTTTAATTTTTGGTTTAAACTTTAAATTGTCTAGATTCTGTTTTATGATGCTAGTCTTTTGGCTTTTTGTTTCATAATGTGACATATTAGAAAAAGCATAAACATCAATTTGAGTTAAAAAAAAATTCAAAACAGGCACTGTTTACGAAGCTTTCATGAATAGATAAAATACAAGAACAGAATATTTTGTCTCCCCCAAGAGCAAAACATTTTTAGTCGGTTTGTTAAACAGAAAACAGATAAGTGACAGTCCTGAAAACGCATCCCACTATTTGAGACTCCTACCTAAAGCTAAATACAAAATATCAAAAGCCTGCAAAAAACAGTTGCTGAATACATAAACTGTGACGGACGCACAAACGGACGGACGCCGGTGCATTTCTATGGTCCCGGTCCACGTTATAAACAATACTATTTGTGCAATGGCTTTTCTAGAAGTGGTTCAACAGATATATTGTAGCATTTAAGGCTCTCTTTTTGAGATGATTATGAATAGGTTGATAGATAGTTATTTCTCTGTGTCACGTTCACTACGGAATTAACCATGAACATGTATAAGGAATGGCCAGAAAAGGATGTGCCTGATAAAATGAATTTTTTGAAATTTTTTGAAAACTGAAATTCGCATTGCCTTTACATTCTTAAATCTAAGCAGATAGAATTTTTGTTTGCACAGAACGTGCACACAAACACTTAAGATTTACCTTCTCATATCTTTACAAACATCTTTGAATTCCCAACCGCACTATATATACTAATCAAAAAAGAATACTCTTAAACTAAAACTCATTATTAGTTATTATCTTAAAGATATTGAAAGCCTCACCTTTTTCACAGTTATTAATAGTGCAACGGTTTTGAATTCTGAGAGGAAGACCAGTATGGCGGAAAAACACATACCAGATTTTCCCATGGGGAAAACGTAGTATATACTCATTTTTCCCCGGGGGAAAATCTAGTATACACTAGATCTCCCGGGGGGAAGCTGAGTATATACTCATTTTTCGGGGGGAAATTCTAGTATGGGGGAAAACTAGTATGTAACACCGGTACAAATGATAAATATCGATGCTTGTAGATATAACAGTTAAAATTTAGTCATCAACAACACAATCAACAACGCAATGACCTACCAATGTACTCTTTACCAAAGACGTGAATGCATATACGGCATGACTTTGTCTGGTAAAGGCCGACAATGACATTTATTAACATTCTAAGCGGCCCTTCCGTGAGGAGAAAAGAATTTCCAAACATCTTTATTTAACAATTATCACCTTTTTGTGTCAAATTAAACGTGTAATTCTCACTGCATCATATCGACCAGTATTATTTAATCAGAACTTGTCATTCTTTGAAAGATTGGGTTTATATTGTAAGCGACATTACAGAATACGGATAAATTATTTCATTAATCATTGAAGAAAAGAAGGTCTTCGTGTCAGAATTCTGCATTGGTTTGACTGGCAGCTCACTGCTGTTTCATCTCCTTCCAAAGAATCATTGATTTCCAAGACTATAATATGCTAATAAGCATAAAGTGGCGTTTATATTCAGTTTATATTGTGAACTGTTGCCTGTTTCATTACTGCAAGCTGATGTCTGACGTACTCACTGGGCTGCAATGTTTTGTAGAAAACCAATTTACTAATGAAGATGGTAGCTTTAATCATTCCATCAAACTTTTATGGAATTGGTGCCTTTTCTGTAAAATACATATAAACTGGAGTTTATTGAATTGGTAATATAAGGACTAAGTTCTGAAAAGCACTGAATATTTGGTTTACTCAGAAATATGCATTCATAAATGCATTAGGCTCATTGGATTGTAATAAAATATCACACAAGAACTAATCTTCTAGAAAATGTCTAAATATTTCACTGCTTTTTGCAGAATCCACAATAAACGAAATATATGTTAATATTTCAAAATATCTACTAAACCGATGTAAATTCATAAAGCAAATCATTATCATTATACAAGCTTTGCGTTAACATTTGAAGCCAATGGCTCTCAGAACATTAATTCGATTAAAGGCCACGCAAGTACAAATAATTGGTAGTTGATTACACTAAGACTTACTTTGTAATCAATGAATCTAAAAAAAAAAAAGAACAAATATACAGAAGACCAAATTATCGACAACATATTTGTTCACTTTGGTGGACGTTTTTTTTCCCAGCAAACAATAGTGATTCCAAAGGGCACTTATTGTGCACCTTTGCTAGCAGATTTGTTTCTTCATTCATATGAAGTGGACATCTTACAATCTGTTTTAGACAAACAAGATCATAGATTTGTGTTTTTTTTAACCTCACTTTCCATTATATTGACGCTGTCCTTTCACTGAACATTTCTCGATTTGGTGACTTTTTACATCTCATATATTCTCAGGAACTTTTAAAAGATAAAGGACTCAACGGATTTCATGATTATTTAGATCTTCATCGAAATAGACTCTCAAGGAAAACTTTCAACAAAGCTCTATGACAAACGTGATGACTTCAACTTACCAATCGTCAACTTTCCCTTCTTGTGTAGCAACATCTTATGGAGTTTACGTATAACAATTGATTCGGTATTTCAGAGCTTGCGGGAATTACACCGATTTCCTTGGCTGAGCGTCACGTTTGATACATATTGTTAACACAGGGTTATGTTGCTCCTCGGTTGGTGTCGTCACTCAAACATTTTATAGTAGACATCATGCACTCATAGACAAATATGAGATTTCTATCTCTCAGATGAGTGAAGATGTTGGTTTGTCTTGGGGTTTTGTTTTGTCTTCCTTTACCGTACTTGACACACTGAATTGGAAATTGGCAGCGCGAGGGGTTTGCTATAGCAGTTTACTCTCATTACGACTGGAGTTCGCGTTGTTTATTGCTATTCAGTGGTTTTTGTGTTTCCGTGTTTTATAAATGTTGCGTGTTTTTTTTTTTTGTCCTAAGCTTGTTTGTGTTTGCTGTTTTGTCTCTGCCCTTTCGGACTTTGATATATGGATGCCCCATTGATACCTCTTTTTCGTCCATTTTAAGGTCATATTAGCTTGTTGATGCTACATTTTCTATGACTTCCCGCGTACTTCCGTTGCCTGATGACATCATGGCCACTTCAATACCATGCACTCTTGAATTAGAGTTTTGTTGCATTCTATCAAGGACTACATACCGTCACCATTTGATCTCTGTACAAAGTCTAGGTATAATAGTATCTCTGTTCATGGTTCATGCTTGTTTCCTTGTTATATCCCCTGCTTGAAAAGTGGGGGCATAAAGTGATAGGGGTGTCTGTCCGTGTGTCCTTTCGGTACACTTTAGAGTACCCATCTCTTGTCCACAACTCCTCCTAAACCCCTTGATGGATTTTCATGAATTTTTCACACAATCTATGTGACTTAATGTAGATGTTTCTGTCATAAGCCATTCACTAGTTTCTGTTATTAGCCATTCAATGGTTTCTGTCATTAGCCATTCGCTAGTTTCTGTCATTTGCCATTCACTAGTTTCTGTTATTAGCCATTCACTAGTTTCTGTCATTAGCCATTCAATGTTTTCAGTCATTAGCCTTTCGCTAGTTTCTGTCATTACCCATTCACTAGTTTCTGTCATTAGCCGTTCACTAGTTTCTGTCATTCGCCATTCACTGGTTTCTGTCATTAGCCATTCACTAGTTTCTGTCATTAGCCATTCACTAGTTTCTGTCACTAGCCGTTCACTGGTTTCTGTCCTTTACTATTCGCTGGTTTCTGTCATTAGCCGTTCACTAGTTTCTGTCATTAGCCATTCACTGGTGTCTGTCATTAGCAATTCACTGGTTTTAGTCATTAGCCATTCACTGGTTTTTGTCAGTAGCAATTCACTGGTTTCTGTCATTAGTCATTCACGAGTTTCTGTCCTTTACTATTCACTGGTTTCTGTCATTAGCCGTTCACTAGTTTCTGTCATTAGCCATTCACTGGTGTCTGTCATTAGCCATTCACTAGTTTCTGTCATAAGCCATTCACTGGTTTCTGTCATTAACCATTCACTAGTTTCTGTCATTAGCCTTTCACTGGTTTCTGTCGTTAGCCATTCACTGGTTTCTGTCATTAGCCATTCACTAGTTTCTGTCATTAGCCATTCACTAGTTTCTGTCATTTACCATTCACTAGTTTTTGTCATTAACCATTCACTAGTTTCTGTCATTAGCCATTCACTAGTTTCTGTCTTTAGCCATTCACTAGTTTCTGTCGTTAGCCATTCACGGGTTTCTGTCATTAGCCATTCACTAGTTTCTGTCGTTAGCCATTCACGGGTTTCTGTCATTAGCCATTCACTGGTTTCTGTCATTAACCATTCACTAGTTTCTGTCATTAGCCATTCACTAGTTTCTGTCATTAGCCATTCACCAGTTTCTGTCATTAGCCATTCACTAGTTTCTGTCATTAGCCATTCACTAGTTTCTGTCATTAGCCATTCACTAGTTTCTGTCGTTAGCCATTCACTGGTTTCTGTCATTAACCATTCACTAGTTTCTGTCATTAACCATTCACTAGTTTCTGTCATTAGCCATTCTTCAGTTTCTGTCATTAACCATTCACTAGTTTCTGTCATTAGCCATTCACTAGTTTCTGTCGTTAGCCATTCACGGGTTTCTGTCATTAGCCATTCACTAGTTTCTGTCGTTAGCCATTCACGGGTTTCTGTCATTAGCCATTCACCAGTTTCTGTCATAAGCCATTCACTGGTTTCTGTCATTAGCCATTCACTGAAAGTTAGATCGTGTACTGGCCAAGTAAAACAAGATGAAAGCCTGCTTTGTCCTCTCCTGTTTAATGTATTGAATGGTTAATGACAGAAACTAGTGAATGGCTAGTGACAGAAACTAGATTTTGATTAAAATGCCCCAAATAGTTGTTGGGGAAAGGTAACTCTCCCGGGTAACTCTTCCTTTTTTGCGGCAGAGTTACAATACGGTCAATACTCTCAAATGGTGGCATTACTTTGCGGATACTATATTATGTTCAAAGTATTTGTTAGTATGTATGTTGTCCATAATTCCCCTGCCTTATGGAACTCTGCATTCATTTGATAAACTCCTGTGGCCCTTCCACATTTTTCATGTTCAAAAGGGCTCATTCCTATGGGGTTCATATATTGCATGTCGAAACTTTTGAATCATTCATATTTGAAAAAAAAAGCTTTCTCTCCACAAAGTTGAGTATTATTTTATTTCCATTTGTCCGTCTGATATACAATTCAAAGTATATATTTTGTAAGAAAGCTTAATGTTTTAAAATTTCCGGAAACTTTTGGTTATTTGTTTAATAAAGCTAAAACTACATCTCTGGTATGATTAAACCTCATATGTCCAAGAGGAGATGTAGATAGACCGGAGAGATTAAGACTGATCAGAAGGGTTTTGATTTGGTACCTGAATTTCAAAGGAAAAGGTGTGTTGGCCCATGCAGGTTAAGTGTTGCTGCTTCTTTTTCATCAGTCAGCTTGTACACGTGTATCATACTTTCATAGCTAAAAAGGCACTCTAGTTTACATTTTGGCTAGTTTATATTGAGTTTAAAAATATCCTGTAACTCTTTTAGATACTGTATATTCTTGAAAGAATTTACTTAATCTTTTCTATCCTTTAAGAAAATTGCATCTATCTGATATCCATTCTTCTTTTCTTTCTCCTTGGGTCAAGAGTTGTATCCCTAACATGATGATATGCTGTTCATCGTCGTCTTTATTCAGCTTATAAAGACTTTTGAAGCTAATAATCTGAAATGAAGATGTATTAATGTGTTGGTCTTTGATATTTTCTAAGTTTTAGTCATATCTCTGCTACTTCTAGAGTGTGATTACCTCCGACGTATACACTCATGCAACTTAGACTTCCCTTCTACATTCTTGGTGATGACTGCATATTCAGTTTTTTTTCTGTGTACGCCAATGTGTCCATCTAGACAAACATGTGCATGATGGATTTCTCTTGATCACCATTACAATCGCCACACTTTTGTTTATTTTTTTTCTCTGTGTTGGAATTGCCCACTTCTATATAAATCTCCTCGTATCAATATTACATCATGAGATGGCATTACTACAAAAGGCACTTTTTCTCCTCGTCAGAATCCACCTTTGAAATATGTCTGTATATATATGGTTATGTCGTAGTCTACTACTGAATGAACTGATAGCACGAGTGAATTGCAGTTCTAACTGCCACAAGAGTCTGAGTTTATGGCCATGACCTTAAAAAAAACTTTACAAAACATTGTAAACATTTAACGCTATAAAAGTAATTTTAATTCGTAAAATTAACGCTTTCTAACAAGAATCACAACATTAACATGGTCTATATCATAACCTTTTTGCGCTTTTTTCGCTTTTTTACTTTTTGTCAGTATTTGCTTTTATACTGTTTTGTTTTTATTTCTTTTCCTTAACTTTTTGACGTTGATCCCTTTTATACCATAAGCTCTCTCTCTTTCGATATTTTTTTTCGTTGATATTGTTTGCATGTTTTTCATACTTTTTTAAAAATGTCTCTCCGATTTAATCTTTTCAAGTATTTGTTGTATTTCGCCCCTTCTGGTGGATTCGACAAATTAAAGTTGGTCTAAAATTATTTGAATTGAGTAAGTCTTTATATATTCATAATGACATTAGTTCAAGTTGGAGTATGATTATGATATCGAAAGATGAAAACATGTAGGTTATTTTTTCTTCTTCTGATTTGACAAATCGTAGGACTTGATTTTGCTTAGATTTCCACATGTTCGAAAAGATAAGCAGTGCATTTTGATAATAGAAGAATAAGTGTACGGGACAAAACCTACAATATAAACTTAGATTTAAAACACCCACAATGGAAAACAGCCAGCAGCCTTCAATGTGACCAGCGGTTGCTGTTCGCTTTTTTTTCAAATTGCCCCTCGATTGAAATTAAACTACATATGATTCAAGCCCAATCCTAAAGTGCAATGAAAGGCCTTCTTCTTGACAAAAAACAATTAACAGTTCTATCCGAAATATTGGAACTATTTGAAAATAATTTCATATTCTAAATAAAAGGATTTGAATACGAAGCTTTCTGAAATAACTCTTGAATTTTCATGTTTTCCGCAAAAATCGGTTTGAACAAACTGTGGGACTTTATCAAAATGGTACTACCTGATTGTTTTTTATGCAAAAATGTTTGTCGCTCCACAGTAAAGTTGTTGAATAAATGAACTTTAACTTGATGCCAACAATGGCGGAAAAATTACTTTACTAAACTATCAAACAAGCTGCTGAAATTTACTAACTCATCACTAAGCGAAATCTGCCCAAAGTCTACGCATTCTATTTTTCTTGAAAAACACTTTTTACCCTTATTTTGAGAATGACATCATAAATCATATGTGACCGTAAATTGCATTATGCAAAGTTTTGCGAAGTTCAGGCTTGTAACAAGACTGCAAGATCGACCGTTTCGTTAGTTCAGGTAGCCTAGCTAAGTTATTTTACGCCAGACGTGCATTTTTTCGTAAATTTACGGAGTTTTTATAAATTTTGCGCATTTTCTTTAAAAGAAAAATATTAAAAAGTTATGATTTCAAAATTATTACTTTTAGTATGAAGGTTCAATATATTTATTGCATTGAAAGCCTGTAAAAGGCAAATTTTAAAAGTTTTTATCCCAATTATCGGAACTATTTGAAAATAATTTCATATTAAGGATTTGAATACGGTTCTTTCTGAAATAACTCTTGAATTTTCATATTTTCCGCAAAAGATCGGCTTGAACAAACTGTGGGACTTTTTCAAAATGATACTACCTGATTGTTTTTTGTTTTTGTTTTTTTGCAAAAATGTATTAGGCTCCACTGTAAACTTGTTGAATAAATGAACTTTAGCTTGATACCAACAATGGAAAAACTACTTTACTAACTGACTATCAAATAAGCTGCTGAAATCTACTAACTCATCAACTTGCGACGTTCAGGCTTGTAACAAGGCTGCAAGATCGACCATATCGTTAGTTCAGGTAGCCTAAGTTATGTTACGCCGGACGTGCATTTTTTCGTGAATTTACAGAGTTTTTATAAATTTTGTGCATTTTCTTTTGAAAGAGTGAGTGAGTGAGTTGGTGTTTTACGCCCAATATTAAAAAGTATGCAGGTTCAATATATTTATTGTATTGAAAGTCTGTAAAAGGAAAATTTCGACAGGAACAAGCAGTAATAATACATATATAGACGCTATATCGTGCGTAACGTTATAAGGGAGCAACCATTTGATTTTTAGGGGTTTGCATCCTGCCTTTTTATTTTCGGAAAATTGGAGCCTGGATTTTATTGCGCGCAATTATTTCATTTATTAATTCATCATACATTTTCTTCGCCAAAAACTGTATCCTGCTCATTTTTTAGTTTCAAAGCACCGTCCTGTCTTTTTATTTTCTGATTTTTGCTATCCTGCCTTTTACTTCTTTCTTCAGGGAAGATTAGTGTTTTCTAGTAAATGTGTTGCCCTTTCATTTGTTATCATTTTATTTATTTGTTCAGGCCCGTACACAGGATTTTCCTAAGGGACCCGTGCGAAATAGACTTTTTCAAACTTGAATCAAAACGCCGAGTTTAATAGTGTCTGTTAGTTTTCAAACGGGGGTGCGACCGCACCCCCGCACCCCCTCTCCTGTTGTTATGTATATGTCTCAATTTCCCCAAAAGAGTCTTTAGAATTTTGAAAATAATCAAAGGGCCGAAATAAGAAACAAAGTGGCGATATATGTGGCTGCACAGTTTAAGCCAATCAAAATCGACGATACTAAATATTATTTCACAAATCTGATTGGTTGAATTCGAAAGCCCACCATTATTCGAATGTTGACATTTATTATATTTTAAAAAATGAAACCAAAAAGTGAAAAAGAAAAAAATCAGCACATCCAAGTTGCTGTTCGATGCAGGTATTTCAATTAAGCTTTTCAATTCTATTTTTTTTTTCACTTATTTGCGATATGTACACTGCAGTACACTACAAATTACAACGGCACACACGTCATTTCATTTTTTTCTACAGCATTCAGGATCAGGATAAATAAAACTATAGTACGTTAACCTACACAGGTATATGCCCTGGCCTTTCGGGTTTTGGGTGACGAATATGTCCTTAGCAGTTTTTAGCTTGTCCACAGGGAAAGTCCACTTAAGAGGGCTCAGAATTAGAAACCTGTCATTTATCAAAATCAAGCATTGTATACTTGATTTTGCCTGAATAAATATTATTATTATTTTTCAGCTAGGCAGCATGTAATAGTCAACATCATCAGGTTAGGTACAAGTGCCAAACCAGTTACTATAGGTAGATCAATCGAGCTAGGTAAGCTTGACCGAGCTTTAAATTATTTTCTCCCTTTGCTGTCATTTGGCACTTGTACCTAACCTGGTCATTGATTGACCGAGTGTGGAAATTAGAAAATAGATACATAATTGTGTAGTGTTCTCCAGTCCATGGTTGAATGGGGCATCTCTTTTTTAATAGAATAATAAAAGGGTTGTCAGTCTGTAATCGCAAACCAGAGTGGTGCAAAGTGTTGGGAAAAATATCACAATCAACCCTTCTTAGTGCCGCAGGTTGTCATCAGAGTAGGATACCTAGAATTCCAATGCAGGAAACTAAATTGTCTGATCCTACCCATGTAGATGGTTTCTCCTTTTTCCAGTGGCATTCAAAATTCCCCTCCCTGATTGGCCTTGGTCCCAATACGTGATTTTCGAGTTCATTGCTTTTCCAAAAAAAAATCCCTTAATTACAGAAATTCTCACGTGGTTTTACAAGTTTGTGAGTCAAACTGGTTTGCTGCCCCATAGACTTATTCAAAACTTGAAAAGCGATTGTTGGTTCATGAAAACAATAATATCTCTATTAAAACAGTAAATACTTCAAGTGAATGAAAAAATATTCTTATACATGTATGTGTAGAATTGTTACAAAAATTTGAGATTCTAACATTAATAAACAACAAAGCAATGTTTATTTTGATTTATTGCTCTTTATTGCACCGGAATGCCTAGAAAAAAAATATAAGAACTTTTTTTGGATTCCACAGCCATTGGCACTAACCTGAAACTGACATATTTCCTATGCTTCATCGTCATTTCATGATCATCTCCATGGAATAGCGGAATTCTTGCTGCTTGGGAATAAAGCAAAAACTAATTACTAAATTTCAAAAAGATTTTTTAACAAAATGTTTTAAATTTAAGACCTAACTGAGATACATGTAAGACACCTGACCAGTACAGAATACTGTCAAGTTTATTTACATTGTATGAATTAAAATTTGTTAGATAACATTTACAGAATTGCGTCAGTGTAGTGTCAGAGACCATCTAAAATGTAACATGAATCGATGACTATGTCCAGCCAGCTATGACTTTATATCCATTTCTCCATAAGAAATATGGGTACCATGAAATTGGCATTAAAATGCTCATTGTTGCAACAACTCCATATGCACTATCAATCCTCTAGTGACTGAATATACAGAATCATATCAGATCCAAGTTTTTTCATTGTAGTATTATGATTAAACATGTTCATTGTGCATGATTCTGTGATGTAGACAGACTCAGTCATACTGGTATGATATGTTGAATTGATATTGTATTTGTGAATTTTATATTTCAGGGGTATCAATACAAATGAGAAACGCCAAGGTTCATATTCAGTTGTTGATACAAATGGAGACAAGAAAGAAGTGACTGTCAAAGAGCGTCTGGGGATAAACCCAACTACCAAAACCTACAACTTTGACCATGTGTTTCCACCCGCTGCTACACAGCTTCATGTCTATAAGAGTATTGTCATTCCTATTATTGATGAAGTCTTACAAGGCTACAACTGCACTATATTTGCGTAAGTTCATGTACATTTAGTTGATGTGCATTGTGTTAGGCCAAACAAAATAAATGTGTGTGTTTCTGGTTTCCCTACTGTACCTAACTTAGTTTTTCAGGCCGACCCTAGACTTTTTATTGCCATTTTTGCTAAAGAATGGTTTAGCTTGAAATTTACTCCCCATTAACTCAAGGTAAAAAATTAAAATGATAAAAGTAATGCCTACCTTCCTACCAACTTTATTTTTTTGGGGGGTGGGGGCATGAAGCCAGGCACACCCAACCCTACCTATAATTTTATGTCTACCCTAAAGTTTTTTTGTCTTTTTTAAAACAAGGTTCATTAAATTTTGAGATGTCTTCCCATTACTACAATGGAAAAAAAATCCTACCTACCCTTCCTGACTTTTCAAACCCTGTCACCCCAAACACACAATTCATTTTTTGGCCCCTAGTTTAAAATCAATTACCAGACTGAAAGCAAACTTGTTTTCCTTCGAAAGAATTTCAACAAATTAAACTTCATGAACTTTAGAATTATAAATTAAAACAGTTTAATGAGAGCAAACACATGCATATGTAAGTAGGTCGGCTCTTTGTTTGTCTAATTGTCTTAGCTTTGGACAGACTTCACATTGAATTAAAAGGATACAAGAAAATTTAAATCTAATTTGATAACAAAAACTATCATGAATAGGTATAAAATCAAAAACATTGATAGCCGTTATTTATAACTATATCAAATGTATAAAGTATATGAAATGATTTTTTTTAACTGATGCAATTATATCTATTATGGTTAAAAGTTTTATGTAGTAAAATATATGAAAATGCTATGTATTACTGTATCCTACCATGTCTTCTCTATAGGTATGGACAGACAGGAACAGGGAAGACGTATACCATGGAAGGGGAGAGAACCAATGACCCAACCATATCCTGGGAAGACGATCCATTGGCTGGTATCATTCCCAGAACCATGTATCATATATTTGAAAAACTGCAGAGACAGGTATTATACAGCTAATCTACCTAAATGTTCTTGAATTATTGTATTTATTTGTTTAATTTTTAAGCTGAAGAGCATCTGTAAAATCTGTCTGGAAATAAGAAAGATGATATAAATAAATTACAAGAACACATGAAATTAAAAAAGAGAAATAAAAATTATACTTAAACCGTAAACATCATAATATATATTTTTCCCATGTGATATTCTGTTAAAATTCTTGCAATAAAAAAATGTATGAAAAATAAAAAAGCTGACAGACTGCACGAAGAAATGAGTGAACACAAGATAGCTGTCTAGCCAACAAGTTCATCATTATAAAGGTTGAAAATAAATTTTGATTGGTATTTGTTATTGATTTTTATACCCCCGCTTCGAAGAAGAGGGGGGTATACTGTTTTACCCTTGTCCGTTCGTCCGTTTGTCCGTTCGTCCTTTCGTCCGTAACAAAACTTCCGTCGCAGTTTTCTAAGCAACTACATGAGATACAGTTTTGATATTTTGTATATAGCTTTATCCTATAGTGCCATATGGTGTATACCGATTTTATGCTCCTAGGTAGTTTACTTCCTGTTAACCGAATACTTAGGTTTTTACACATAATGGACATAAATGCAAAATTCCCGTCACATTTTCCCAAGCAACTACATGAGATAGAGGTCTGATATTTTATATATAGCTTAATCCTATAGTACCATATGGTGTATACCGGTTTTATGCTCCTAGGTAGTCTACTTCCTGTTTACCAAATACTTAGGTTTTACACATAATGGACATAAATGCAAAATTTCCGTCACATTTTCCCAAGCAAGTACATGAGATAGAGGTCTGATATTTTGTATACAGCTTTATCATATAGGACCATATGGTGTATACCAATTTCTGGTCGTAGGTAGACTACTTCCTGTTTACCGAATACTTAGGTTTTTACACATAATGGACATAAATGCAAAATTTCCGTCACAGTTTCCCAAGCAACTACATGAGATAGAGGTCTAAATTTTGTATACAGCTTTATCCTATAGATCCATATGGTGTATAGTGATTTTATGTTCCTAGGTCAACATTTTCCTGTCTACAGAGTATTCAAGCTTGTATGCGTGGCTTAGTTTGGGGAGCGGGGGTATCACTAGTGAGCATTAGCTCACAGATTTACTTGTTTTTCCTTTTTTCAGGACGTTGAGTTTTCTATCAGAGTATCATTTTTAGAACTTTACAACGAGGAACTGTTTGATTTGCTTGGCTCTACTGATGATCCTCTAAGACTAAAGATATATGAAGACAGTACAAGAAAGGTTGTTGTTTATTTTAGGTTAAGATTTTAAACTTAAATAAAGGAAGCAAATATATACACAGACAACAAAAAAAAGGCATTGAGAGCTAACAACTAAAACTAAGTTCTCTTTTCCAATCAAACACTAATAAGATACTATAATTGGGTAAGAAGAGCATATTGCTGGCTATAGATGGATACACCATTAAAAGAAATTAAGTTCAGATACAATGTTTTTAATTAGTTCCCTACCGGCGAAAGCCAAAGGGGACTATAGGTTTGCGCTCCGTCCGTCTGTCCATCCGTCTGTCATGCTTCAGTTTTCCGCAATTTTTTTCTAAACGCTTATAGATAATGATCTGAATTTTTGTATTTGAGTTTACCTTGATGAGTTACAGATCAAGTTCGAGTTTCGTGCTGGTCCACAAATTTTAATTGGAGTTATGGCCCTTTGAACTTTGAAAATTCACTAAAATTTCAGTTTTCCGTACTTTTTTATCAACGCTTATAGATAATGAACTGATTTTTGGTATGTGAGTTTTCCTTGATGAGTTACAGATCAAGTTTGAGTTTCGTGCTTGTCTTCAAATTTTTATGGGAGTTATGGCCCTTTGAAGTTTGAAAATCCATTGCAATTTGACAAATTGGTACCAGTGACTATAATATGAGGCCGGTAGGGGACTATGTATTGTTTTGCAATACTCTCAGAATGCTTGTTTTATGTGTTTTATGTTAAATGTAGAAATACATGTTGTAGCTGTTTTTTAATGAACTATTTATCTTTCCAGGGTTCTGTTATCATCAATGGATTAGAAGAAGTCGTAGTAAGGTCAAAAGATGAAGTGTTCCAGATTATTGAAAGAGGTTCTGCTAAAAGACAAACTGCTTCAACTTTGATGAATGCAAGTTCAAGGTTTGTATTGTCAGTTTGTTTCTTGTGTACACTTCAGTGCTGTCCGGGTTATAGAATTGATGTTTAAATAAAACAGACCCTGGCTAAACATAAAAGCTGTTCCAATATTGAATGATATAATCTGGCTTGGGAGAAACTTCTTTTTATAAATTATGTGTAGTCAGTTTCAGACAATGTTTTTTTTGGTGAAGAATCAATCGTGTCAATAGGAAAATATCAAATTAAATTATAGGAGTGTTAGTGTAGTGAAAAAATGCCTCCTGACCTAATTGATAAAATGCTATAAATTTTATGTAATTGAAGATTGAACTTTGGCAAGGGGGTAAATACATGAAAATTGTAATGTTTGAAGAACCACTTTACACAATAATTTAAATTATTGTTCTAATTTTTAATCAAACTGATGGTCATTCTGTTTATTTTCAGTCGTTCCCACACAGTATTTTCTGTCACCATCCATATTAAGGAAAACACAGTGGAAGGAGAAGAGTTGTTGAAAACAGGAAAACTTTACTTGGTGAGATTCACATAAATCCAAGTTTCAAAAAAACAAATTTCCAAAACATAAAATAATGTGATAAAAATGAAAGCGGAACAAACAACTGCTTCATCGTCATCTGTCAAAATATTTTATACATGTAATCTGACTGAAAATGTATTGTTGAAAAAAAAATTGCAAATTATGTACAAATTAAATCTGTCTACTATGAATATTTTAGGCAGTACAGAACACCTATGGGAGAGGCTATAAAACTCTTGGCAAAATAGTTTTATTTGATGATAATTTAAGTTAATCTTTTTAGGTTGACTTGGCTGGAAGTGAAAACATTGGTAGATCAGGTGCTGTGGATAAAAGAGCTAGAGAAGCTGGAAGTATAAACCAGAGTTTACTGACGTTAGGCCGTGTAATCACTGCTCTGGTAGAACATGCTCCTCATATACCTTACAGGTAAGTTGGAAGTATTTACCAGAGTTCAGACATTATTTCGTTTAATCACTGCTCTGTTAGAACATGCTCCTCATATACCTTACAGGTAAGTTGGAAGTATTTACCAGAGTTCAGACATTAGTTCGTTTAATCACTGCTCTGTTAGAACATGCTCCTCATATACCTTACAGGTAAGTTGGAAGTATTTACCAGAGTTCAGACATTAGTTCGTTTAATCACTGCTCTGTTAGAACATGCTCCTCATATACCTTACAGGTAAGTTGGAAGTATTTACCAGAGTTCAGACATTAGTTCGTTTAATCACTGCTCTGTTAGAACATGCTCCTCGTATATCTTACAGGTAAGTTGGAAGTATTTACCAGAATTCAGACATTAGTTCGTTTAATCACTGCTCTGTTAGAACATGCTCCTCATATACCTTACAGGTAAGTTGGAAGTATTTACCAGAATTCAGACATTATTTCGTTTAATCACTGCTCTGGTAGAACATGCTCCTCATATACCTTCTAAGTAAGCTTTAAGTATGAATTGGGTTGATATGTACCTGATATTTTTGGACATGAAACTCATATTTGACATGTTTATACTATAAAAACAGACACGTGTGTTTTGTCCTTACAATTTCAAAAACTATTTGTCTTCATTTCTGGCTATAAAAGACTTATCTACAATAGTTACATTAATTCTCATGCAAATCTTAATTTTGTTTAATATTTTTTTTTGTGCAAAAAATAACACTCAAGGAAAATATCCTTGTTAATCAAATGTTAAGGCACTATATATACTAGATTTACTTTGATACCACAATTCTTTCCATAATTATATTTATTGGCGCATATTGCATCAGAAGATGATTTTTAGGTCATTGATGTATGATAGTTATATTTTACAGGGTTGCCACACATCCTTGAAACCTGGAAAAACCCTTGAATTTCATTTGTCAGTTCAAGGTCCTGGACCTTGAATTTTGAAAAAAAAATGAAAATATCCTTGGAAAACCCTGAAATTTGATAGTTCCACACTCAAAGGTTCATGATTGAACTGTTTCACAGAAAATTTCATCGGGGTACAGAAATTTTGACGACTATTTTCATCCTTGAAAATGACTTAAAATACCCTTGAAAAGTCCTGGAAAAACCCTTGAATTTTGCAACAACAAAATAGTGGCAACCCTGATTTTAGTGAAATCCAATCAGACAATTATTTCACAAAGTTTGTGTGTGAATTAATACTCGCTGTTCATGGATTAGAGTTGAAAGAAAAGAGTTGTTTAATCCTTTTAATTATGCTTTGTTTTTGTACTTTTTGTAGAGAAAGCAAGCTGACAAGGTTATTACAGGATTCACTTGGTGGAAAGACGAAGACCTCAATCATAGCTACCATTTCTCCTGCTTCTTGTAACTTAGATGTAAGAAACTGACAATCAAGTCGAGGGTTGAAGTAGAATGCTGGTCTTTTTAAAACACTTTCTGTAAAAATATTTTTGTATTTACTAAAAATATCAAGTGAACAATTTTTTTTATTTCATGCATATTTTCATTATTTTGAGTTGTGTTGTAAAAAGTAACCATGGATAAATGAAATTATATTTGCAAAGTTTTGTTTTGACAAAGTCATCTATGTCGTAATTTTTTTTTAGTACTAAAGACTTGATATTTAGCTTAATTTACCTGTAATGTATAGTAAGGATTTTGTCTGTTTCTCATGTACATGTACTTCCTGCAAGTCGCATCTTTTCTACACAAGGTTATAAATCATGAAATGTTTGTGATTACAGGAGACATTGAGTACACTGGACTATGCCCACAGAGCTAAGAACATCACAAACAGACCGGAAATCAACCAGAAACTTACCAAGAAAGCTTTGTTGAAGGTTTGTCTGTGTCCCATATATTAGAGTAGAAAGGCATTGTGGCTGTTCATCTGTTAAACTTCTTTTATGAGCTACTCATCTTATGTTCCCATATGCACCAGCTATTTTAAACCTGAACGAAACAGAAAACATAATAACACACAAAACAACTGAACAGCAGTCAACAACATGAACTCAAGTTTGATTGATAATAAACTCATGTACCAATTGGAATCCAGATTGTTTGCTGGAAAATATGTCTACCAATCTGTACAAAAATGTTGTCGAGAAGAAAATTGAGCATATCCTCTGTAAATTTGTCTAAGTCTCATTGATTGAAATCTTTGTATAATTGACTACTACATGTGTTTTTCATTCTTTTTGACAAAATTGCATTTAATCAGGTGTGCCAATCAAGATTTGAGTTGTGCATGTGGAATAGAAGTATAATGTGTGGAGAAATAAAACATTTTGATGCTGTTACAAGATGAAGCTTGTTTTTACTTGGAATGTAAACTTTGCTTTTCTAAGACAAAGCATTCTAGAACTACATGGGTTTTCAATAAGATAATAAGCGATATTTTTAGTCATGAATGTGACTCACAATTATTTCAGTTGAATTCTTTGCTTTAGCATATAATACTTTCAAGTTAAAAATACATTGTGTTATTAGGGATGAAATGATACTCTGAAGTACTGAAAATCCACAGTATTTTGATGAATTGAAAAATAATGTTTGTCTTTGTTTTCTTTGGAAACTAATGCAAAATAAACGCAAAGAATGAAGTTTGATAAAAACAAGAAACAACAATCAATAAATATATGCAACGAAACCATGTACCGCATCATATCGAAAGTAATAGGATCGTTAAGAAAATCTACGGTACGTATCGTATCGTGGGGTTAGTGAATCGTTTCACCCCTATGTGCCATTATATTTTAAAATACTTTTAATTCATTTACCTTTTGTATATTGTTATTGATAATAAACAGCTGCCCAAGACACCTTGAATAAATAAAATAATTCTTAAATAAGTTTTTATCAAATTATGATAAACATTCAATTAGGGAGAATATAATTAAACATAACTATGCATTCAGTATAAATCTGTTGTCATTTTAGGAATACAATGAAGAAATAGAAAGACTGAGGAGGGATCTACAGGCAGCACGTGAAAAGAATGGAATATATATTGCTGAAGATAATTACATGTAACACTTTCCTGAACATATTTTTATTGTTAGGGCCTACATTAAAATGCAGATGTCCTATAGTTTTTACTTTGTCTGCTCATCTGTCAACAATTTCTTTTGGACACTGAAAGTCAAAAACTATTGGCAGTAAAAGTCTGAAAATTTGTACAGTTAATAAGAATGATACAATTCATTGAAATCATTGAATTATTTTGAGGAAAAATATAGAAAATCACAGCCTTTGAAAATTGATATTTGTATATGATAAACTTTATAAAAGCTATAAGGAGTATAGATTCAAAATTTTACTATTAAAGTGATTATAGTACTATTTGAGAATAAACAAATACAATTTTTATTCAAACCTGTCAAAATTTTAGGTTAAATGATGCTTGTGCACAGTTTGTTGGAAAGCAAATTAATTTTCAAATTATCAGTTGTCTTGTGTCCTAAAGCATCACAATTTTATTGGCCGGATTTCACAGAAAGAAAAATTCGGGTTTTAAAATGGTGAATGTTTTGGTATGCAGCATCAGGGTGGGGTCCTTTAACATGGGATACAATTTCAGGTATGTCGCTCACCTACTTCCCAATTAACAAATCCGGCCATTTTTGACTTTGACAGAATTTTTTGCTTGTCAGGCTTCTACATTCTGAGGTCTCTGAATATTAGGCATATAATTTCCTCTTACAGTACAGTATAGTGTAAAGAAATTTAATGCTTGAAACTCATGTACTTCCTGCTCTTTTACAGTGCAATGCAAACGAAGATAACTCAACAACATGACGCAATCAAAGAAATGGAAGAAAAGCTGACAGCACTAACAGAAGAAAGAGATAAGGTACTCATTTAACATTCTTTGTTAAGCCCACTTTGTTGTAACATATAGTTCTATAGTTTGATCTCAATCATTTAAGCTTTCTTAAACCACTATGGCTGGTTGTCATCTGGAATACAGTAGATTATTTTGTTGCCATTAATAATTATAAAGTGCAATATAGGATAATTGTCTGGGTTTTTTTTTGCTGCCTCACAACAAATTTTTGTCAGTTTTCTGAGAAACTGCACTTTGCAGTCTTTTAATATACATGTATGGTGTGTAGCTGTATCCTTTTATACTAAATGATGTTAAGCAACCTATGTCTTTTCTCCTCTTCTCCCTGTTCACTGAATATTCTAAAAAGGTAAAGGCTGACAATAAATGTTCTCCATAGAAGACCACAATTTCATTTGGGTTCAACATACGTGTAGTAACACAGGTTCAGTAGGAAAAAATAGGTATAGATTTATTTTAGTCATGGAATACAAGACATGGAGCACAGTAAATGTAGTTGTGTTGTTTTTTCTATTGTAGATAACAGACCTGTTTACCATCACCAAGCAGGAGCTGGAGGAAACGTCTCAACAATTAACTGTCACCACTGAAAACCTGATCACTACCACAGAAACATTACAGGAAACAAGAGTCACCCTGAGAGATACCAAACAGGATCGTGATGAACAGAAACACCTAGTGGGCAGACATGTAGAGACTGAGGAGAATCTATATAATGAAGCTAAACAGGTAAAATTGTACCAGACACTCTGTATGAAAACATTTTATAAACCAATGAATGAGTTGTTTTCAAAGGAATTATCACTGAAGGGAGGTTATCATATAAGGTCATACTCAAAAAAGCTTAAAGCTGGTTTCATAATGCAGAATTAATAAGTACAATGAGATACATGTATATTTCATGAATTTATATTACATTTTAATCAAATTTATAAAATTGTTTTTTATGTACCATTTTATTTTGCTAGTTATTAGACACTGCTGAATCTACAACCTCTGATGTGTATGGTTTACATGATTACCATTTTATTTTGCTAGTTATTAGACACTGCTGAATCTACAACCTCTGATGTGTATGGTTTACATGATTACCATTTTATTTTGCTAGTTATTAGACACTGCTGAATCTACAACCACTGATGTGTATGGTTTACATGATTACCATTTTATTTTGCTAGTTATTAGACACTGCTGAATCTATAACCACTGATGTGTATGGTTTACATGATTACCATTTTATTTTGCTAGTTATTAGACACTGCTGAATCTACAACCACTGATGTGTATGGTTTACATGATTACCATTTTATTTTGCTAGTTATTAGACACTGCTGAATCTACAACCTCTGATGTGTATGGTTTACATGATAAAATTGATAGAAAGAAGAAAGTAGAACAACAGAATGAAGAGATACAGTTGTCATTTCAAGAAAAATTTCACCAGGAAGTTAGCAGTATGCAGAATACCTTGTCAGAGTTTGTCAATGTTCAGAAGGGTTCCTATAACACACTGATGGAACAATCAAGTAAGCTATTTAAATGAAATATTTTACAATGATTGATATGACTTTTACCCTTTTCAACTCATGAATAAGTTATTAATCTAACAGGTAGAATGCTCCTTTAGGTTTTATCCTGTTTTTATTTTGTCACATTAGACATCATTAATGCTTTTATTGGTTTTATTTAAAGTACAGACCGGAATGCCTAATTAGGTGTTTATTTACATTTTAAGATATTGTTATCCTAACATTACATTTCTTTCACAGATAATTTAGTACAGAAACGACAGACTGAGTTATCTACCTTGTGCTCTCACATCACAGAGCTGAGTAACAACTTGTCATCACAAACAGAGGAACTGGTTTCCCATCAAAATAAACAATTAGACAGTACCAGAACATGGGCAGATCAGCTGCAGACAGATCTTAGTTCACATAAGGTAGCACATAGAATTAACAAGACTACCAATCTCATCTTGTTTATGCCTGGGTAGCCAGTTGGTTTAGTTTAGGGGTGTTTAAGGGGATACGTTACTTTGGTGGACCATCTTACTTTTCAAAACAAATTTGTATAATGAAAGGTAATACCATGACACATCGAAATATTTATTTGAAATAGGGGGTCATGGGTCGATTTTTCAAGTTATTTCACTTTGAAATTATAGTTTTTGGCGGGAAATTTGTATAGAAGTAATGGGAAGAGATCAAATATTTTCAAAATTGTGTTATTCTCCATTGATTAAAACATTTTTTTTTCATTACATTTCAACCAAAAACTAGCACAAGAAAGTCCAAATCTTTCTCTAAACAACAATATATATTTTGTCATAGGTCATGGACCATCTTTTTTCAAGAATTTACATGAAACATAAACAATAGCGTTAAAGTTTAACGCTGTTCAAGTAAAATTGACGTTGCGTTTCAAATCGTAAATGGACGTTTTTCTGTTTCACAGGTAAATTTTATCGATAACGTCGTTTTTAACGTAACGTACCCCCTTAATTCAACCTACTGTAAAAGTACTTACTTTTGTAAGGGTTTTTTTTTTTTCAACAAATTTGGCGGTCAGGCAGTTTATGCGAAATTATATACCCGTGAAAAGACAAAATATGATTAAATGAATTTGATATCGACCAAGAAGAATGTAAACCCATTAAACCATCATAAAGTTCCCTCATTTGCAACATTTGCACATTTGGCTTATTTTGAAATAGAGTATTGAAATATCTTGAAGAAGTAAACAGGTACCAATGGGGCATTCCAATGTCAAAAATCAGAAAGGGCAAAAACCAAATCAGAAACAAACAAAAAACAACAGACATGACAGACCATGTAAAAACACAAAATAAACCCCGACTTATCTACTTTATCAAAATATTACCTTTGAGAAACAAGTGATATTCATGGATATTTACTTTTGAATTTACAAATTTTTAAATTCACTAAAACGAATGAATGTAATATAATTCTTATGTTAATGAATAACATAAAAGGTACCGTCTATTATGATACTGTTACAATATGCCACAAGTAATAGTATGTTTACAAGACACTTTATTACCAATCCATTTTAGGCTAAAGAATGTACATCTATCACATCATTTAAGTCTGAGAATTACCTCCCGGTGATGTCTTCTATACAACAGTCACTGGACAACACACTGAAGATATTGACACAGGAGAAACAATCTTTACAACAACAGGTATACCCTTATTTTTGATATAAGATGAAGTTATATTAAACTCCGTTTTGTCTATCACTTGACAGTTAAGAACGATACCAAGAAAATGCTTTTAGGATGTATTCTGGTAATGTTTCAGTATTGTTGATAAAGTTTTGGAATAACTTTGAAATAATTCAAAAATATATGTATGCTATAAAATTGTGTCAAAAACTGATTTTTAAACCTCCCCACAGGAAGTGGAAAGATATTGTGTTATACCCTTGGTTTCGTTTGGTGTCCATGTGACTGTGACACAAAGGTTTCTTGAAACATGAAAACTTGTTTAGGGATTTGAATGATATTTTGCAGAGCCACAATACAATAAATAAATACAAGTCAAATTTTCAGGATGATTGGAAAAATATTATTGATTTTTTTTTTAATCAATTCAGTTAGAAATTTAAATGGATCTCACCTGTCCAATAATTACTGATCAAATGGTCAGCTTGATCCATTTAAATTTCTACCTGAATTGATATTCTTTTTATGAGTTATACTTCAACAGGTGTTTCATGGCTGACCAACTTCACTGACCTAATATTAAACCTCTTTCTTCTCTTAGGACACCTAATTGGCAAACCTGTTGGTGTCATTTAAATTCAATTGATAAAGGTCCCACTATTCTGAATTTGAGTATAACCATCAGATGCAAGAACATTAAGAAAATCAGCATTTTTAGGGAAATTGGGAACTGTCAAAAATGCCTATACAATGCATGAAAATGGGACAAAACTTTCTTATACTCACACATGCATATGATTTTTTTTACTTTGATATATAATTCTTTATTTTTTTCATGAAAATGGTCAAAATTTGAGCAAAAATGGCTGAAAATGAGCCAAATTGTCAAAATTGGTCATCTTCAAATTTCTGTAGCAAAGAAATAAACAGCAGCCAATAATTTATGGCTGGATTTCATGTAGTGAAAAATCCCAGTAATAAAATAGTGGATGTTGGGCGGCGGGCGGGCGGGCTGGCAGGCAGGCAGGGAAAAAATTTGAGTAACAGTTTTCTCAGCAACTACTATAATTCACAGCCAATTGATATTTGGTATACAGCATCAGATTTGGGTCTCATAATGTGGGATTCGATTTCAGGTCTGTCGCTCACCTACTTCCTGTAAAATGAAATCCAGCCATTTTTTACTTTGACAGACTTTTTTTTTCAAATTTGGCCTTTTTGTGGTCAAAACATTGCAAAAATTTATGTTAAAAAAAGTTTAATTCCTAAAAATATTTGCTCCTGACCAGAGAACATCCTTAACATATTTTGATAAATGCAAAGTCATTGAAATAAAAAAAGTGAAGGTAACTTATATAACAAAATAGAAAGTTTGGCCAGCCACAGCTTTAGTTTCTGTCACGCCTGAGACTTAAGTCGCTGAAGGCGAGACATAGGTATTAGTTTCCAGCGACGGCGTAAACTTTTTTAAAGACTTTTGTGGAAAATGACTTACAAGAAAAGTATAATAGCTAGGCATCTGATATTTGGTTTTTAGACAGTTGAGGTTATGGTCTATGCAACTGGCACCATGCCGTTTGACCTTGACACCAATTTCATGGTTCAGCGACTCTGTGAACTTAGATGTTTTTTCAAGCCAAAAAACCCTTTGTAAGACTTTTGTGGAAAATAAATTAAGTGAAAAGTATAATAGCTAGGCATCTGATATCTGGTATACAGACACTTCAGGTTATGGTTTATGCAACTGGCCCTATGCCATTTGACCCTGGCCCAATTTAAATGGTTCAGAGACTCCGTGATCTTAGATTATTTTTGGGGCAAAAAAAACTTCTTTGTAAGACTTTTGTGGAAATAAATTAAGTGAAAAGTATAATAGCTAGGCATCTGATATCTGGTATACAGACATTTAGGGCTATGGTCTGTGCAACTGGTGCCATGCCATTTGACCCTTATCCCATTTTCATGGTTCAGTGACTCTGTGGACTTAGATATATTGGGGGCCAAAAAACCTCTTTTTAAGACTTTTGTGAAGGCCCAGCTAGACCTTCAATGAGTTCTGTGATGGTGCCGACAGGTGAGACATACTTTAGTGTCAACTTTTGTATTAATTGAAAATTTACCTGTATTTTTATAGCAACCGGCAGTAGAGTTATTAGTGAACACAATGGCAAACACAATGCAAGAAAAACTGAATGGCATCATCACCATGGTTACAGAGTATACAAGTCAACAGGAGAAGAAAATAGAATGGCTGCAGCAAAATCTGAATGATCAGAATGAATTGGATCAGGTACATTGTGTATATTCAAAACCCAAACATTCAGATCAATGATATTACAAAGAAAAGGACCGTCCTACGTAGAAAAATGTACAATATAATCTATAAAGGGTATTAAGCATTAATATTTTATTTTTAGCTCATGCATAAAAGGTTGAAGTGGACAAGGAATAATAGTATCAATGTACAGTACAGTTTGACTTGTTTAATTGCTCTTAACAAGCATGAATTCTAAAACCTTCTATTCATATAAGATTTTTAACCTACATACATGTGAGGCCAATAAAAAAAAAATTCCTAAATTGTCATTCCCTCCCACCCAGAATTTTTCAGTTGCCTTAAAAAAAATGATTTTTTGGCAAAACATGTTCATTTTTTGGCAATTTCTTTTAAAATGGCAAAACAATGGTTAAATGAAAAATAAACTTCACCTATCTCAGGGATTCTGAAGGTTGTTGGACCGACACAAATGTCCAATAAAATTGGTTTTGCACCTGTAAAATATTCAGGAAATTAATATTGAAATATTAGCAAAAATCTGCATAAATACATGTTCTGTCTTGGACATTAGGAAATTGCAGTAAATGATAGCACCCAAACCCAGTTCATTTCATAAATACAATTAATGAACTGTAGAAGTTTCATTTTTAATATGTGAAATTTCTTTATATCTTTGTAGGAAATGATGAAACTACTAGAGAGAAGGAAAGATTTGTACAATAAAGTAAGTATTAAACTTATTAAAGATGTATGTTACTGAAAGCATGATCTGTCAAAATGTTGAAATAATATTAACAAAGTTTTTATTGATTTTACACTGAACACTCTGTATTCTTTTACAAAATGACATCTTAAAATAGTTAGGGGGGGAAAGCATAACATTCAGAAGATATTTTCACTCCCAGCAGTCATTCCATTAATCTTGTACGCCTTAGTATATGAATTTTTATGGCCCGACCACGTATGTGGATCGGACATATAGTTTTACCCTTGTCCGTCCGTCCGTACGTCCGTACGTCTGTACGTCCGTACGTCCGTCCGTAACACTTTGGTTAAGTTCTTGGTTAAGGTCCATTACTCGGATACTAGATGTTGGGGGTCAATGATATTTCACTACTAGATGAGTCTTAGGTAAGGTGACACCACCCAATAGAAATAAGGTCACTGTGACCTATATTTTATGCATGAACGACTTCGGTTAAGTTCTTGGTTAAGGTCCATAACTTGGATACTAGATGTTGGGGGTCAATGATATTTCACCACTAGATGTGTCTTAGGTAAGGTGACACCACCCAATAGAAATAAGGTCACTTTGACCTATATTTTATGCATGAATGACTTTGGTTAAGTTCTTGGTTAAGGTCCATTACTCGGATACTAGATGTTGGGGGTCAATGATATTTCACTACTAGATGAGTCTTAGGTAAGGTGACACCACCCAATAGAAATAAGGTCACTGTGACCTATATTTTATGCATGAACGACTTCGGTTAAGTTCTTGGTTAAGGTCCATAACTTGGATACTAGATGTTGGGGGTCAATGATATTTCACCACTAGATGTGTCTTAGGTAAGGTGACACCACCCAATAGAAATAAGGTCACTTTGACCTATATTTTATGCATGAATGACTTTGGTTAAGTTCTTGGTTAAGGTCCATATCTCAGATACTACATGTTGATGGTCAATGGTATTTCACCACTAGATGTGTCTTGGGTAACATGACACCACCCAATAAAAATTAGGTCACTGTGATCTATATTTTATGCATGAATGACTTCGGTTAAGTTCTTGGTTAAGGTCCATAACTTGGATACTAGATGTTGGGGGTCAATGATATTTCACTACTAGATGTGTCTTAGGTAAGGTGACACCACCCACTAGAAATGAGGTGACTGTGACCTATATTTTACGCATGAATGACTTTGGTTAAGGTCCATATCTTGAATACTACATGTTAGGGGTCAATAATATTTCACGTATCCCAGGTAATACACATTGAGGGTCAATGATATTTCAAGAACGGGAGGGCCATCCTGTGGCTCATAGACACACTTTCTAGTTTGGTTGTTTGTTTTCTCTAGCTTTTGCATTAGAAAATGAAAGTAGAAATTATTAAAAGGTGTCTTCTTCGACATCCAATTAAAAAAAGATGCTCAGTTTTTGACCCACCATCTTTCAAATCTTCCCTATAAGTCTTCAATTGGTCCTTGTATTTGCTATTTTGTCAAATTACTCTTGTGAATTATTTTTCTCTACCACAATGTGCAGCTTAGGATTAGAACGGCTCAGCTGGCGTCCATCCATCTGTCACATGCTTCTGAAGATCTCTCACACTAAAAATTCCTAACTGATATTTTTGAAATTTCTGTAAAAAGTATAAGAACCATAAATACCTTGTGTCAGTGCCAATTCAGCACCATTTTGAGAATATTGTGGGAGTTATGTATCTATGACTAGTACTTGCATTCTGGATGGTGCATTTTGAACTACTGTTTATCTTTTATTTATTTTTGCACAGTTTTAATTTAATATCTATAAAATTTCAGGCTAGTCATTATGTTAAAGAAAGGAAAGAAGCCATTAAAGATTTTGGTCAGCAAGCAGAAGGGTAAGACATCTAGATCTTCAGTGGAGATTTACTTGTTTCTTTATTACAAACTGGAACATGATTCTTAGGCTTTAATGCATGAAGTTTACTTCTTGCAATCAAACGTTATTCTTAGGCTTTAAGGATGGTCACTCTTCATGTTTCAGGATTTCAGTCTGATTTCGGAACTCCTCTAGACTTTGCATTTAGATATTGAAGACTTTTTTTTGCACACTGACCCTTACTTTTTATGATATTTTCTGGTTAAAAATAGACCTTAACAACCATCTGTATAAAATTTCTTGAAAGTCTTGATACAACTTCATGGTTTTTAAGGCCAAAAACGTCACAATGTTAAAGTTATGTAAAATCTAGAGGAATCTGATTTCCCGCCAAATTTTTTACATCATTTATCTCGAAAACGAGCACACAGACCTATCATTTTCTTTTTGCTATTTTATTAAGTAAACAATTATCAATTATTTCCACCACATATCATAAAATCTTTGATATAGAAAAGTTCAGGAGTGACCATCCTTAATACATGAAGTTTACTTCTTGCAATCAAACAACAGATTTCTAATGCATCCATTTCTAGAAGATTGTGTAAGTGCCAACATTGATTGACATTAAAATAAAAATTATATGTGTACTTCTTTTATATTATACATGTTTTTGTGTTTGTATCTGCAGAAGACTGAAAGAAGTTCAAAAGGAAACAGAGATTAGTTGCCAGAATATTACAAAGACTACATCAGATCATTGTGATAACAACAAACAAGAAGTAGATAGGGTAAGCTTTACATGTGCTTCTTAAATGGATACTTTGTAAAGGAATTATACAAACAAGAAGTAGATAGGGTAAGCTTTACATGTGCTTCTTAAATGGATACTTTGTAAAAGAATTATACAAACAAGAAGTAGATAGGGTAAGCTTTACATGTGCTTCTTAAATGGATACTTTGTAAAGGAATTATACAAACAAGAAGTAGATAGGGTAAGCTTTACATGTGCTTCCTAAATGGATACTTTGTAAAGGAATTATACAAACAAGAAGTAGATAGGGTAAGCTTTACATGTGCTTCCTAAATGGATACTTTGTAAAAGAATTATACAAACAAGAAGTAGATAGGGTAAGCTTTACATGTGCTTCTTAAATGGATACTTGGTAAAAGAATTATACAAACAAGAAGTAGATAGGGTAAGCTTTACATGTGCTTCCTAAATGGATACTTTGTAAAGGAATAATACAAACAAGAAGTAGATAGGGTAAGCTTTACATGTGCTTCCTAAATGGATACTTGGTAAAAGAATTATACAAACAAGAAGTAGATAGGGTAAGCTTTACATGTGCTTCCTAAATGGATACTTTGTAAAAGAATTATACAAACAAGAAGTAGATAGGGTAAGCTTTACATGTGCTTCTTAAATGGATACTTGGTAAAAGAATTATACAAACAAGAAGTAGATAGGGTAAGCTTTACATGTGCTTCCTAAATGGATACTTTGTAAAGGAATAATACAAACAAGAAGTAGATAGGGTAAGCTTTACATGTGCTTCTTAAATGTATACTTGGTAAAGGAATAATACAAACAAGAAGTAGATAGGGTAAGCTTTACATGTGCTTCTTAAATGGATACTTGGTAAAGGAATTATACAAACGAGAAGTAGATAGGGTATTAAGCTTTACATGTGCTTCTTAAATGGATACTTGGTAAAGGAATTATACAAACAAGAAGTAGATAGGGTAAGCTTTAAATGGATACTTGGTAAAAGAATTATACAAACAAGAAGTAGATAGGGTAAGCTTTACATGTGCTTCCTAAATGGATACTTTGTAAAAGAATTATACAAACAAGAAGTAGATAGGGTAAGCTTTACATGTGCTTCCTAAATGGATACTTTGTAAAAGAATTATACAAACAAGAAGTAGATAGGGTAAGCTTTACATGTGCTTCTTAAATGGATACTTGGTAAAAGAATTATACAAACAAGAAGTAGATAGGGTAAGCTTTACATGTGCTTCCTAAATGGATACTTTGTAAAGGAATAATACAAACAAGAAGTAGATAGGGTAAGCTTTACATGTGCTTCTTAAATGTATACTTGGTAAAGGAATAATACAAACAAGAAGTAGATAGGGTAAGCTTTACATGTGCTTCTTAAATGGATACTTGGTAAAGGAATTATACAAACAAGAAGTAGATAGGGTAAGCTTTACATGCGCTTCCTAAATGGATACTTTGTAAAAGAATTATACAAACAAGAAGTAGATAGGGTAAGCTCAACATGTGCTTCCTAAATGGATACTTTGTAAAAGAATTATACAAACAAGAAGTAGATAGGGTAAGCTTTACATGTGCTTCCTAAATGGATACTTTGTAAAAGAATTATACAAACAAGAAGTAGATAGGGTAAGCTTTACATGTCCTTCCTAAATGGATACTTTGTAAAAGAATTATACAAACAAGAAGTAGATAGGGTAAGCTTTACATGTGCTTCTTAAATGGATACTTTGTAAAGGAATTATACAAACAAGAAGTAGATAGGGTAAGCTTTACATGTGCTTCTTAAATGGATACTTTGTAAAAGAATTATACAAACAAGAAGTAGATAGGGTAAGCTTTACATGTGCTTCTTAAATGGATACTTTGTAAAGGAATTATACAAACAAGAAGTAGATAGGGTAAGCTTTACATGTGCTTCCTAAATGGATACTTTGTAAAAGAATTATACAAACAAGAAGTAGAAAGGGTAAGCTTTACATGTGCTTCCTAAATGGATACTTTGTAAAGGAATTATACAAACAAGAAGTAGATAGGGTAAGCTTTACATGTGCTTCCTAAATGGATACTTTGTAAAAGAATTATACAAACAAGAAGTAGATAGGGTAAGCTTTACATGTGCTTCTTAAATGGATACTTGGTAAAGGAATTATACAAACAAGAAGTAGATAGGGTAAGCTTTACATGTGCTTCCTAAATGGATACTTGGTAAAGGAATTATACAAACAAGAAGTAGATAGGGTAAGCTTTACATGTGCTTCCTAAATGGATACTTTGTAAAAGAATTATACAAACAAGAAGTAGATAGGGTAAGCTTTACATGTGCTTCCTAAATGGATACTTGGTAAAAGAATTATACAAACAAGAAGTAGATAGGGTAAGCTTTACATGTGCTTCTTAAATGGATACTTGGTAAAAGAATTATACAAACAAGAAGTAGATAGGGTAAGCTTTACATGTGCTTCCTAAATGGATACTTTGTAAAGGAATAATACAAACAAGAAGTAGATAGGGTAAGCTTTACATGTGCTTCTTAAATGGATACTTGGTAAAAGAATTATACAAACAAGAAGTAGATAGGGTAAGCTTTACATGTGCTTCCTAAATGGATACTTTGTAAAGGAATAATACAAACAAGAAGTAGATAGGGTAAGCTTTACATGTGCTTCCTAAATGGATACTTGGTAAAAGAATTATACAAACAAGAAGTAGATAGGGTAAGCTTTACATGTGCTTCCTAAATGGATACTTTGTAAAAGAATTATACAAACAAGAAGTAGATAGGGTAAGCTTTACATGTGCTTCTTAAATGGATACTTGGTAAAAGAATTATACAAACAAGAAGTAGATAGGGTAAGCTTTACATGTGCTTCCTAAATGGATACTTTGTAAAGGAATAATACAAACAAGAAGTAGATAGGGTAAGCTTTACATGTGCTTCTTAAATGTATACTTGGTAAAGGAATAATACAAACAAGAAGTAGATAGGGTAAGCTTTACATGTGCTTCTTAAATGGATACTTGGTAAAGGAATTATACAAACGAGAAGTAGATAGGGTATTAAGCTTTACATGTGCTTCTTAAATGGATACTTGGTAAAGGAATTATACAAACAAGAAGTAGATAGGGTAAGCTTTAAATGGATACTTGGTAAAAGAATTATACAAACAAGAAGTAGATAGGGTAAGCTTTACATGTGCTTCCTAAATGGATACTTTGTAAAAGAATTATACAAACAAGAAGTAGATAGGGTAAGCTTTACATGTGCTTCCTAAATGGATACTTTGTAAAAGAATTATACAAACAAGAAGTAGATAGGGTAAGCTTTACATGTGCTTCCTAAATGGATACTTTGTAAAAGAATTATACAAACAAGAAGTAGATAGGGTAAGCTTTACATGTGCTTCCTAAATGGATACTTTGTAAAGGAATAATACAAACAAGAAGTAGATAGGGTAAGCTTTACATGTGCTTCCTAAATGGATACTTTGTAAAAGAATTATACAAACAAGAAGTAGATAGGGTAAGCTTTACATGTGCTTCCTAAATGGATACTTTGTAAAAGAATTATACAAACAAGAAGTAGATAGGGTAAGCTTTACATGCGCTTCCTAAATGGATACTTTGTAAAAGAATTATACAAACAAGAAGTAGATAGGGTAAGCTCTACATGTGCTTCCTAAATGGATACTTTGTAAAAGAATTATACAAACAAGAAGTAGATAGGGTAAGCTTTACATGTGCTTCCTAAATGGATACTTTGTAAAAGAATTATACAAACAAGAAGTAGATAGGGTAAGCTTTACATGTGCTTCTTAAATGGATACTTGGTAAAAGAATTATACAAACAAGAAGTAGATAGGGTAAGCTTTACATGTGCTTCTTAAATGGATACTTTGTAAAAGAATTATACAAACAAGAAGTAGATAGGGTAAGCTTTACATGTGCTTCCTAAATGGATACTTTGTAAAAGAATTATACAAACAAGAAGTAGATAGGGTAAGCTTTACATGTGCTTCTTAAATGGATACTTTGTAAAAGAATTATACAAACAAGAAGTAGATAGGGTAAGCTTTACATGTGCTTCCTAAATGGATACTTTGTAAAAGAATTATACAAACAAGAAGTAGATAGGGTAAGCTTTACATGTGCTTCTTAAATGGATACTTGGTAAAAGAATTATACAAACAAGAAGTAGATAGGGTAAGCTTTACATGTGCTTCTTAAATGGATACTTGGTAAAGGAATTATACAAACAAGAAGTAGATAGGGTAAGCTTTACATGTGCTTCCTAAATGGATACTTTGTAAAAGAATTATACAAACAAGAAGTAGATAGGGTAAGCTTTACATGTGCTTCTTAAATGGATACTTGGTAAAAGAATTATACAAACAAGAAGTAGATAGGGTAAGCTTTACATGTGCTTCCTAAATGGATACTTTGTAAAAGAATTATACAAACAAGAAGTAGATAGGGTAAGCTTTACATGTGCTTCCTAAATGGATACTTTGTAAAAGAATTATACAAACAAGAAGTAGATAGGGTAAGCTTTACATGTGCTTCTTAAATGGATACTTTGTAAAGGAATTATACAAACAAGAAGTAGATAGGGTAAGCTTTACATGTGCTTCTTAAATGGATACTTTGTAAAAGAATTATACAAACAAGAAGTAGATAGGGTAAGCTTTACATGTGCTTCTTAAATGGATACTTTGTAAAGGAATTATACAAACAAGAAGTAGATAGGGTAAGCTTTACATGTGCTTCCTAAATGGATACTTTGTAAAAGAATTATACAAACAAGAAGTAGAAAGGGTAAGCTTTACATGTGCTTCCTAAATGGATACTTTGTAAAGGAATTATACAAACAAGAAGTAGATAGGGTAAGCTTTACATGTGCTTCCTAAATGGATACTTTGTAAAAGAATTATACAAACAAGAAGTAGATAGGGTAAGCTTTACATGTGCTTCTTAAATGGATACTTGGTAAAGGAATTATACAAACAAGAAGTAGATAGGGTAAGCTTTACATGTGCTTCCTAAATGGATACTTGGTAAAGGAATTATACAAACAAGAAGTAGATAGGGTAAGCTTTACATGTGCTTCCTAAATGGATACTTTGTAAAAGAATTATACAAACAAGAAGTAGATAGGGTAAGCTTTACATGTGCTTCCTAAATGGATACTTGGTAAAAGAATTATACAAACAAGAAGTAGATAGGGTAAGCTTTACATGTGCTTCTTAAATGGATACTTGGTAAAAGAATTATACAAACAAGAAGTAGATAGGGTAAGCTTTACATGTGCTTCCTAAATGGATACTTTGTAAAGGAATAATACAAACAAGAAGTAGATAGGGTAAGCTTTACATGTGCTTCTTAAATGGATACTTGGTAAAAGAATTATACAAACAAGAAGTAGATAGGGTAAGCTTTACATGTGCTTCCTAAATGGATACTTTGTAAAGGAATAATACAAACAAGAAGTAGATAGGGTAAGCTTTACATGTGCTTCCTAAATGGATACTTGGTAAAAGAATTATACAAACAAGAAGTAGATAGGGTAAGCTTTACATGTGCTTCCTAAATGGATACTTTGTAAAAGAATTATACAAACAAGAAGTAGATAGGGTAAGCTTTACATGTGCTTCTTAAATGGATACTTGGTAAAAGAATTATACAAACAAGAAGTAGATAGGGTAAGCTTTACATGTGCTTCCTAAATGGATACTTTGTAAAGGAATAATACAAACAAGAAGTAGATAGGGTAAGCTTTACATGTGCTTCTTAAATGTATACTTGGTAAAGGAATAATACAAACAAGAAGTAGATAGGGTAAGCTTTACATGTGCTTCTTAAATGGATACTTGGTAAAGGAATTATACAAACGAGAAGTAGATAGGGTATTAAGCTTTACATGTGCTTCTTAAATGGATACTTGGTAAAGGAATTATACAAACAAGAAGTAGATAGGGTAAGCTTTAAATGGATACTTGGTAAAAGAATTATACAAACAAGAAGTAGATAGGGTAAGCTTTACATGTGCTTCCTAAATGGATACTTTGTAAAAGAATTATACAAACAAGAAGTAGATAGGGTAAGCTTTACATGTGCTTCTTAAATGGATACTTTGTAAAAGAATTATACAAACAAGAAGTAGATAGGGTAAGCTTTACATGTGCTACTTCGTAAAGGAATTTTAACTAGTATATAAATAAATTTTGCCTTGAAATATTTTGCTGTACAATACTAAGCTATGACATGATAGTCTAAGGCTGTCAGAATGGTCAAGGTATATGGAATGATGTTGGCTCCACTATCAACTATCTATCATTCCATTGTCATGTATATTATACCCCCACTCGTAAGAGAGGGGGCTATATTGCAATCACCTTGTCCGTCCGTCCGTCTGTCCGTCCGTCTGTCCGTCTGTCCGTCCGGTTCAATTTCTCTGCTTCTACTGGATGGATTGGTTTCAAATTTGGTACACAGCTTCAGCATGATGAGTTATACTATGCCTACCCTTTCCAGGTCAGTCCATCATCTACTTCCTGTTTTCCAAGCCGACTTAGACTTTTTTAGGGGGAAAAAAATTTGAAATGCGAAATTTTTCGTAACAGATTTCTCAGCTTCTACTGGATGGATTGGTTTCAAATTTGGTACACAGCTTCAGCATGATGAGTTATACCGTGCCTCCCCTTTCCAGGTCAGTCCATCATCTACTTCCTGTTTTTCGGGCCGACTTAGACTTTTAAGGGTAAAAAATTTGAAAAGTGAAATTTTTCGTAACAGATTTCTCACCTTCTACTGGTAGATTGGTTTCAAATTTGGTACATAGCTTCAGCATGATTAGTTATACCGTGCCTCCCCTTTCCAGGTCAGTCCATCATCTACTTCCTGTTTTCCGAGCTGACTTAGACTTTTTATGGGTCAAAAATAGACAATTTTTCGTAACAGATTTTTCGGCTTCTAGAGAAGGGATTGATTTCAAATTTGGTATACAGCTTTAGCATGATGAGTTGTAACGTGCCTCCCCTTTCCAGGTCAGTCGGTCATCTACTTCCTGTTTTCTGAATGGCCGAGTGGGGGTATGCTTAGCACGACTTAGTGCAACCCCTTGTTTTTCTTAGCTGCTGCTCACAGTTATTGGAGTTCTATTTCTGAACATTCATTTCTTTTAATTCATTGCACATCTGGGAATTTAAAATGTTGATTCTCTAATTGATTCTATCACTTTATCAAAGACATTTATTATTTTGCATAATAAAACTTTCAACATATTGAAATAAATGATGAGCTTTAAATGTTATTGTAGATGACATCAGAGGTTACAGGCTGTAAGACTCTGTGTACAGAGGCTGAGGAAAAAGTTATACAGTTCCATGATAACCAACAACAGGTACAGTTAAAGGCTGCTTCACCTTATGTTGCCAAGTTTTCCTAGAAATGACATACATGTATGAATGGTGTCACTATCTGTTGTCATCACACAAAAAAATTCTATTGATGTTTTCTCAACAAGTACATGCAGTGGGTTTATGCTTTTTATTCTGATTATTTATATTCTTTACTAAATGAACAAACCATTCAAGTGGGGAATTTTTTAAAAGATATTATGTATTAGTACTAAAAATAACCCACATGCCAAAAACTCTACAGTATCCACTTCTTGTTTATAGAATTTTCGAAGTACAATTAATATGTTACATGACATACATGTACATCTTGAGATTTTTTTTATTTCACTTAAGTCTGTTGTTAACTATTAGTTATCAGTGTGATCTTCATTTAACATTTAACACTGACACATCATCATATCATGGATATAATGAATCACAGAATGTAATATCATCATATGGCTCCTTAGTTTAGGTCTGTCTTTCACCCACTTCCTGTTTAAGGAAATCTGTCTATTTCTGTTTGCGGCCTAATTCACTTTGCTTTTTTACAGGTTTGGAATGACTTTGAAGCAAGAATTGTGTCTTGTGTGGAGGAACTTAAATCTTCTAGTCAGAGTAGTGTGGATGAAAGTAAAACATCTATTGAGGTTTGTTTACTAGTGTAGACTTTAGTTACAATTAAAATTTTATGTAAATAGAAAGGCCAGAATATTACGGTAATTGTCACTCCATCCACAATATTTCGTGAATGCTAAACCTCCAAAGTATCATGTGTGCAAATCTGAAATTCTATACATTGTTTTAGTACCATTTGAGGATTAGCATATACAAATTTCATGTGATTGTATTAAAAAAAAAAATTGGCAACACATTCTTTGCTGACCAAGCTCTACCTGACACTTTTCTAGGTTGATAATGTGTGAGAAAAGCTTGAATGTTTGATTGCCGAATACTAATAGCCAAATAGATGATTAGGAGTGTAACATTTCCAATTTCTTACGATCCAATACACATCATGTTTCTTAACCTACGATCTGATCCATATCAGGATACTGATCTTTGCTAATTTTGATTTAAAAATCCAAAGTTTTACTTATTAAACAGTAAATAGCACTTTAAAATTTGGAGGAGGATTATCATCTTATGTGTTATTCAGTTCTTTGAACATGAATAAGGGTTTCAGTCACAAAATTTGTTGTCATAAGAACAAAAGCAATATAGTTCTGGGAAATGACACTGAAATTAAGCATTGCAGTGGAAATTACAAGTTCATGACGATCCAATACCAGTATTAAAGGACAAAATATTTTGATTCCCATGCATCACTATGTATTGTTACACCCCTATAGATAATATAATTTTTCTATCAGGAAAGACTAGGAATTAAATATTTGTACTTTTTAGCTCACCTGGCCAAAGGCCATGTGAGCTATTGCCATCACTTGGCGTCCGTCGTCGTCGTCCGTCGTCGTCGTCGTCCGTCGTCGTCGTTAACTTTTCTTCAAACTTCTTCTCCTCTGAAACGGCTGCACAGATTCAAACCAAATTTGGTCTGGTGGTACTTTAGGATATCCCCCACAGAACTGATGTGGGGATTTTTGATTCGTCGAAAAACATGGCCGCCGTTGCTAAAAATAGACCAGGGGTCAGACTACTGTTTTTGGCTTGTAAATCAAAAAGTATAAGAGATAGATGAAATCTGATGCCACGCTATTGCTTCAGCATCAAAAGCTCTACAAAAGTCTCCATTGAGTCGAAGTTGTCAGATGACCCCTTATGGGAGTTACGGCCCCTTAAAGGTGAAAAATAGCATTTTTTCATGTTTTTGGCCTATGAAATGAAAACTATTGCAGATAGAGAGAAGCTGTTGCTTGCTTAAATGTTCAGCTCATTTAGCTCTACAAAAGTCTCCATAAGGTCAAAGTTGTCAGATGACCCCTTATAGGGGTTATGGCCCCTTAAAGGCAAAAAATAGAGTTTTTGACCTATAGAATGAAAACTATTGCAGATAGAGAAAAGCTGTTGCTTGCTTAAATGTTCAGCTCATTTAGCTATACACAATCCTCCATAGGGTTGAAGTTGTCAGATGACCCCTTATAGGGGTTACGGCCCCTTTAAGGCAAAAAATAGTGTTTTTGGCCTATAGAATGAAAACTATTGCAGATAGAGGAAAGCTGTTGCTTGCTTAAATGTTCAGCTCATTTAGCTCTACAAAAGTCTCCATAGGGTCAAAGTTGTCAGATGACCCCTTATAGGGGTTATGGCCCCTTAAAGGCAAAAAATAGAGTTTTTGGCCTATAGAATGAAAACTATTGCAGATAGAGAAAAGCTGTTGCTTGCTTAAATGTTCAGCTCATTTAGCTCTACAAAAGTCTCCTATGGTCGAAGTTGTCAGATGACCTCCTATAGGGGTTACAGCCCCTTAAAGGCAAAAAATAGTGTTTTTGGCCTATGGAATGAAAACTATTGAAGATAGAGAAAAGTTGTTGCTTGCTTAAATGTTCAGCTCATTTAGCTCTACAAAAGTTTCCATAGGGTCAAAGTTGCCAGATGACCCCTTATAGTGGTTACGACCCCTTAAAGGCAAAAAATAGTGTTTTTGGCCTAAAGAAAGAAAACTTTTGCAGATAGATTAAAGATGTTGCTTGCTTAAATGTTTAGCTTAATTAGCTCTACAAAAGTCTTTTTAGGGTCGAAGTTGTCAGATAACCCCTTTAAGGGGTTATGGCCCTTTAAAGGTGAAAAATAGTGTTTTTTTTGCTTTGGAATGAAAACTATTGCAGATAGAGAAAAGCTTTTTATTGCTTAAACATTCAGCTCATTTAGCTATACAAAAGTCTTCAAAGGGTTGACATTAAGACTAGGTGAGCGATTCAGGCTCCTGGGAGCCTCTTGTTAAAAATAACCAATAAGTTCACCAGCCATGTTTTATTTAGTCTTACTATTTTGCGCAAAGTACAATGTTTCCTTGATGGTTAAAATATGAAAATAATCCAATTCACATACAATAAATGTACCTTGATTGCCATCTCCCTATCATATAGTCCTATACATATCTACATTTTTTCTTTCAGAAACTGGATAACTTCTGTAAGGATGAGACTACCACTATTGTTAGTCAGGTCAAGTCAAATCATGCTGAAGAGGTTACACAGATGGAAACCAGTCAGTCATGCATGACTAAACAGATAGATCATGTGACAGAATGGTCTGAGTGTATGACATGTGAGCTCAATAGAAGAAGCCAAGAAGTAGAAAAGTTCTTAGCGGAGGAACTGAAGAAGGATATTCCTACTGGTAATGATAACTGTTATAATAGGAGTGGAAATGGAGAAAAAAAAAACCTGAATTTCATCCATTTTTGTGCCGGATTTCACAGAGTGAAAAATCCGGGTAATAAAATGGTGAATGTCGGGCGTGCAGGAGGGGAAAAAATTTTCGTTACAGTTTTCTCAGCAACTACTTATCACAGCCACTTGATATTTGGTATACAGCATCTGAGTGGGGTCCCATAACGGGGGATTCGATTTCAGGTCTGTAGCTCACCTGTTTAACGAAATCTGACCATTTTTTAGTTTGACAGATTTTAATGGAAATAGAAAGTCAGAGTTTTTGCTAATTTTGTGTACTAATTTATCATATTAAGGATAACAAAATTTAGCAAATATAACACAATTCCAACAAATAGCAAATATCTGCATTTTGTTATAGGAGACACATTTTTTTCTATTCTTTTTGTCTGTTGAATTCAAAGGAAAGTGAGTAAGTAATCACATGATTGATAAGCATTTAAATAAAACAAAGCAAAGAAACATGGTTGTAATTGCTTTGTTCATCCCAAAGTCACAGGAGTTGAATGTAGAACAAATCTTGCACCTTACTACAAGTTCAGGACAGCCCCATTAACCATGTTTTGCAGAGTTTGATCATGGTATGTGACCATAGTATTTAATTTCAATGCTGTTATTATGGTCTTTTTAAGGTTTGACACCACAGAGACGACAGATTAGTTATCCTCGAACATTAACTAAGACAGATGACCATGAGAACATTCTGACAGACTTTAGATCTACATATAAACCTGATCCAATAGTCATGAATTTAGACTCCCAACTAGCCACATTGGAAGAGGAAGAAAATATCATACCTAAAGTTGTTATCGAACAGGTAATGGAATATTAATTGTTTGCTTAACATTTCTACTGAAGGGACTGAATTTTATCTTTTTAACTTGTCACAATCAGGCAATTTTCCTTAATTGGATAATAAAGAGTTCTTCTTCTTCTATACCTTCTTCAGTGTCAACCTAAAATGTAACATCAGTGAATGTAGTAACTTCTAATTGTAATAATATTGTACAGAGACTTGATGTTACATTTAAGTTGACACAGAAGAAGGTATAAGAGATGACATCAGTGAATGTAGTACTGTGGTTTCATTATTATTCGCGGGGTATCAATTTTTGTTGTTTTCCTGGGTAGCCTTGAACCACGAAATTTGATATCCCATGAAAAGGAAACTTAACATTGGTGTGTATGCTGCAAACTAAAGAACCACGAATTAAAGAATCCACAAACTGATACTTTTTTGCCAAACCACGAAAATTGATACCCACGAAAATAAATGAATCCACAGTAACTTCTCATTGTAATAAGACTGTACTTTTAACTTGATGTTACATTTTAGGTTGACACAGAAGAAGGTATTAGAGATGACATCAGTAAATGTAGTACCTTCTTATTGTAATAATATTGTACTTAACACTTGATGTTACATTTTAGGTTGACACAGAAGAAGGTATTAAAGATGACATCAGTGAATGTAGTAACTTCTCATTGTAATAATATTGTAATTAACACTTGATGTTACATTTTAGGTTGACACTGAAGAAGGTATATAAAGAGATGACATCAGTGAATGTAGTAACTTCTCATTGTAATAATATTGTACTTAACACTTGATGTTACATTTTAGGTTGACACAGAAGAAGGTATTAAAGATGACATCAGTAAATGTAGTACCTTCTTATTGTAATAATTTTGAACTTAGGACTTGATATTACATTTTAGGTTGACACAGAAGAAGGTATATAAAGAGATGACATTGGTGTATGTAGTAACTTCTCATTGTAATAATATTGTACTTAACACTTGATGTTACATTTTAGGTTGACACTGAAGAAGGTATATAAAGAGATGACATCAGTGAATGTAGTAACTTCTCATTGTAATAATATTGTACTTTACATTTGATGTTACATTTTAGGTTGACACAGAAGAAGGTATAAGAGACGACATCAGTGAATGTAGTAACTTCTCATGTAAATCTTCAACTTCTGGTATATCAACCACGTCAGGGTTTAGTAAGGTATATACTATTGATGATTGTTATTTCTTTTATTTTGTCCTGTCTGCAATATTCCTGACAACCGTAATCAGGACTAATGTAATATAAGAATAAAAGTTATGAATAAAGCAAAATATGATTTTAATTTTAAAAAACAACTTAACATTTGAATTAAACACAGTAAAAACAAAACTTATCAGAACAATAGTATAACATGAACCAAGTAATAAACAAAAGGACTCTAAAATTATTTGAGGGATAATTTTGTTGAGTTTTCTAAGTTCATGTATCTAATATCTACAGTCCATCCTAGGTTTTACCAAAATCAAAAAAGACATTCTTTTCTCAAAAAATCAAGGCAGAGATAAACATGTAATGACAAGAATTATTTCGGTAAAGTATTCTTTTTGTTGACATAAGTAATTTTATGATACTACTTAAATTTGCTTTGGTTGTGCCAAGCTGCACAAGTACACAGGTAGCACATTTCATATATTTTAAAAAGGTTTAAAATATTGTTCATAAATTTTTCAGGCGTCAGATACCAAAGAAAACAGAATCAGAAAGAATACAACAAAGTCATCTAGTAATGTCAAGAAGGCAAAAACTAACCACGAAAACATAACACCAAGGGGAAAGTCAAGACTTCCACTCAGGAGCAATAACTCTGACTCATGATTTTATATGTACTGATCTCATTTTGTTTTATAAACAAGCTCTTTCCTTTCAATTTGATTTTATTTCTGCTTTGGTTTTAAATATTTTATATACAAGTCTTATATTTTATATTAAGTATTGATTCTTGCTTTTATTTAACTTATTGTAGCCCAATTCTTATAAATATATCATTTTGTTTAAGTTCACTAGCATTTCTCAAATATCAGCTAGTATAAAATGAATGGATGAAAAATTAACTTACTCTTTGCTTAAAAAAAGTATTTCATTCATGTTAAATAGTATTTTATGGTCTGATTTACAATATAAAGTTGAAGGATGCATTTTAGAATGTTAAGAAAAAACCGAAGCAGTTATTAGTTCATTGTTAATAATTTCTGTGTAAATTCCTGTTGTTTTGTCTTTGACTCACAGATTATTATTGATACTACCTGTAGCTATTATCATCGTTGTTCAAGTTATCTGTAATGTTTTGTCCTTGACATTTTATATAATTGGGGGTTAAAGTAGAGTTTTAAATTCCTTAATTTTATCTTTATATTCTACACTACTATTATTTAATTTTATTACTTGCTATGACATTGTAAGTTGACAGTGACACTTCTTTTATACATCATTTGTGATTAAGTTTTTTTTATAGTAAACTGTTAAAATCCAAAGAATAATAGTAAACATTATATCTATGTGCACCATGGAACATTTGTCACCTGTTACAAAAAATGACATGTTTATATTATTAGATGCAGAGCACATATATTTCATTTACAGTAAATAGCCTTTTCAATGCTAAAATAATAAATATATTTTGGATTAATCATTGTACTATGTATTAAGAGAGGATAACATGGTGTTTTCAGATATTCAGTTGTTCACAAATGAAAATTATTGTAATTCTTGTGATGCAACAAAATGTAACTTTTGATATGGATCTATTATTGTAATCTTTCTTTTTCTTTTCCTCATCTGTCTTTTACTCTTTTTCTGTCCATCTTGACTTGTGATCATGTGCTGAATTGTTATTTTTTAAGTTTTATTTTCAAATACTATAATCCAATTCATACATGTATGTCAGTATAATTACCCTTTTCTCATTCTATGTCATGGGGTGTTTATTCCAAAAATTGTACCTCTCTCTGTCTTTGTAAGTGATACAAACTTTAGTTAAGCTGTTATCACTCAGTGTACATGTACCTATTGCCATGGTGTAAAGAAAATAAAAAGGTAAAATTCCATCTCTTATTTTTCCTCAAAGATTAATCTTGTTTCTGTGTAAAAGCATGGAAAAGGCAAAAGACATTGGAACTATAATACCTGATCAATGTTAGTCAGAAAATTTCTGACATAGTATCAGCCAATTTGAGCAGTGTTGGTGTCTCATTGTCTCGCTTGCGAAGCAGAGCGGGACGGACATAAGTGTTACTTTACTGGCGACAGCGGCAGCATTAACTTTTTGGGTAAGGTTTTACGATCACCTCCATATCTCAGGAACTATAGGTCCTAGGTTGATGAAACTTGGTATGCATATGCCCCAGTAGTAGCTTAGCACATTGCATCCCCACCTTTTGATCTTGACCTTGATTTTCTGGTTGAGTGACTTTGACTTTTTCAATACATATAATAGCAAGGATAAGGTTTTGCCAGCACCTCCATATCTCAAGAACTATAAGTTCTAGGTGGATGAAACTTGGTATGCATATTGCCAAGTAGTAGCCTAGCACAGTTACATCCCCACCTTTCGACCTTGACCTTAATTTTCTAGTTGAATGACTGACAATTTTCAATACATATAATAGCAATGGTAAGGTTATGCGAGCACATTCATTTCTCAAGAACTAGAAATCCTAGGTTGATGAAACTTTGTATGCATATGCCCCAGTAGTAGCTTAGCACAGTTGCATCCCCATCTTTTGACCTTGACCTTGATTTTCCGGCTGAGTGACTTTGACAATTTTCAATACATATAATAGCAATGGAAAAGTTTTGCCAACACTTCCATATCTTAAGAACTATAAGTCCTAGGTTGATAAAACTTGGTATGCATTTGTCCTAGTAATAGCTTAGCACAGTTGTATCCCCATCTTTTGACCTTGACCTTGATTTTCTGGTTGAGTGACTTTGATTATTTTTATTGCATATATTAGCAATGTTTAAGTTCTATAAACATCTTTTGATCTCAGAAACTGAAAAGCCATGTAAATTCAAAATATATTGGAAGTTAAAGAGAATAATTGTTTCTGATGGTGCCGGTAGGCCGGACATACTTTACTGTTAACTCTTGTTTGTTTGTTTCTAAAAAGGGGCAAAAATTCAAAGGAGTAGAGCCACGAAGGCCCCAAATCGGCCCAAAAATTCAACTTTGATATACTTGATTGTAATTGCTGCTTTGATGTTCATTAGACTTCATATTTTATAAATTGCAATATCTTTTGGTTCAATTGTTTATCAACAAGGAGGACAGTGAGCTAAAAATCAGTCTATTTTGTACAAAATCTCGTTTTTATACGACCGCAAAAAATTTGCGGACGTATTATGGTATGATGCTGTCGTCGTCGGTGTCTGTTAACTTTTTAGTGTTTCCACATTAACTTTAGTTCCAGTTATCCGATTGCTATGAAACTTTGCAATGATGTTCCTTACCATAAAAGGATGAATGGGATTGATTTTGGGGGTCCCCCCATTTTTCATTTAGAAATTAGGGGCCAAAAATACTACTTTTTTGTTTGTTTCCACAATAACTTTAGTTCTAGTTATCCAATTGCTATGAAATTTGACAGTGATGTTCCTTACCATACAAGGATGAATGGGATTGATTTTGGGGGTCCCCCGTTTTTTTGTTTCGAAATTAGGGGCCCAAAAGGGGCAAAAAATTCAAATATTTTACTTGTTTCCATCATAACTTTGGTCCTAGTTGGCCTATTGCTGTAAAATTTGTCAAGAATGTTTCTTACAATAAAAGAATGAACCTGATGAATTTTTGCGCCCCCTTTTTCTCCGTTGTGTAATAAGGGGCCAAAATAAAAACTTTTTTATTTGTGGTCCGATTTTGAAATTTTTTTTTGCATGTTTGTTCTTGTCAAATAGCGGATACAAAATTAAGAATTAATGTTTGCGACCCCCCCCCTTTTTTCCCCTATTACATAATTAGGGGCCAAATGGGGCCAAAATCGAAACTTTTATTTGTGGTCTGATTTTGAAATTTTTTTTGCTAGTTTATTTTTGTCAAGTAGCGAATCCAAATTTGAGAATTTGTTTTTGCTACCCCCACCCCTTTTTCACCTGTTACGCAATAAGGGGCTAAAAGGGGCCGAAAGCGAAACTTTTTTAATTCTTGTCCGATTTTGATAATTTTTTTTGCAAGTTTATTCTTGTCAAGTAGCAGATATATTTTTGTGTCCCCTTTTTTTACTGTTACGTTATTAGGGACCAAAAGGGGCCAAAATTGTAACTTTTTTATTTCTGGTCCGATTTTGAAAATTTTTTTTGCATGTTTGTTCTTGTCAAATAGCGGATACAAAATTAAGAATTAATAGAATTAATTTTTGCGACCCCACCTTTTTTCCCCTATTACGTAATTAGGGGCCAAATGGGGCCAAAATCGAAACTTTTTTATCTGTGGTCCAATTTTGAAATTTTTTTTGCTAGTTTATTTTTGTCAAGTAGCGAATTCAAATTTGAGAATTTATTTTTGCGACCCCCACCCCTTTTTCACCTGTTACGTAATAAGGGGCTAAAAGGGGCCAAAAGCGAAACTTTTTTAATTCTTGTCCGATTTTGATAATTTTTTTGCAAGTTTATTCTTGTCAAGTAGCAGATATATTTTTGTGTCCCCTTTTTTTACTGTTAGGTTATTAAGGGACCAAAAGGGGCCAAAATTGTAACTTTTTTATTTCTGGTCCGATTTTGAAAATTTTTTTTGCATGTTTGTTCTTGTCAAATAGCGAATACTAAAATTAAGAATTAATTTTTGTGACCCCCCCTTTTTCCTCCTATTACGTAATTAGGGGCCAAATGGGGCTTTTTTATTTGTGGTCCGATTTTGAAAATTTTTTTTTGCAAATTTATTCTTGTAAGGTAGCGATTCTAAATTTAAGAATAAATTTTTGGGGATGTAATCATAATTTTAAGAAAATTTTGGTTCGATTTTTAATTTTTTTCCCCAAACATTATTCTTTTAAAGAGAAGAATACAACATTCAAAATTTATATTTTTACCCCCTGGGTCGAAAGTCCATCAGAGAAGCATGTGTCAAAAACCTTTGTCAGTCCACCATGGGCTGCATTTGTCCAGAACAAAAGACTATCCATATTAGGCCTAAAACGTACAGAGTTCAACATGTTGCGGTCGTATCATGCTGCGCTCGGCGAAGCTTTTTTTTGACATTTTTCATTGATTTTCATGTGTAAATCGGTGAAAACGAAAATGGCCACACCCGTCGACCAAAATTATTTTGTGATAGAAATGTGTATTATTATGTTATAAATTAACTATCAAAAAATTATGATGGTCGACGAATGTGGCCAATACTATTTTTGGCAAAATACGACGAGAAAACAGTGCAAATGGGCAAAAAATTAGGAATTGTATAATATATGGCGTGTTTGAAATGCCAAGGCTAGACCTGTGATGTAGATATTTTGTTAAATCTTACATATATGAAAAGTTCAGTTATGCCTCAACTCATTTTGGATAAATTTACGAAAAGTTGAAGTAGTTTGAAAATTAGTAAAAATACCAGGCCGATTTGAGGCATTCGTGGCTCTACTCCTTTGTATTTGTTTGTACAATAACTTTGGTTCCAGATGGCCAATTGCTATAGAATTTGACAAAGATATGCCTTACCATTAGACCATACAGGGGATCGATTATGGGGTCCCCATTTTTTCATTTAAAAGTAAGGGGCTCAAAAAGGGTAAAATAAATGCAACTTTTTTATTCTGGTCTGATTTTGAAAAAAAATTTCCAGGTTATGTTGTAAATCTTGTCAAGTAGTGGATGCAAAATGGGGGATAATTTTTGCAACCCCACCTTTTTCTGTTATAAAATTAGGGGCCCAAAATCAAAACTTTTTTATTTGTCTGATTTCAAAATGTTTTGTTAACTATGATTTTTGTCAAATAATGAATTTCAAAATTTAATATTATGACACTCTGTTCCCCCTTATTGCTGTTAGGGGCCAAAAGGGGCCACAAATTAATACCCTTGCCCCCTAAAAAAAGATCAATCAGATAAAATTTTAGAATAGGAAGTGCACATCTACATGATAGACAATAATGAGATATGGAATAACTGTATGCAACACATTCTACAAAAACAAATGGCAATTTAGAATATCCACAATGGAAACGATCCACCAGACTTCTATGTGACCAGCAGTCACTGCATGCTTGCTGCCTTGCCTGTGCCCAAGACTAAAAATACAATTGATATAATTCAATACATATCACCAAATTATCATTTAAAGACCCATCAATTATCACAAAAAGCACAGGGACAAACAGAATCTTTGACAAGGATTCCTGGCTTAGTACAGGTGCATATAAAATGTGGTGGGGTTAAATAACACACAGTTTTAAAAATCAAATTAATAAAAGGTTTTAAAGTTCAATTCAACAAGACAGTATATATATATGTCACAAAGATTGTGTGAATAATTTCATGAAAATCCATCGAGGGGTTTATGAGGACAGATGGATACCCCCTTGTCATCTAGAGGCTAAGTCCATGTTTTGCTATGGAAAACTCCAAAAATCTACCAGATAAACATTTAAAACAGGAGGTGCATAGTGTGTGAAACTTTCATGTAATATATGCTATTGAGGGGTTTAAGAGAAATTGAGATGGATACTCCAGGGTGTAATGGAAGGACAGACAGACACCCCTATCAATATATACCTTCAATTTCATTTATTTGTGTAACTGTTAGTTTTCACGGAAAAATTAAGTGGAAAGAGACTTGCCATTTAACTGAAAGTAGGGAGACATTGGACTGTTTTTTCAAACCTTTGGTTCCCCCTTTGCCTTGTTAAACTTTAAAAATATAACTGTAATATTTAAAAACAAATGATAAATCTACAAAAAGGCAAACCATTTATATAAAGATGAAATTTACTGGGACAATTGATAACATTCAAAACATTTTTAATATGTCCACAACTTTTTGCCTGTATTGAACCCCTTAAAATGATTAACCAATCAGAATAGAGGAATCACGCATAAGCTTTCTAAATTTAGAAACTAGGACGATTACAAAGCATGGTCAAAATTTACTTCATTTTGCACTAACAACAGCTTGTTGGATGCAGAGGAAGATAGAGAATTCTCAGTGTGGTGGAATAAATGGTCGAATGGTTGCACCAAGGATTGTAGAAATTAGAAATCTGTTCAACACCAGTATTGCTACAAACGTGGTTATCCAGTTTTGTCATAAGGTAAAAGGATTTGCCATAATCAGATGTAAACACAACCTTGACCCCCCAAAATATTTAATCTGTTGTCACATATATATTGGCTTATTGTTATGATTATTAACTAGATATCTGTAACTTTTCAAAGCTAAAATATACCTAAAATGTTTAGAAACAGAAGGTTGAATGAACAGACTGTTGACCATCATGATCATGCATTCAGTGTGTGATACTTTTTTTTTTAAAATAAACCAAAAAAATGAGTGAACTGAAAAACTTAAGAATGATGTGTGGTTTCATTGGTTTGGTCTCATATGGAAGCTGTCGTTAGCTTTATTTCAGTTTTTAGTACAGAAATTGTAAAATAATCTTTGTCTTTTTCAGATTCATGAACTGATATATGTCCTCTATGACATGTATATAACAATTTTAATTAATCTATTGAAGAAATGCTTTTAAATAATTCTTTGATTTACCAGTAGCAGATCCACAGGTTTGACACTGACTGGTTAAAGAGGGGGTGGTACTCGGGTCATGCATCAACATTTACTTCCTAAATATCCAAACAATTTTTTATGACAAGGGGCTGACCACCCCCGCCTTTTCCCCTCTGGATCTACACCTGTTAATTTGTCTTGTCAAAAATGTACATCCAAAGAGACAATTATTAAACTTTCTGAGGGCTGCCAACTTTTGGAATTTTGAAATTGGGTTTTTAATTATTTCTGTAATGTTAGGCCCAAAAAAAAAGTAGGTGAGTTTACTGTCACCCGACCCTACCTAATTTTTACCCCCCTACCCTAAAGTTTTTTTGAGCATTTTCCATTAAGCACTGTTAAAGTCACAAAGCTAAAAAAAATAATTTCCTACCTACCGACCCTAATTTTTTTCAGCAAGTGACAGTAAACACACATACTTTTTTGTTTGGCCTTATTTTCATGATAAAATAGAGACCTGAAAATCTACATGTATAAAACCTGTGAAAATTGGAAGTTCATATTATTGTTATTTGAAAAGTATAATCATTATGTAACATCCAAACATCCTTGGTAAATATGTACATACATGTATGTATCATCATACATGTACAATGTATGTATTGGTATTAAGATGATTGTAAAATGTTCAAAATTATAGAGTTTGAGTTGATATACTTGATTTTCTCATTTTATTTCAGCTACTGTTGAAGCACTAGATACACAACTACAACCTTCAGTTCCTTCATCTATATTCCACACATCATCAACCTGTTCTGAAGTCTTAATTTCCGCAACCAAGTAATTTATTGCAAAATGGTGAAAGATATGGCTGCAGTTCAATATAAAGATCAACCACGGTAAATTTTTTGTTGTTGCGAAAAACAATGTTTTGCCTGGCAAACAATTTTATAACCTGTCTCAAAAAAATAGAAACAGCAGAGACAATCTAACATCGTACAAAAATGTTTGTTAAACAAATGTGATTCAGACAAATTTATTAAGAAAACATGCATATGTTCATATGAAGGCATATATTCTTTATTTACCGCATCAAAAAGTTTTATCATATGAATGAATCAACTTACATACATTGTAGATTACCAAAAAACATCACTGAACATTCTTTTACTTTCATTAATAAAAGTCATTCTTATTGTTTTGAAAATACAACTAGTACACAACATATGTATATTTGTATCTAGGTCAAAGTTGTATTTTGTTTCAGTGCTGAAAGAAATAGAGTTTCAGGGAATCCAAATGAGGACTCTACAAATAACCAGAGACAAACAGGTCAAAATGGTCCAGTCCAGTCCAGAATGACCATTAGAAGATCAGATTGGGAACCTAGTTGGGGCCCAGTGTTTAAAAATAAGCAACACTTTGTTGATATGCATTTATGCTAAACTTTATTTATTGTATTTTTCAGGGTCTTTGGTTTTTATTTTGTATTGCAACTTATAATCTTGCTTAATTCTTTCTTTGTGAAGTTGTATGATTGTAACTTTTTTTCAAAGAGGGAAATTTGTTTAAAGACTAAACTTAACTTCATATGTTGTAATGTAAGATTTTTAACATTATTTTTTTGCCTTTAAAAATGGGAAATTAACATTTGATAAAGTAACTGAAATGTCTGTCTCAAATATATTGATAAGAATCTATTTTATGGTACAAAAATAACTAAATTAAAAAAAAAAGTTTAAAATCAGCATAGATGTGTGCATGCAGAGTACCTTCCCCTGTTTTGCAGTATATTGCTTTGGTTTTTGTGTGTAGTTTTTATCTGGACTAACAAATGTGTTTAAGAGTGCAATGTTGTGCAGTTTTGTATGTTGTCTTACTTGAGGATTTTTTTAAACCAACTTTTCCCAAATTTAAATTGAAAATTGAAGAATTTTATGAAGAATTTTGATATTATTTTTATATTTTTAAGAATCTTTAATATGAAAACAAAAGGTGAACAGATTTCATTTATGGGTTATTTCATTTAAATGAAAATAGTTTGAAGAACCTTTTGTCAAATGAAAATGTTTTGAAATCTGTCATTAAATTGTTAAACCTAGTTTGTTTGATATAGTGTTGAATCATTGGGCTATCTTACTGATGCTAACAAATATTGTTTAAAAAAAGTAGTCAGTTTATGAAATAAGATAGTAACATCTAATGATAAAATCAGTCTTTTTTTCATGATGATAAATACAGATGGCAGTGAAAGGAATTTTAAGTAATCAGAATACCTCATTGCACTGGTGCTAAAAACTTGGTATTTTACACTTTGCAATATTTTGAAATTAATCAGGGAATTAAATATGTACAAAGTATGTATGAATAAAGATTTTTGATCCTTCCAAGTGGTTTTTTGTGTTTTTTTTTAGTAACAGGATTTACAAAAAAACGTTTTTGATAAGTCTTTTAAACAAAAAAAGCAGTTTTTGATTTCATTTTGAAATTTTATATGTCTTTTGAAAGTGTTATATTAGGTATGGCTAGACCATTATCAGTTTCAGAAAATTTTACTGAATTCTTTTTATATCTGATTTGTCAAAAAGGTATCTTTAACCTCCTAAACTTTTATTGTCTGTCTTAGATTTTGTTTGAATCATATACAAGTTAGTCTTATTATGACTGTTAGTAGTTTTTGTAAAATTACTTTAGACTAAAATAAAAAAAAATGATCTCTCACACAAGTATTGTGCCATAATGATTTTATATGTTAAGGTAGGGTTATAATGTTTTGTTGACACAAAATCCCCATTGTTTAATTCTAACAAGATTTTCTCCCGGTGAAATGTTAAGAGATCTTGTTTGAAAATAGTTAACTATTTGGTTTAATAATTAATTTTATATTTTACGCAGTCTCGTGCATCATTTTATTTAAAAAGATGTCCATAAAAATTTTTTTTCTTCAATGATAAGATAGTTTGCTTTTATCTATTTTTGTACAATTTCCTTGCCCAAGTTATGAATCCTTTTTCCAACTAATGGATAAATTTGCTTCAGAAATCCATTCTTCAGTAGCTTAGTCTTAGAGTATTTTAGAAACAGTTTTTTCTTTTACAATTTTACCTCATACAGTTGAAAAGCCTATATGTTTTTAAGATCAATATTTTTTCCTTATAATTATTAACTGATACCTCAAACACATGTTTATTTTTTTTTATTGAAGGCTAAATTTTAATTTAATGAATTAAGAAATGCAAATCTGATGTTGTTAAAATTTGGTGGCCAGTATTTAAAAAAGAGATTTTAATGGTGAATATTAGAATGACTGTTTTAACAATATTGTACTAGCTAGTATTAATTTGTTTTAACTCTTTATTGTTATAAAAGTACATGTACACGTTTGACTGATATGTTGTGATTATGAATGTGCTTTACCTCTTTGTTGTAATAATATTGTATTTGATAAATTACACAAGAAGATATAACAATTTGAAATGTGCCCAATCAAAAGTTGACATTTCTGGAGGGCTTTAAAAATATCAAATAGATTATTTCTTCATATTGGAAAGGATTTAAAGTCATTTTTTAAAATTTGTTCTTTTATGAAAACATGAACAAAATCAATATAGGAATTTAGAGGTCAATGACAACAAAAGGCACAAGAGAGGTTATTGACATTTGATAAAATATTGGCTTTCAAGGCTTTCCAAATATGAAGATTTTCAAGAAGTTTTTAATCTGATGAAACATTTAAGTACTGTTAGATAAATCTAGTTGGACTTGTCATAGATTGTAGATGTTTAATATTTAAAGGGCATTATTTTTGTCTTGTTCTGTACTTGTATATACCTTTAAGAAATAAAGTTATAATTTTATTAATTCTTCTATTTAATGTACATGTATATGTTTTTAAATACCTTTAAACTTATTGTTCCTGGCTAGACCTGAACAACAAACACATTCAGAACTCTTTTATTGATCCATAGATGTTTTTTTATGAACTTGTGCTTCAAACAACTTGTCCCATTCTGCTATTGTTGTGGTACCCTTGTGACTGTTTATAGGTACCAAAAAGGTTAATGTGTGAATTTAAGTCATTGCCTTTGAACAGAAGATAATTCAGCACTTTCTACATGTGTTTGTAAATAAAAAAAAAATCATTTTTAGTAGAAATAATGCAAAATGACTAATGTTTTTATCTCACACATGTAACATGAGAAAATATTAATTTTTATAGAACAGAACAGAACAGAATTTATTTGGTCTAAAATCCAAATACAGGATTGTTACCAATACAATTACAATTATATACACATACAAACATACAAAATAGTATTATTATCTGTAACAAAAGATATATATATATTATATATATATAATTTACCAGGTTTGATTAGAGAGTTTGCATATTAATATTTAACGTATATATCTATATTATATAATTGGAGGAAGATAATGGTTTTTGGTACAGTGTACTCAAGCCCATAACAAACAACAGCCAGTGTTAGCCTCTCCCAAGCACCCAGTACTAAGACCTCATTGCTGGAACAATGCCCATCTTGCAGCAATCCAAGGTACTGGTCAGATTTCTGCATGTTCTCATAGAAGGGACATTTGTGCAACAGGGATTTTATACTAGAGTTACCTCCCTTTCATCACAAACCTGAATTTATTGTTGCTATCTACTTCATACCAAAATTTTCAATTTTATGAAACTAATTGATGTAGTCTACTCATTGTAAAAAGGTGTAAACACAAAGAAACTAAATGTAAAGTGGTATGATGAGCTTATTGTTTGAATTCAAACAAATCCGGTAGAGGAATCTTCCTTAACTCGTCAGCCTTAATGTGAGAAAGTGCAATAAAATTCAATGAAGACATTAAAAAGACTATACCCAAGAAATATCTTCAGGTGAAATTTTTTGAAGTATTAAGAATGTGTGACCTTGACATTCAACTTATTGACAACAGGTGAAGGAATTCTTTGGTTATGGTTTTGAAACCAACTAGTCATGGTAAGCTGAATATAAGATATTTTTAAAAACATTTGATATAAATGGGTGTTAGTTTTATTTCCAGTTGTAGTTGTTGAGCAAAAATTTCAGCTTTCTGTCTGTCAATTATTTCAAAATGGGTTTCCAGTGCATTGCATAGCTTTTGAACACCTTTTGATTGAATTTCATGAAACTTGCATAAAATTAAAGGTTGTGAAGTTAAAATTAGGCCTTTTGAATATGGGATCAAAAGATGAAAGGTCAAGGTAACAAATTTTGTAAAAAAATAAATATTAGACTATAATTGGTTTCCTAAGCATACCTTTGACCACCTTGATAGAATTTCATACAATGTAATGCTTAGGAGATTAGGAAGAAGCCTATTGAAGGTCAAAAGTCAAGGTCACAATTTGGAGCAATCTTGAAAGCCTTAATAGAATTCATGCAACTTAAACACATTAAAGCTTACAAGGGGAGAACCTTTTTTGGGTTCAAGGTAATAAATTAGGCCAGGCATGGGACTTTTAGTCGTGCTTTTGTGTCATTTTAAATAGCAGAACCTTGCTTTCCTTGCAACTGACCTGGACATTATAAAATAAGTGATTTCTGTTTTTGGTATATGAAAATTAGATATTTTGTCTTTTATATTAGAAATAGAAAATGATGAATAGAAAGTTCATAATTGTTGTGAGATTAAATACGAAAGAATATGGAATATGTGCCAGAAAGACACGATCCACATATTGAAATGATTTTGATAAATGTACAATGCAAAAAAGAGTTTATTTTTGTTTGTTTGCTAACTATAAATTAAATGCTTTCTTCTGCTTTAATATTCACCCCATGCCTGTTTTATTTTTTTTAAGTTTTGTGTGTTTGTAATGCTTACTTCTGATTTGATATTTACTCCATGCCTGTTTTTTTGTAAGTTTTCTGTGTTCGTTATGGTTTCTTCTGATTTGATATTTACCCCATGCCTGTTTTTTTGTAAGTTTTCTGTGTTCGTAATGCTTACTTCTGATTTGATATTTACCCCATGCCTGTTTTTTTGTAAGTTTTGTGAGTTCGTAATGCTTTCTTCTGATTTGATATTTACCCCATGCCTGTTTTTTTGTAAGTTTTGTGTGTTGGTAATGCTTTCTTCTGATTTGATATTTACCCCATGCTTGTTTTTTTGTAAGTTTTGTGTGTTGGTAATGCTTTCTTCTGATTTGATATTTACTCCATGCCTGTTTTTTTAAGTTTTGTCTGTTTGTAATGCTTTCTTCTGATTTGATATTTACCCCATGCCTGTTTTTTTTTTAAGTTTTCTGAGTTGTAATGGTTTCTTCTGATTTAACATTCATCCCATGCCTGTTTTTTTGTAAGGTTTGGGTGTTCGTAATGATTTCTTCTGATTTGATCCCATGCCTGCTTTTATGCCCCATCTAAGAAAGTAGGGGGCATTTAAAGTTTGGGTCTGTTCTTCCGTCCCAAATTGCAAGATTTGGTATGTCTTTTGGACATAATCTTGGTTTTTTTTAGTCTTTCTTATAATTTGATATTCATCCCATGTCTGTTTATTTTTGATTTTAATGTTGGTAATGCTGTGATCATATCTATCTTTGAAACTACTAATTTGATTTCAATATCTGCACTACACCAGAGCCAATACAATTTTCTATTATAAAATGCTTGTGACATCTCTTTTTATTGAAGGTCATTTAGTACACTTGTAAACATATCCCTTTGACGACCTTCTTTAAGATAAGCATTCTAAATATAGACTTTAAAAATAATTCTTATGAAATGGTGTTGACAGTAGCGGATCATGGGATGGGGTGGTTCCAGGGTAGGAGCCTCCTTTCCATGCTGATTTTGGGCAAAATTGACCAAGTAACCCCCTTTCGTCTTCAATGGAAAATATGCAGAACACCCCTTTCAAATTGTATGAATCTGTCCCTGCATGGAAAACAGCCAGCATCCTTCAATGTGACCTATGGCCACTGCTCACCATTTAGAAATTGACCCTAGATTTTTGTGCTGCAATATGAAGGTCTTGATGGTTAGGGACAGAAATGGGGTATACTCATCAGGGTCTTAGTATCGTAGTTAAACAACAAATCTATCATTTATAATATCAGAATCCTATTTATACAAAGTATGAACATTGAAGCTGTAGCTGCCAGAAAGTATTTTTCTTCTCCTTTCCAATGTTTTGACGAGGATAAGACAAACAAGACCAATCGATGTCTGGCCCTGCGTCGCACGGCAAAATGTTGAACCCTGTACGTTCTAGGCCCAATATGGACAGTCCAAATATTTTGACACTTGCATCCTATGGTGGACTTACAAAGCATATTTATCACATGCCACCCAATATTGTAAAAATAGACCCAAAAAAGTATCTATTTTTTTCCACATTTTGGTCCCCTTATTGCTAAACAGAAAAGGTGGGTCAAGAAAAAAACTGTATCCTCCATTTTGTATCCAATATATGTCCAAAATTAACTTGAAAAAAAAAAAATTCTAAATCGGACCATTAATAAAAAATGTCACATTTTTGCCCCTTTTGGGCCCCTCGTTCCTAAACATAAAGAGAGGGGACACCCAAAATCATCCCCACCCTTTAATTTATGGTGAGTAACACTACTGTAAAGTTTCATATCATTTGGTGAACCAAAACAAGTTATTGTGGAAACAAATAAAAAAGTTGCTTTTTTGGCCCCTTTAGGGCCCTTAGTTTATAAACGAAAAAAGAGGGGACACCCAAAATCAGCCCAACCCTTCCTTTTATGGTAAATAACATTAATGTAAAGTTTCATAGCATTTGGTCAACCAGAACAAAAGTTATTGTGGAAAAAATTTAAAAAGTCGCTTTTTTGGCACCCTTTGGGCCTCTAATTTCTGAACAAATAAAGAGGGGACACCCAAAATCAGCCCAACCCTTCCTTTTATGGTAAGTAACATTACTTTAAAGTTTCAAAGCATTTGGTCAACCAGAACAAAAGTTATTGTGGAAACAAATAAAAAAGTCACTTTTTTGGTCCCTTTAGGGCCCCTAATTTCTAAAGGAAAATAGAGGGGACACCCAAAATCAGCTCAACCCTTCCTTTTATGGTAAGCAACATTACTGTAAAGTTTCATAGCATTTGGTCAACCAGAACAAAAGTTTTTGTGGAAAAAAATTAAAAAGTCGCTTTTTTGGCCCCTTTTGGGCCCCTAATTTCTAAATGAAATTATAAAATGATCCCAAAAGGGGAGGTGCACATCTTCAATATATCTGTAATCACTGCGTAAAATTTCAGAAAGATCTAGTGTTTGGTTTTTGAGATTCAGATTACACAAGACAGGCACCACATAGCGGGACGGACGGACAGACGGACGGACAGACAGACAGACGGACGGACGGACGGACGGAGTGACCCGACTACTAGACCTGCTTTCGCCTTCGGCGACGCAGGTAAAAACAGTAAGCTGTGATTTATTTGTTATATACTGAAATAAGGAAGTCAGGAGCTGATAAAAATCTTTTGTGTTTTTATAGTAGAAAATATACAAGTTTGCTTTAAATGTAATTGACATCAGTAATTTCTATATGTAAACAAAACATGTTTCCATTTTTTTTTATAACTGGCAAATACATGAATGTGGTGATGCTAACTTCAGCTGTAAATTATCAATGAAAATAGGGTGTATATTTTAAAAAAAAATGAGGATCAAAATTTGACTGTAACATGGGCAAAGTAGTTGAAAGTACATATTGTGAACTAGCTGCACACTAAGTTTCATTAAATTCTGTTGAGTAGTTTCAGAGGAATATGTGTACCCATCCAAGATCAATCCAAATGTTCAAGAAGAAAAGACAAAACAATGCAAAGACACACAGGATTGCAAGACTGAAGATTGCAATGGTTCTGACTTATGGTTTAAACCAGATTTTAAGGCACCAAACCTCCTTCTCTTTTTAGTTATACAACTTCATTTACACTAATACCCTTGACCTTATGTACCTAGTTCTTCCTGGACTAGACAATAAGAGTCGAAACAGCAACACTTAAACATTCATAATAAAACTATAACATATCAACTTTAAAGTATTTTTTATTATCCTTTAAAGTACAGAAATATGATATAAGTAAAACCTTAACATATTAAAGACTTTGTTTAAATAAAATTTTCAACATTAAAGAAACAAATACATTTATGTAAGAACAATTTGTTTTGTATTAATGACATCTGTAGTTCAGTGATCTATATATCACATCAACCAAGTCTTAATATGTGAACAAAATTTACCACTTCATATAAAAATATCTTCCATCTTTATTATTGATATTTATATATATATATTTATATACATAAGGCTACATAAATAAAGTGAACTATTTGTATGAATTGGTGACTATATAATGACAACATGTACAAGCTTGAGCTACGTGGGATATTAACCTTCATTCAATATTTACAAACATGGTTAAACCATCTGACAACAAATGAAGCACATGATTTGGCTGATCCTCAATGGAAGATTAACTTTGTGTCCTATCTTTATCAAACACATTTCATTTTGAAATATGCCCTGGTTATTGTGGTATTGGTAACAATTTCCAAATGACATGTTTGACCAAAAATAAAAAGGAAAAAAAAAATAAAATGAATTATTGACAGATATCCCTGAAGCGTTTGAGATCATGGCCTGGGCCATTAAAGTAGTGTCCTTCATCACACGATCGTGATGGCACAGATTACTGACACGTACATCCCTGGAAGATATACTAGCACTGAGAGACATTTAATCATCGTCAGGATCATGCTCCTGTAGGACCGCCAAAGAATCTTTAATAGCATGGTACATTATATTCTTCACCTGAAAAATAATAAACAGAGAATTTAGTAAACAGTGAATGACTGGAGTTATCTCTCTTTGAATAATACAAACTTATACTGTGACTTGTTAGCAATAATCTACATTTTTTTCTGAAATTCATTCAACATGGAAAGATTTAAACAGAGACGAAAAAAGACTAAAAATCTTTATTTTTTCCTTGTAAAGAATATTCACATATTTTACTTGTAAAAGTTTAAGATACTATCAGAGGTATATCTGTTTTCCATTTTCTACTGATTTTACACCACAAGAAGTTCCTACCTGAAGTTTATCCTCATGATTGGAATGTGTATCAGACAGGTTTCTGAATTCTTGTGTAAGACTGAAGCAATGATTTAAATGTTCTGGAGATACAAAGTCTTCTGCTACTTTGATACAGTTGTGTAGATTACGGACTTGATGAGGTGCTCCAGCAGGGATGAATATAGCATCACCCATGCATTGCACTATGGTGTATCCTAAGACTCCATACTCTTTATACAGTCGATCACGAAGTTCTTCATCAAGATACCAGGCTTGATCATGGATAGGGTCATGTTCAGCTTCAATCTCCTCCCCCTTCTCCTTGGCAATCTAAAATTAAAACAAAGTTATTTAATATAAACAAATTGATCAAGAAGTGAGGTGTCACATAGTGCAATGCAATTATGAAAATAAAGGCCATCATTTCATTACATTTTGCTAATCTTAAGACTTAAATGTACACAAACAGGAATTGGGATCCCCAGTTGATTGATTGACTAAAGAATTGTGAATCTCTTTTTATCTAGATTTGGTTGGTTGTACAAATGGACACCATACAACCCATTGTGGTAGAACTTTTAAACTACCTGATGCAATGAATAATATATCAGTAATGATGAGCCTAACTTGTGAAATCTGATACTGAATGTCAAGGTCTTAAAATTCCCATCCAATGTTATCTAACCTGTGTTGAACATTAGGTGTAATTACACCAGAATTAAACCACAAGAATAATATTGGTAAATCGATATTTCTCACATTCCATCATGATGTCACGTTTTTACACCTGACAACCACAGGTGAAACAGGCCTTCAGGTAAGATAATAAATACCTTTACCTGTCAGGCTGTGATTGGTCCAAAGTGAGATTTACTGACCACAAGGTAAACAAAGATAATTGATAATACTTGAGCATTATCAAGGTTAATACATTAGGGACAAAGATAAAATCTAGCGTTCAGAGAAAAATAAATATTTGATCAATTGATATTTAAAGCTGTTGAAATTACATTAACCTATTGGTCCACATGTTCACAATGATAAATCAAGGCCCAGATAATGGATGCAAAACAGTCAACACATATTCATGACTTTAGGCAAAATTAATTATGCCTGTAAATAACCATTAACCTATATAGCATTGCATGGGCGTAAAACACCAACTCACTCACAACCTACATAAGTGACAGACTTCAATGTGAGCTATGGTAACTGCTTGACTTCTTGCAATTAGCAGTCAGATCAAATATACAATTCATATGATTCAAAATCAATCCTCATTCAATTAACAAAATACTCCCTTTCTGAACATAGATCAACGCAAGTCAAAACTTAAGCTTTGACAAAGACCTACCTTATTGAGGAAATCTCTGATCTTATCAGCATCAATGGCATCGAAGATGTGCCACAGAGCCCCTGGTACTTCATACACCTCACGGACACGTCGTTTGGTGATGATGTCACATCCTGCATTGTCTATGGACTGTAAGGCAGCACTTTCTAATACAGCTTTCCCTCCTGGTCCATCGTCAGGGATTCCCACGAATACCATGACGTTGACGGCATCGGAAACATCCAGATGGAGGTTAGTGGTTCCCTCTGCTGGATAATGTGCTGAGCCTGGAAGATAAACAAAACATCTTTATTAATCATTATTACATTATGCCTTGTATGTTTGTAAACACAAATGTTTGAGTCTTCTTGTATATATTGTTTGACTATATTTTTAAATAACTCTGACTATTGGCCTTTGACTTTGAAAAATGCATTACTAATTAAGACATTGAAATTCTTATAAGAAAGATAAAGTTCAGTAATGACAGTTATGATGAAGATTCAATTGGTAGGACAGAATATACGGGTATACAACACGTACCATAGGCGTTGTACATTTTTGGTCCTAGATCTGGTCGGACAAGGAAATCAGGCAGACGAGATGCAAGGTTGAGCTTGCCATGACGATGAGTGTATTCTGGAAGTGGCAGCGATTGCATGAGATCATCAAAATGATTTGGCATGATGTCACTGAAGTCGTCGCCTGGTGGCCAGTCCTTTAACTTCAGTAACATGGTCTCCTGATTCTCGTCTATCAAACGTTCTGTTAAAAAAAGATCATCTTGATTAAGTCAAATCTCTTAGAAAATATGTGTCTACCCAAAGACTCTTAATTTCTGAGTAAAACTATTTCAACATAACAGTGATGGTCAGGCTTGAAGCAAGACAATAGGTAAAAAACATGACAAATTCATAACAAAATTTTATATATTCATAGACCGTCTGATGCATGTCAAACAAGGTTTTTATTGTCGTGACTGAGGACATTTTAGACAAATAATTCATCATATAAACTACATAAACAATCCTCAAGTACCAGGTAGGAATTACCTGTGTTTTTCACCTTGGAAAGGATAGTATATGCCCACACATAATGACATTGTAAACTTAATCTATAGGTTTTAGCTTCATATTGTGTCATAAATAGAAAATGAAATTCAATCCTGTTTTATTATGAAAACCTTTTATGAATGTGAAAAATCTCCATTAAAATTTTGATGATCTCTTTAAATTCTATACCTGTGAGATTTTTTAAGATATTTATGTTTGGGTGAATCCAATATTTTCATTTATTGATTTTTTAATTTCCATTATCAGTAAAAGATTTAATGCTATGTTCTCCTTTCAAAAGCAATGAAGCTTCTCAAATAAATCAGTCACACTTGTATGATGTCTATTTAAATTCATTTCTATAAATTCATTCCCATATCCTCAATTGAATAGCTTTTTCAATACGTAAACATGACTTGGGGAAATAACAATAATGAAACAAGATTTCTAACAAATACCCTTAAGTAATATTGATATTATTCCAACACATGATTTTCCTTCAAAATTAATTTGTTTTCGATGCAATAAACCTAGTTTTCTACCCTCTATTGAATATTTCTTATTAATAGTTGTTGATGATCGATCACTTCTTGAATCGTGCATATCCTGCATCATATGTTTACAGATATGCATTTTGATAAGTTTGTCATGTAATCTTTAATAATCTAAACCATGAAATGATTAACTGATAAAAGTACATACCTGACAATTTATCAAATCCATCCCAGAAATCAGACATTGGATGACCCACCAAAAGACATCCAGTTCTTGTGTTTATCAGATCATTTTTCGTCTTTCCAAATTGTTTACTGAATGCATGTGGTCTCCACAAGTTTGGATTTAAGAGTTTATCTAACCCTGATACTAACACTGGCTGTCCACGCTTCCATTGCTCCTGGAATATTTTAATATTTCCCTTATGACGAGGATCATGAAGTCTTAACAAACGGCCATCACAGAGCCACGAATGTGGCACATCTGGATATAACACACTTGTTTCCGTTAATGTATGTTTCAGAATAGGTGCATCTCGAGCAATCATGCCACTATATCCAAACTTAGGAATGTAATGTAATAACTTGATAGGATTATTGTTCTCCATGTCTTTAGGTAACTGTTTCTCCACAACTGACTGAATGATATCATCCAAAGTATTGCCAGATTTTTTGGATTTTTTCGATTCACTACTAGATTTAACTTTACTGCCCGCTGTTTTAGTTAATAATTCCCTTAGAGTAGAACAACTAGCAGGGGTTTTCTTATCCCCCTCACTTTCTCCCGTATGCCCCCCTCCGATGGGGGACACAGGTTCGGTGATTGGGTTGTAGGATTTCCCATATTTGTCAACTTTATTATAGGGAGATTCACTCCTTTCTCGACTGTTTTCAGAATCCATGGAGGCTACATCAGCCAGTAAACTTAATGGAGATGAATTATCAGGGTTATAACTATGAGTTTTGAAATTGCCATTATGTTTTTTATTTCCTTTGTAAGATTTGCCATGATCATCCACACCATTCACCAGTTTCTTTCCATGTTCCAGAGCTGACTTGACATATTGCTGAAAGAGAAACAGCCATTAAAACTGAGTTATATACATCATGATTCATTTTATGCACACCATCAACTCAAAGTCTTCAGGTCCCCTTTCTATTTAGATGCTAGGCTAATTGTCTGAGAGCTGAATTTTTGTCAATAAAATTTCAGCCTAATGAAGCTGAGATGTCATGGCTCCAAATGGACATTTTTTTCATTAACCTGATTTTTGGACCGTACATAAAACCAAATAAGCCACAGACACATGAGGTATCGTAATAACCCATAATGAACAACTGATATTAACACAGTAAATGTATTAACCATTTATACTTGACAAATAATTTGCTGAGAAAAACTATAGATGACTTTTGTATGAGTTAAGAAGCTAATTTTATTAGTTTTATTTCATGTCTCTCTCTAGTTTAAATCAGTGAAGTACACTTATGTCACTCAGCTAAAACATCTAGCCAGGGGAAACACTTGAACTCTATATACTTGTTGCATTTTATCAATTATGTTCATCGCAGTTAGTAGATTTATTAGGTCTGACTTAAGTAGGAGTAAAATAAATGAAGTAGCGCTGATTTACTCATGAATTATTAAGCTAAAGTCTACAACATATTTCTTCAGGCAGATGAAATAATGCTTAATTATTCACACAATCAGCCAGCACTCAGGAAGTCGTATGACAAATCAATATAGAACCAACATTTTATCACATAATAGAAAGCGACTGACAAATCAATACACCAGGATAATCTTAGTTTTTGCAGTAAAAATTGAAGGTTCAACAGACTAATATCAAAAGTAATTATCTTGGTAGGCTGGAAGCCATTTATACTACTGAGACTTCCTCATATCAAATACCTTAAATAATTGCAAACAATAGAATAAACAAAGATTTTTTTGCCATAAAAACATGACGTATAGAGATAACTAAATGGATTAAATAGAAACGCCAACCTATCAAAGAAAGGAAAATTGAAATGGTTCTATTTTTTGGTTAGAGTACAAAGACACAGCTTGAGTATATGTTTAATATTAATTTCTGTAACATTAATCTGCTGATTACATCTGTTGCCTACAGTAATTTGATACAATAAGGTAGGTATACACCTGTCGTGTTACACCTGTAACTTACCTGGTTGATTCCATTTTTCTGCTGGAATTTGACAGCCTTTTGACACGGACATGTGGCAGGAAGGTTCCACTTGGCCCTCATTTCATGTAATAATTTACCAACCTCCCATAGAGCTGAAAAATAAAATTTGTAAAATTAAATCTTAAGTACATATGCATAGCTTCATAATCTTTTCAACACTATATCTACTGTGAAGAATCCCTATGATACAATGAGAACAAACCTTACTAGTTTAGTATTTGATGGACATGTGTGTTTTTTACTTTCCATTTTTTGGGATATTCTGAGTTATGAAGTTCTCAGATACTCTACAGGATACTTCTAGTTATCATGCTTACCACTTCTAGGGATGATCTGAGTCAACATAAGTTTATCAATCTCGTGCTGTTGACGATTAGAACTACATGTCAGCCATTCTCTTTGTTCCTCCTCGAGCTCTGTTGAGTCTGTTTCGCCCTTTTCCTCTCTCTCAATCTGCTTCTTCTTGACCTTATAGCAGTCAAGACAGACAACAAATCCACACTTGTGACACACCCAGTGCATGTTAAACAGAGTGGTATCACACACATCACACATTTCTCTGACCCCAGTCACAGCTCGCTTCCAGGCTATCTTAGCTGAAATTGAAACAATACAGTTTGAGTGAACAAAAAATTCCTTATTGTATCAATAACACTACTAATATCGCCCCCTGTTTAATTTTTCTCAATGTTGTATTGAAGGACTAATTATTTCCTTGCCATATTCTTCATTTGTTAACTTGTATTTGTGGCCAAAATTTCAAAATTAATTCAGTATTTGATCTGTCAATCTTAGTTTGGTAGATTTTTGCTACAAGAATATCTTGATCAAACTGTACTACTTCCTACCTTCATCGCCAGCCTCTGAAATAGCATTCCTTTCCTGCTCTACAAGCTCACAGAACTTGTCCCCTACTTTGGCAGCAATGTATTTAGAGGTTTCCAGATCTAGCTTGGGTTCCATGACAGGGGTGTGAGGAAGCCAGGGGTCAATGTCATCCCTTTCAGCCTCCTCCAGCTCAGAGAAACCAGCGATCGTCAAAAAACCTTTCTGGCTGAACCTCAATCTGTAATGGCAAAAGCAAATGATTACATGTTATTTATTCTCTAAATGTACTTTTAATCAAGTCAATAAAAACTGCATAATTTGTCGTGATTTACATGCTCTTCATAAACATAATAATTTTAAGGAGACAGCATATGTTCTAATTTTCTTCTAGGCCTTCAATTGTCATTCTATTATAGACAGGGACAAGTGGGAATATTTTCTTCAGGTTGACATCAAATGACAATAACTAAATATTTTCTGTATGATTCATTGGTTTTTGTTATGAAAGGACAGGGAAGTTAGGGACTTAACAATTACCATCTCACCACAATCAAACAATCAACATGATAAAATTTCCTGTTGGAAAGGAAAAAATATCTTCTCTAAGCTAAAATCGATCAAACAAGCCTGTACTAAATCAAATTACGCAATACCCAGCCTTAATTAAAAAACAAGCTTAACCAAGATAAAACTGTTGGGATTCGAAAACAGGAAATTGTGTTAATGGAAAAGTTATTGTCTCTAGGAAGACGAAATAATCTATAATGTCACAATCATCACCAGTTATTACTGAAAATTTACTGATCCTAAAAATCAATAGTCAAACATGGTCTATACATGTTCTTTGGACAGAAAATAAACCAACATAACTGTAAACCCTAATCCCCCCTCTCCAATACCACAATGACATAATTCCTATATTTATCTGAGCCTGGTTAACATAATAGCTTGGGGTCAGAACATGATTAATGGTAGATATAAAATTATAAATGTTCTACCTTCATTAGACCATGAATTACATGTGACAACATAAAACTTGTCATATCCATTAAGCCTTTAACATGGTGGAGAATTTTGATTGTTGTATGAAGTACAGATTATAAGTGGAAATACAACAAACATCTTCAAACTTTAATTCCTAATACTTTAATACTATTTGATACTAATCTCCTTTGACACATTCAACATAACATGTAGTTGTAAACAGCAAAAGACTTAAGTTTTTAAATTCATATTTTCTTATCATTAAAGTTTCTATTTATAAAATGCATCCTATTCAAATCAAATTTCCCTACATTAATTTAACAGAAGACTTTGCTAGAAGTGCTATTAAAAGTTTATTACTGTCACAAACCTGAGTATAGATTTAAAAGGTTGGTGGTGATAAAATCATATAAATATTCATAGGAAACCATTAAACCTACACATTCATTATAGATTTATTTATTGCAGTGTTTACTGCTGGGAGAAGAAAAGTCATTCCAGCAAGGTCAATATACCAGTAATGAGGCATTGCCATCTCTATTGCCAACAACAGTACAAATTGATCATTTACTAGGACGTGTGCTCTAGCCAAAACAAAATACCATGTTATTGGATGTCGATATTTGCCTTTTAACAAAAGATTTTTTAAACCAAACCAAAATATACAATTTTAAAGAACACATTCAACATTGTTATTAATGAGCACACAAGTCCCACGCATACCAGAGAAATCCTAGATATAATTACTTTTGATACATGTCATTAAATCAATATGTAGTGTTATTATATGGTGTTACGTGACAATGAAACTCAGGCTAATAACAGTAAAATATTTAGGACTTCTTTGGTGTGTCTTTATACCATATAATAGCATTTAAAAGTCTTATAATCCATTTAGCAAAAAGTTTCATGATATAAATCAATAAAAGCCATTAGTTTTGACAGTGTACTTTTTTCTGATATTGTTTATAAGCCTATCATGATAATTAATCATATTATAAGACTTGTTTGGCTCATGAATTGAGATATTTTAAGATTCTGAACTGTAGCCAAATCATGAAACTCAATTAAAATAATGTTTATGTTCTACCTTCACATGCAATAAAGTAGAAAATAATTAATGTTTACCTTCTGAAAGCATAGAATCTGCAGAATATGTTTGGTAACTTCTTGCTGCGTTGGTTTGGTGTCATCTTACACTCGCGACATTTCATGAGTTTAGGCGTGACCTCACTGCAGGACCCATCTTGAAGGAATGGTTGACAGGTCTTCTTTAAAGTGGCAATGGACATTTTAACCAATGGTTTGTTGAAAGAGGAAGCTACAATAGTAATAAAATAGTCCTTAATGTACAAGTTATTAATTGTAATCATTGGTAAGTTGGAGGATATCTACAAGGAGAACTCTTTATAAGAACAAGATGGAATAATGATAGGGCTTAATGTTGATGTTGATATTGTATTGTAATTACCTGCATTTGGAGTTGTTTCACCGCTGGCCTTGGCTACACTTGCTATGATATCTTTCACATCTTTAAGTGTTGGTTCATTCTTCACCTCCTTGTTTTTGTTTTTATGTTTCTTTTCTTTCTTTTCCTTTTTGACCACTGGTTCTTGGTCAGTTTCCATGGGAACAGGAACAGGTGCAGGAGCTGGTTCCTGCTTTTCCACTTTGACTTTGACTGGTTCTTCTTCTTTAATGACTGGTTTCTCAACTTCAGTCTCCGGCTCAGTTGTCATCTATATTAAAAGAAAGTATGATGAAGACTTTGCAAATTCTTTTCTTCATAACAAAATTTTATATAGGAAAACTAACATGGCTAAGTTTTTATGAAAACTAATAGTTTGTTTAGATGGGAATTTGCCCTATGTTTTATAATGATTCAAGAGAATGTATTCATTTTCTGACATCTGGTTCAGAACAAATTAATAACCAACAGGCTGGCATAAAACACATATAAACATGCTCTGGTAATTATATACAACAAAGGGGAGTTGGCTTGATGCATTCCATCTTTGTTCTAGTCTAAACATTTATCAGCTTTTATTGCTCAACAGACTTTTCAGCTGTAATGGCTATGAACTCCCACTATTGATTCAGCACATAATTAAATCTCCCAAGGAGGTCAATACAGCCAATCTATACATTTAATGGCACAATACTCAGACAAAATCGATCAGCTCTTTAAATGTTATTCATATTTAAAAGGCCTGTACTATTATAGACTTTAAATTAATATTGCTCAGACTAGCATGGTTCCTCCAATTGTTTATAGATTACCACATTAATCATGGTCTACACCAACTCACAAATACCTCTTTATGGTTTATGCACTGAAGTGATGTTTTCTTGCAGTAGATTAATTTGGTAAAAGCAATGTAACAAATAATTTATTATAGGTAATGTCAATTAGTCAATGCTTTTGGATTGGAATAACTTTTTGGTGAACAGAATTTCTACATCAGTATACATACCGGTTGTGGATTTTTTGGAATGGTATCCAACTCTTTGGGGTCTTTCTGTTTTTTGGTCTTCCTCTTTGGAGCACTACTACTGCTGCTACCATCATCAGAGTCTACTTTGGGCTTCTTAGGGTTTGTTGTCTTCTTGGTCTTGGACCTCTTTTTACCAGAATTAGAATCAGTGGTCTAAATAAAAAAAAAATTAAAAAATCAAACCAAAAATCTTTCATAAGTTTATCAATAGTTTCAAAAGTGTTGAAGCTGTTGGCCTGAATCCCCCAGTATCATATGGCTCTTTAAAATAAGAAAACAATACGAAAACAAACACAAAGAATGTGAGACCTGCACTAAGGGGGTTGACAGATAAGTCTTCAATTAAAAGGTAAGCTACAAGGTTTAATAGAATTCTAATTACTCTGCATAGGTTAAGAAGTAATCTTTTTGTGAGTACATTTCTCTGTTTTTCCAATGTTTAAGGCACCTTACAAAATAGAAACTGTGCCATTTAAATTATCTGAATACCTAATGATATAAATTTGTCCTTTTCAAATGTACTATAACTGGTTTTGAAATGTAAATAAGCCTTTAAATATTTCCATACTTATTCATGGTGTCACCTACGGGATTTGACTGAACTATGGGCTTTGTTCACTGCCAACATTTAAAGGTCAAATGGATCATTTCAAAATATAAATATTTCTGATTCTATCTTTATGGTTTTATGCAATCTACAGAAGCCATTTAATTTCCAATTAAATCCACTGATGTTTAAATTTGTCTATCAGCTTAAAAAGGATCATGTTATTGAATAAATTTGTTTGTAAAGCACTGTTAAAGTAGGACGCAAGGTAACATGAGGGGATATCATTAACCAACCGGAAATAGTTTACATTTAAAAACCTCTCTAGAAATTTCCACTTAAAATGTGTGTTAAAAATAAAACTTCCCTTTTTACTTATTGTGTAGGACCTAAGGAAACTATGTGTAAATTGATAGATGTTATCTGATTGTCTAAATATACAATTACTTTTGACAAAGACAAATTCGTATCCCAGATTTTTGTGATCCTGAATTTTACCCTTAAAATCTAGGGTAATAAATTTACTATAATATTATACTATGAAACATTAAACTTCTCAGGAATCCCCAAATATCTACAAACAGGTGGTAATGCAATCACTCTCTGCTAATCTAAGCAGCAATGTTGCATGATACAATTAGGATGGTACATAATCTCATTACTGAGAACATTGTTGGCAACCATCCTCAAGGTCATTGAAGGTTATGTATTAAGCCCCGTTTACACGATCAAAGTTTTTCATCAAACATCTTTGTCCAAGTTTTTGATGAAAAAGTTGGACAAAGAAAACTTTGTCAAAGTTACTGTTTACACGATCAAACTTTTTTGATGGTTTTCTGCTATCTATATTATGTGGGGACTATATTGTAGTACGTGAGTGCATTATCATTTAATATGCAGTTACTTCTACGTTAGGATGTGCAGAAATTGCATCAGACCAACATGGCCTGGTTGCTCAAACACTTTGATTTAGGAATAAGAACTTGTAAATGCCAATGAATACTAGTACTAGTACTGTTACAAAAGCTACATAAGAATGATTAAACATTTGTAAAAGAAATTGACCATTTATAGAGAAATAATGAGGTTTATCTATTTATAAGATAAACCAGTTTAATGAAAGCGAGATTAATAAATTTTCTATTCTTTCTCCGTAATTTAATATCCGTACTTGTTCCGGGTTTTATAATTTTATTCACAAATTGACATGTGATGGACGAAGGAAACAAAATATAATCCAAGCAATCCTTCATTCTACCCTATAATTAGATGACAAATTTGCCGAAGTTGAGAAGCATGTATATGGTGCACCATTCTCGTGAAAAATTAGGACAGTTGTTTTTACATTATTGGAGGAGATTTGAAAGTAATCCAGCCAACGGACATTGAATCAACAAACATTATCAACAAACATTGCCTTAAATATTTGTTAAATAATTTGAACCCATCTGTTTGAACCATCGTAAAACCAAAGGAACTAACGTTCTTTCCTGGACTTGAATCGTTTATACAACTTGACCCGGAGGAAAAACGATAAAAGAAGAAAGATTGAACTCTGTCGGTACATATCTTTTTGTCGAAAAACAGAACTTACTAAGGAAAAACGATAAAAGAAGAAAGATCGAACTCCAACTTACTAAGAACGCGTGATGTCAAATACAGGACGATGCTGATAGGAGGGGCGGGACAGGGGGGGCGGGAACCCGGGATATAGGGGGGCGGGAACCGGGAGCCAGGGGGACGGGAACCGGGAGCTAGGGGGGCGGGAACCGGGAGTCAATCGGGCGGGATATTTTTTTTTTTGTGTTCCAGAAACTGCACGAAAAGCATGCAAATCGATGTAAGATCATGTAAATAATTGATCTGAACGTGATCATTGATCAATATTGATAAGAAAAACGATAAAAAACGGCGATACAACGATCTTCATCTGTCGTTGAAGAAGACTTGGTTTGCATATATAGCATTGGAACTACGCTCCTGGTCATTATAGATGATAAAACCTTATAGCAGTGCCGATAGAGACCATAACAGATTTAACACAGTCGTTTGATATGACACTTTATGAGGAAGATGCTGGGTCGGTATTTCGTTATCTTGAGACAAGGAACGTCTCAAAATGGATTTGTGAAGAACTCTCTTCTGAGTCATACAGCCTGGTAGAAGAGAATGCTTATACTCTAGATGAGGACATATTAAATAGAATGAAGTCTAGCGAAGATCAAATGACAATGGCCGAGCAAATAGAAGAACTGGAAGATGAAATCAACATTGCAGCAATTGGGCTTGAACCAGAAACCAGAAGTGGCAGAAGGCGATCAGTTCCAAACAGATTTCGGGATTTTTAATATGAGAAAGACATTGCCGTAAAAGCTCGCGTAGATACAAAAATATAATCTATTCCATTGATAATTTCGAATAATGCCTGGGACGAGATAATTTGGGACGATGTATTACTATTTCCCGCAATTTTTCAGCACGCGCAGACATTTTCGAAAACTTCCGAAAATCGAATGTTTCCGGTGACAGAACGATTTTTCTTCCATAGTATTTTGCGTCTCGTGCAATTTGGCAGACTCTCTACAATAGTGAGCTTCGCTACGCTCGCATATTACTTTTAAAATGTCTGGATGTTGATCTTGATTGTTCTAATATTAGCCTGAAAAGTTCTGACAGTTTTCTCAGAATCGTAGCCTAAAACATTTGTACGCTGTCTCAGGTTGTAGTCCCATTCAGTGGGATTCGGTCATAGTCAGTAGGAAATCTACTTTGTTTTTTCATAACCATATGGAACCAAATCAATGGTAAAATTTTAGTAACACTTTTCTCAGAAATTATCATTTGGTAGGCTTATCTCCAGTAGGGGTTCCATAAGTTGTGAGCAATTTTCAGGTTTGTTGAACATCTACTGTCTGCTTAGTTCTGTTTAACGAGTTAGCTGTTTCCAACAGGTGGGACCCTAAAACTTGTTCTTATTAAAAACGAAAGAATATGGAATTGTTTTGCTTAGGTTTTTGTCTCGGTTGTGTTTAGTGGAGTTATAAATTCACATGTCCTTTGCCTTGTAGATCCTTTTGTGACCATGTCTCTGGAACCTGATTTTTTATCAAGGAGGGGGTCTTTCGTCACTTTAGAATTTGGCTTGAATCATATGAATTTTCAATCCAGGGCCAATTGAAAAACAGCGAGCAGCGACCGTTGGTCACATTGAAGGCGGCTGGCTGTTTTACGTTGCGGATTTTTTAAATGTATGTTCGCATACACTTATTCCACATCTTATTATCTTGTAATACATAAGTTTTCCTAGACAGGACCAGACTGACGATGCAGTCGTTTAAATTGTCACGACTTAATGATCTTTTTTCCGTATGATCGATGGTACATTCACTTTATGGGCGTCAGTGGGGTATTTTTGCGCGCTCACTAAGGCTCTTTATTGATGAATGATATAGGCATAGCCATTTGAAATGTTTCGATTTATGTCACTAATTCGTTAAGCTTTATTCTATTCACGAGTCACATAGAATTTCTATAATTTGTATGCAGAAATATATATGTTTGTGAAGATTTACATGATTTAGGATCATTCAGGGCGGGAAGTTTTAATTTGGGGGCGGGAACCGGGAGTTGAGGGGGCGGGAACCGGGAGCTAGGGGGGCGGGAACCGGGAGCTGTGGGGGCGGGAACCGGGAGTTGATGACCCCCCTGTCCACCCCCTCTGATAGGGCCATCTGGTGCTTCAAGGAATCAGGATAAAGCAGGATTGTACATGTAGGCTAGCAACGTTTTGGATGCACATTTCCGAGATCAGATTATAATTCAAGGTACATGTTTATGTTTAATTTAAAATAGCAGCTAAGCATAAATAAATTTACATGAAAAGTAAATTCCAGTAAAGCATAAACTCAGCTTATACCAGGGCAATATATTATTTATTGACCATTAAATTTCAAATACACGATATTTATTACTTCCTGAAGTAAATGTTCTTGTAAATGATAAAATCAATCACATCTTGTTTGTATTTGTACGTCAACCAAATCACACGACGGGCACCTGTTAACCGACGTTACGTCACATTCATGTCATGTTCACGAAAACACCCCAAATAAACAAAACTGCATAAAACATCAAAGATGTACATGTCGTACTAACAAACTTACCATCGAACGGAGTTATTCTTACATATTTATTTTAAATTCAAAATCGAGTACTGCTTGTAATGTTATATTTCAGTTAACTTTTCTGTTGTGTTCTCTAATATGTTTATTCGTTTGCTTTATTGCATTTCAACTTACTTTGCCTTTGTTTTACTTATACTTCCATATCGTACTTGCTAGCCTAGACAGCCTAGGCTGGTGCATGGAGTGACAGGTCAAATCACTGTGTCTGTCCGTCCGTCTTTGAACACTTTCAGATATTAAGAATTACCCGAATTGATCCAAGCACCTTCAATAAATAAGTTCACACTGTCTTTATCTCCAAACCAGGTAATTACTTGTAAAGCGATTTTGATTTGTCCTGCATAGGGGGCTAGCTACATTTTATATGTTTCCGGACGGCTTGACAGTATATTGAATAATAAAGATGATATCTTTAGATGATTTCCTGCATTTAACGTGCAGATCCTCTGACAAGCGACATAAGCGTACACAGTCACAACATGTCACGTTAGAATTTGTCCTGTGGGCATTGCCCCCCTCCTTGTTGTCCTAGTTTATTTGAAATTTATTTGAAATTGCAGATCAAATATTTTTATGGTTGCTGTGTATATGCATTTTTATTTTATACCATTTCGGCATCATTTGAAGGCGTTTTGTCCGCCAAATTCCCATCTTTTCGTATGGCTCTCCAATCTTTTGATGTCATTTTAAACGTCTTACGAATGGATTTAGGGGAAACCTTTGAAAATATATCATGTTTATTTTTAGTACCAAAACTGCATTAGACTGGGTCACAATTGTTAGACCAACGTGGTTGATTATTTGTTTTGCCTTCGTGACGACAAATTTATGTTAAATGTATTTGTTGCAGCCATCAGTCGGGATCTCAAATGTTTTGTTCCCGGAACCTTTAATGTGGTGACGAATTGAACAGGTTCATTTATATAATCATTTTCTTTGTTTGAAGACTTTGGCGTTTTTCGCCGACATTGTTGTTTCTACACGGACTGAGGTCTGGGACGGGAGACGGATGCTTGAAGCGTGTATGAGCCGTTAAAGTGTTAAGCAAAGTTGGATACAGTGTGCATGTTAAAGTCGGGATTAGAGCTCATGAATGTAAATTTTTGTAAAACTTTTCATATATCATTTAGTCATGTTAGTGATAAATGTTTTTCGGTTTTTAGATTAATTTAGCTGTTTACTTGTTAAAGTTTAAATTAGACAATGCTTCTGAGATTGAAACTACAGGCATGTCGAATTAAACTAGTGGCTCAATAAGAAAACTTGTTTGCATATATTTACTAATACAAAACATGTTTTAATCAGACAGTCACTAGATACGTTATGGAGATTCGTTCAGGCGATGAAAAAAAAAAACAAAAAAAAACAAAACAAAAAAACAGGCAATTATTTTCTACTTATATATGCTCAGTTTAGACCGGGATTGAATGAAGAATTTAAGTTATTCGATACCTTATTAAACATGAACAGCCAAACAATACCTACCTAGGTGGGAAATACAGAGTTATATTTATGGTTTCTACTATATTGAATAATTCAATTATACGGTTACCTATGATGATGTGTCCCTTATTGGCCCTTATTCACTCAGATTGAAAGAATGGTAGATAAAGTGGGTCGGTTGGGTAAAGTGTGAGCGTGTATAGACACTCTCATATGGCAATAAAAGGGGAAACACTGTTTTGCTCCATAAATATCAATAAAAAATTTTCAACGCTTTACCGTTGAAATTTGGTCTAGATCATCTCATGCCTCCATGAGTGGTCGGTTCTGATCTGTTTCCGGATTGAATTTGGCCAGTGCATACTAGAAATAAAATCCTTACTACAATTAAACAAAAGAAAGTGTGTCCCAAAAGGGGGCCGGGATGTATTTTGAACGTGTATAGACACGCTCATTTGGCGATAAGGGGACACTATTCTTTCCTTAATTGTACGTCGGGTCATATTAATTATAACTTTCCAACGCTTTACCGTTGGAAGTTGGTCTAGACCATCTCATGCCTCCCATGAGTGGTCGGTTCTGATCTGCAGTCACCAGATTGAATTTGGCCAGGGTATACAGTGCCTGAAATAGGAAAACCCAATCTGGTGGCCCATAGAAAATTTTTGGGCCAGTGTTCTTATATGTGTCAAAAATCTACTCGCAATTGGCCAGTGGGCAAGTGGCCATTTCAGGCACTGTGTATAATAAAAGTAAATCCATGGTAAATCTAAATCAAAAATAATATTAATTTTACTCCCATGATAAACCATGGGGTGACAAAATATGGGCTGGCGTACTGGAATATTGTGTCCCTCGTTCTCTCCAGGAACCTGAGAGGAATGTGAGCATCCATTGCCTACCAATGGTGCACAGATTTGTCCGTATATCCTTGTGATTGGCATTCTGTTTCCCTATCTTGTCAATTCCTCTCTTGCAGCTAGCTGTGGCCGTAATTAGCCATTTAATATGTTTGTCTCAATATTTATGCGCCAAATTATTGAGTCTTTAATTAATGAGGTTTATCTATTTATAAGATAAACCATTTTAATGAAAGCGAGATTAATAAATTTTCTATTCTTTCTCCGTAATTTAATATCCGTACTTGTTCCGGGTTTTATAATTTTATTCACAAATTGACATGTGATGGACGAAGGAAACAAAATCCCTCCATCCTCCCCCTTTTTTCACCGTCCAACATTTTTGCTGCTGTTGTTTTATTTTCTCTTTTCAGGCTCTTCAAATATGACAACAGGATCCCGGAGCTTCCGAGGATCTTACAATTTTGAGCTTAGAATCGACAAATCTACAAATTTGCGGACGATGCAGTTTGAAATACACTTGGATTTTACAAAAATGTCCGTGTCAATGTTCATTTTGCTAGTATTTGAATGACTTTTTTTTTTTTTTTTTAAATGTTACTCAATATATATTTATTATTTTCTACCTGCATATCGCGAGTATACCAAATACAGACTTTTTAAAGTTCTAAGTTATCAGTTTACATTCAATTTTTAATTAATTTTTGTGATTGTGTGTATATGCTTAATTATTTTTAATAAAAATTCCTGTCACAGTCTACTAGGGCGGAATTTGGCAAGATAAGGGGACACTATTCTTTCCTTAATTGTACGTCGGGTCATATTAATTATAACTTTCCAACGCTTTACCGTTGGAAGTTGGTCTAGACCATCTCATGCCTCCCATGAGTGGTCGGTTCTGATCTGCAGTCACCAGATTGAATTTGGCCAGGGTATACAGTGCCTGAAATAGGAAAACCCAATCTGGTGGCCCATAGAAAATTTTTGGGCCAGTGTTCTTATATGTGTCAAAAATCTACTCGCAATTGGCCAGTGGGCAAGTGGCCATTTCAGGCACTGTGTATAATAAAAGTAAATCCGTGGTAAATCTAAATCAAAAATAATATTAATTTTACTCCCATGATAAACCATGGGGTGACAAAATATGGGCTGGCGTACTGGAATATTGTGTCCCTCGTTCTCTCCAGGAACCTGAGAGGAATGTGAGCATCCATTGCCTACCAATGGTGCACAGATTTGTCCGTATATCCTTGTGATTGGCATTCTGTTTCCCTATCTTGTCAATTCCTCTCTTGCAGCTAGCTGTGGCCGTAATTAGCCATTTAATATGTTTGTCTCAATATTTATGCGCCAAATTATTGAGTCTTTAATTAAGAAAGGTAATATTAATTTTCATTCAATCCATCAAGTCATCAATAATATTATTTGACCATTGAAATTTTGTTACTGTTTTGTTACTTTCTTTCCTGTCATTTTGCCATGTACTTTTGTTTACAAAATATTCTGATAAGTTCAATAACATATTCTGATTGGTCAATTCCCGTCAAAGTCCATCCAAGTTTTCAGAAAAATAGGATGAGGTTCTATTCTGTCAAAGTCCGTCAAAGTCCTTCAAATTTCTTTGTCAAAGTTTTTGATGCAGGTTTACACGGTCAAAAAAGTTTGTCAAAGAAAACTTGGACAAAGTTTTTGATGGAAAACTTTGATCGTGTAAACGGGGCTTTAGGTTAACTACCTTCAGGACTAGAAATATTACTTCATTGGTTACTAATGAATATTTACTATGGAGATAAAAAGAGATATAGCTCTTAACAACAGAAATAATGAACCCATCTCCTAAACACACCGTGGGTAATCAACTTTTGTGTACTGACAGATTAATGATACTAAAAATACTTATTGCATACAAAGCAAATGTAGTTGATCAGGTATATAAACAACTTTTTGTAGGTTTACATTCAATTTACACAATAAAATATTTATGTATTATTAAAATTTTGAAATACTCAGAGACAAACTTTACTTACCGCATTCTCGGTTTCTGATGCTGAAGTTGTGGATTCATCCCCTTCCTTCACATTTCCGTTAGGTAGTTTTAGAGCACTAATAGGAGACTTGGAGCCACCTTCTTTACTGGGAGATATGTACGAACAATTCACATAACAGTTTTTCACAACTTCGCCTTTCTCATTCTTTTCACTTTTGATTGAACTTTCCGAGTTCTCATCCATTAGTAAAGGAGATGATTTTGTCACTTTATCCTCAGAATGCCTCTGTAGCCAAGCTTTCTTTAGTTTAGGATGGTTGGCTGATTTATGTGGTGAAGCATCAGATTTCACGTTAGGTGGGGGACTAGGAGCACTAAGTGTATCACTATCTGTGTCTAATTGTCCGTTAGCCACACGGTTTATTGTCTCCATTAATGCCACATTACTATTTAAGCTGCTTGTGCTACTATTAAGTCCTAAGGATGCAGCCTCCTCATTTGGAATGGATGATGGCAGCTGAACAGGATCACTCTTACGTCTTTCCTGATTCTCCGATACTCCATTACTGGAGGATGTAGCAGGTGGAGTCTGAGATGGAGCCTTACTAGGAGGGGTGGGTGCTGCCTTTCCTCGGTTTAACTCAGAATCTTGATAAAATGCATTTTGTACAGCATTTTCAACAAAGGTTTTAAAACTGTCCATAAAACCTGCTCCTGCTGGGGTAAAAGCTGATGAAGAGGTACTGTTAGATAATGTATTGCTGCTGCTGTTTGATATGGTGGTGTATGGTGAGTGATTGGTCATTATTTGTGGAGTTGTATTAGGAATGGATGTATTGCTGCTTGTAGGGGGAACTACAGTTTCTCCTTTTTGTCGTTTTCTGTTGTTGCCTTCTTTGGTTGTTTTGCGTTTGACCCCTTGATGACCAGGAGAAGTCTCTTGAGCACTAGTACTGGACGCTGCTTTAACAGTTGTCTGAGAGTAAATAGGATTAGGTACTAACCCTTGTTGTATGAGACTGAAGGTGTACGCCAGAGATCCAGGTAATGTCACTGGAGGCTGAGCGATGGAGGCTGTCACAGAAGACGAGGATACAGGAGATTTAGATTTAGATTTACGGTGGTAGTCTATTGGCTGTGAAATAGCTGCAGATAACTGATGAGGGTCTGCCACATGGAGCGGACTGTTGATATGCTTGTCACGACTGGCAGACAAGTCCATAGACTGAGACAAATACTCCTGATGTGATGCCAGGGGACTACTTGTAGACAGTGCTGACATGGGTCGATCATACTGACGGTCCGGGGTATGTGCTGGTTTTGGTTGTGAGCGAGGAGATGTGGACGGTATGGTACTTGTATGATGTGAATGAGCAGGACGAGGACTGCTCGATTTTACACGGTTATCAACAATAACAGAACTGTGTGATTTGTTGTCTTTTATCAAAGGAGGAGGACGTTTAGAGTCTTTCTCATCCTTCCTGTGTTTGTCTAGTCCATATGATTGTAACACTTCATGTGATATAAATGTATGTTGGTATGGCTGATAACCCAGCAGACTAAACTTTGGTTCTTGTTTGATGGTAGATGATGAAGCAGTGTAGGGAGGGTAGTAGTTCCCATCTTTTGTTCCCTTCTCATGTTTTATTTGTTCTTGTTTATCTTTCATTTGCTTTATGTATTTCTCCCGTTCAATTTCCCTGTGGAGGTCCTCTGTGTATTGTTTATGTCTAAGCTGCTGTTCTTTCTCCTGTAATTACAAGTAATTTATGTTGTAACATGTCTATTATTAATTATACAGAATCTACTGGAAGCTTTCACACAAGGTTATTAGTGTATACAGCCAACGCTCATTCCTGTAAAGATGATGTGACAATATAATGTGCAATACATATGATAATGTTTAATAGTAAAGAAATCACTAAAGGGGCAAGGGGCAATCAAGATACATACGAAACACAAAAAAATAATAAAAGCTCTTGAGAAATAACAGAGATAGGAATGAGCTGTGGAATAAGATTTTCTCATCCATTGAGTAGTTAGGTATAAAGATTACAACATTCACCTGTTTGATTTTTTCCTCAATAGATTTGGAAGTCTCATGTCTTCTGTCCATACTATGGGCTTCTGTTTTAGGAGGCTTGACTGTCCCCTGTACTATTGAAGGACCAGACCACTGGGCTCCAGTCATAGCCTAAAAATAAACAGAGATTAAAGTCTACCAAACCCAAACAAATTTATGCTAAAGTAAAATTAATTACATTTTCTTTGATAAAACAAAGCAAGGTTTTAGAAAACACCTGCACAACAAGTGAAACACACTTAAAACCCCCTGTAGTGAATTATGAGATGGTAATCAGCCAAAACATTTACTGGGCTGGTTAAGAGCCAAACACTATCAAATAAGGCAGGCAGGATCCTATCTCTTTAGTTAAAAACAAATCTATGATAATTACCTTTAAACATATATTACATTTTTTCTACCTAAATTGACAGACAATTTGTGAGAATATCTATCAATTCTTTTATATAATTTAGTAGGACACCATGTAAAATCTATCTCATTAAATTCTGACAACATGTGATGAATATTAATTAACATGCCATTGCATAATACATTACAGAGCATGTATATTCATGTCAAGTCTGATAGTAGACTTGGTGTGACAAGCCTAAGGATAGGATCAACAACGTGGTGTTAATCTTTTCTGGTTACCTCAACACAAAAACATAATACTAGACGAAGCACTTTTAAAATACTGTATTATCCTAGTGTGTATAAAATCTTCCTTTGTTTTCTTCTAAGAACTCGGTCAACATATTTGGTAATGAAAAAGTATTTAAACTCAACTCTAATAAATGACCTTTTTACATTAAAACATTTATTTTGTATAGATAATACTCAGACCATGTTCCTTTTCTCTAAATTTGAAGTCCCTTTTCACTTCTATTCAAAAGTTTAATTTCGTCTCAGAAGAGAGTAAACAGAATTTGTAAAGATCATTTGTAATGTGTAATTTAAAAGCCATTGATTGAACAAACCCTGGCTGGTAAGAGAACCAATAAGTTATAAGCCATGCAGAACAATTGCTGAATTGAGTTTTGTATATCAAAGGGGTTTAAATTGATTTAGATTTCTACAACATTAATCAAGACTCTTGCTGAGGTAATATGCTGATTTATTGAAGGTTTACTGTTCACAAAGTATTAAGCTTTCAATCGATTTCAGAGCAGCATATGGTCTTAGATATGAACGACCTTGAACTTTTTATCAAGAAAATCATTACTCAACATGTTGTTAGCATTCTTTGCCTTCCATAATAAAATATCTTGTTGCATTATCTTACTGATAAAATTAAGATTCTTTTGAACTAAAGAACACATAAGGGTTAACTTTTGATTGCTAAAATCTATATTAAAGACAGAAGCATTAACTTATTCTCAAGACTACCATAACTGTACCCACCTTCTGATTGGCTAACATAAATGACTGTTTAAAATGATCATCCACAGCCCTAGCAGCAAGTGTATCAGCAGATTCTTTGAGAATTCTTTCCCTTTCAACTTTCTGCTCTCTCTCATGGTCCCTCTTCCACTCATTCTTTTGTCTCTCAATCCTTTCCTTTTCTTCTTGTTGTCTTTCCCTTTCAAGTTTTTCCCTATGGAAAAGAGACATATTTATATAAGTACCCCTTTAATTAGAATAGTGAATATAGCTGTCATGGCTGTAGGAAGTTATGTCATTATTCAGAATACAAAGCATGGAATTGGATATCAATAAAACAAATATTTTGTTATGTTGCATATTCATATTTCAAGGAGTAGTCGCCAATCATCAGCAAAAAAGTTTTGGGAAAAAAAAGGAAAGTAATTCATATTATACATGTACATATATAAATCTGATTTATTGATATGTAATTTATAAAGCTGTTTTGAAAATACTACAGTATTTTGGTAGTAACCTAGTACTAAAGATATGGTTTTATTACAAATAAGATTAGTCTGTGGTTAAGATAAGAGCCAGTGGGAGGGTGAGGAAGTACATTCCTAATACACCAGCAAATTAGCCAGAAAACTCCTTCACTTTAAGTAGGGTGTGTGAAGTGTAGTGGTCTTTTTATACCTGTTTGTACCTGTTGCCACAAAAATGTTAAATAATAGCTGAACACAACAAAAAGGTCACTCGGAACAAACCATAAAACGTCCATTGTTCTAAAGAAACTCACTAGCTTGGTTAAATACTGGGTATTAAATTACTGACTTTTGTGCTTGTCAATAAAAAGGAATTACTTGAAAGGATATTAAAATATTCAAAAATTTTCCCCTGATTTCTTTCAATTTAATATTAATTGAGAAGACATAATGATAGAAAATCTGTATAACTATGGAAAAACCAATTCTACTGAACAGTCATTTAAGACATAGTAAATGTTGAGACAGAAATCAATAAGAAAATCCATCAACTTAATCAAAAGGATTTTATTCAATATCAACTTTAACAGTTTATTTCTGTAACAATGTAAAGCTTTAATCAATATTTCGTATATAAAAGAGGGATTATATAATTCTACCAACAAGAGGGAAAGGTATTAAATCTGGAAACATTAATTAGTGTCAGACTATCAGTGATGTGTGACAAATAAATCAAATAAAAGACTCCTTTTGTATGTGTTTTCAAACAAATGTTTATGTTTTATCAAAAGATCAAAAAGCACCATACAAAGATTAGTTTTAGGGTACTTGATTACATTCAAATATACAGACAAAAACTATTCTAAACAGGAGATTGAATGATAATAATAAACAATAATGTAGACCTTATATTTGGCAATCATAAAATTATGACCTATTAATTTAGTTCATGCTTCTTTGTGCTAGCATCCTAAGGTTCGAACATTACAGGAATCTGTGACATACCCATACAGATACAGAACATTAAAAAGTTTTACAAGAAACAAGAATGGCTTACCTTTCTAAGCGTTCTCTCTCTTGCCTTTCCCGTTCCATTTGTCGCTCCCTTTCTATTTTATCCCGCTCAATACGTTCCAAATGTTCTTGTTCAATTCGTTCCCTTTCAAGAAGTTGTTCCTGACGTTTGATATTGTATCTATCAATTTCTCTTAGCAATTCTTCCTGATTTTTAGAAGCCCAGTTATGAGGTATTGGTTGTGAAGGATGTTTTTGTTGCCACAGATGTTCGGCTAGTTGTTGGGTAAGATAACTAGGGTTAGCTCTCTGTGACAGAAGTGCTTGATACTGTAACAGCTGTTGATGTTGGAGAGCAGCGTATGTGGCATGGTCGAGTCCTAACCCCGCCCCTGGCAGCCCTGGTAGCTGTGGCAGGGGGTGGTATAATGATGACAAATGTGATCTTTGTAAGCTGGATTGATACGATGCTGAGGGCATCGGACTTTGTGGTGCTGGTATAGGCATACCTGAGTATGCTGCTGGAATTTTGGGATGCAGGTTCTGCACATTGCTGTGTACCGTGTTTTTCTTCATCAATTCGGGATCCCTATAAGGGTGAACTGGTTCACTTTTATCTAGAACTAAGGGACTTGATGATGGACTGTTTTTAATTTTGTCTGACCGTCGATCTTCACTTGAATGTTCACTTGCACGTGAGCTGGATCTGATATCAGGGTTGTAATGTGTTGGTAGGTTTACATTTTCCTCAGTCCGTTTATTTGATGACACAGATTCTGGCGAGTGTGTTTCTGACTTTGCTAATTTTGTAAGTTGTTCTGTTACTGATCTGTTCACATCAATTTTGTCATTCAGATTTGGGGTAGAAGATTTTTCCTGTGTGTTGTTATTAGCTAACAAACGCTGTTTCATAAAGTGCATATTATCTTCTATATCAGTTCTATTCACTTCTTCAGAAGTTTTCTTTTCCTCTGAAATTTCAACGTTTTTAGAATCAGATTTTTCACTTACTTTGCTATCTCCTTTCTCTTCATTTTGCTGAGTTTTTATTTCTTTGTCACATTCATCCGATTTATTTTCTCCAGATTTCTGAATTTCACTGTCCTTTTCAGTGTTTTCTTTGTCAATATCACAATGAACCTCCTTCTCAGGTTCCGGATCACTTGCTTTTGACACAGAATTATTATCACAGTTTTCTTGTTTCACAGCTTTAGATGACTTACTTTGTTTTGTAGTCCTTCCTTCAGATTTGATCACAGCTTTACATTCCTTTTTAGGAGTCTTTATTGGTGAATTTTTCTGAATGTCCTTGGTGTGTTTCCGTGTAATTCGTTCTGATATTTGGTCTACCTTCGGCTTTTCAGATTTACAGATAGGAACATTTGATGTTTTAGCGACAGTTTTAGGTGAATCCTTCTTAATTTCCTCATTTACACGACTTTTCTTAAGTTCAACAGATCTTGACCTTTTGTGAACATCAGGTTTTGCTTCAATAACAATTTGTTCAGATTTTCTTTTCTTGTCCTGCTTTGATGACTTTGGTGGTTTATCTGAAAAAAAGATACGAAGCTCTTTAGAAAATGTCTATAATAGAACCAATTAAAATCACAGAGAAGACAAGTCTCTAAAAATAACGCATGATTATATTACCTGATACAAGCCTTGTCTGAGCGTGCTCATTCAGACGTCAATAACTGGTTATTATCGACATTGAATGCAGCGGATCTGATTTGAAAGGACAACTTCTGAATACGTCTTATTGATTTTGACACGAAGATCCCAAAAGACTGGAGTACAATAGATACAAAAATATCTTGTGTACCAAACCAATACAAATTCAGTGGCTCATAAATAAATGTCCTTTTATGATCTTCACAAAGATTTCTAGTTGATCAATAGTATATTCAAGTTTTCTAACAAACAATAATGTTAACATACTGGGGATTCTTAATAATAAAATATTCAGTCAAGGTTTAAATACCTGTTTTCTTTATGCATTAGGATGTATTGGTCTGTAATTTTTCCAATACATTACATATTCTATTTAACTATAAATCCCTTGGATTAAATTAGTCCTGGTTTAAAGCCTGCTAATCATTGGGCCTGTCATAACATGTATATATTATCTAAATAGGATAAACTCCACTAAATATTGCTTAATTAAATAAATCTGACCTGCCTAACTAATAAGAACCATTCACCAATTAACATTAATTACAGTGTACACTTTCCATTAATTTATAACTTTATAGAATTTTCACAGTCTTTTTTTTCTATTTCACACATGGCAAACTGGAAAATTTCACACATTTTCTAACACTTAAATCTACAAATGATTTACAAAGCAAAAAAAAAAATTTTTTTAAAAGATCAAAATGATCAAAATCTAATGTGTGATGCAAGAAATTATTCAATGGATACTAAAATGTCTACTGAAATCATCATAAATTTAATGAATTAAAACTTATTTTTCTGCTGTAGAGCTTGATACTTAGAAAAAATGCAAAGAAATACAAATAAAAAGAAGGACCATAATAAAATTTTCTTACAAAAGGCTTTTTACTTTTTGTACCATATGGGTCTAGCTATGAAAAATATGGGTCTATTGATATCAATATGACTATAAATCTTACCTTTATGATCTGAATTTTTTCCTTGATTTTTTCCAGACTTATTTTGTTCCGACTGGCGTGATATCTGTAAGTAGAAAGATATTCCTAATAGTCCATGGGATTACCACAATTATTCAACAGAAATCGACCACAGAGATCCATACACCTTCACTTAATTCAAACAAAAGCCGAATTATTCTTGTCCTGACCTTCAACTTGTTCACTGAACAGATACTGTTCTCTGACTAATGATAAATGTCATACAATTACTTGTACTTGGCAACTTGCCAAACCAACATAGGCTGTTATTAACACATTATTACAACAAAAGCTATATATAATAGGTTTACAGAAATATGTAATTACTTGAGATCAATGAAATGTAAAGAATAAATAGTCCAATACTTGGTGAGTTTAAAATTCTCTCCCACAAAGAGTACACATTTACTTTATCAATTTCTTTATCTCAAGTATTTGGCTTCCCTCTTTATCATGAAAATGCCTGGAGGAACTGACAAACACTTCAGTTATCAATTTACAAGAACATTGGGGAATGTCTCAAACTATACATTACACAGACATAAAGGTGTCCTTAGGGTTTTCTTCTCAGATAATAGATTTACTAAGATATATTACCACTCTGTTGTTTTATCCTTTTCACATAGATTAATATGCATGAATAGAAAGTTATGCAATCAATGTCAAAATTGTTGATACATCAATATTTAGTTATTATCATAATTTGGATTGAAATTTACAGTTGGTCTGGAAAACACATCAGGCTGAATATTTGATGTCATAACAGGCAATATTTTCTGACAATGGTATAGGGAATATATTGATTGTCTGCCAGCATTCTAATGGTAAAGCTTTAGTAGTCTGTTTGTCATTGATCTAAACTAATTCCATCATTCAAATCTCTGGATACCTAAATCTGGGAGATATATCTAATGGATCTGAAAGTCAACCATTAACCCAGCTGAACTTAAAACACATTGAACCAATCACAACAAACTGTTTGGCCATAACAAATATCAAAATATTGTCATTAATTTTAAAGTAAATACTTTTACAGTAAATGTTCATACCTTTAATACTACTAGAAAGGTTATTACTTTGACATTAAAGTAAACATAAGCTTCATTAAGATTCAATGGTGATATTCAAGTCCCTTTATTTACCCCAATCTACAGTACAAAGAAGGTCTGCATGAACAAGCATTAATTATACTGCAGCAGACTGAGAGAGATCTGACAGGTGTACTTTTAATGTGTGCCTCCCCTATGATGAGATATATTTGTGTGAACCATATTTATCAAACATGTATACACATGCATCATGTGCAAGTGGTATAAGTTTAAATTGATCTTCTAACAGTACATGTAAAGAAATGGTTATTTTTTTAATGAGTAGGCATGTTTATAAAGAATTGGAACTGTAAGACATTCAGAGAAACGGTCATTTCATTGTTCAATGTTGTGTTGTGAGGTGCTACTCGACAACAGCAGGTGCTGGAAAAAAGTGTGATGGTTCATACATTCATCACATTCTGTGATGCAAACAAAAACCTTTTTTTTGTATCAGCATTGGCAATATTTGTTTTAAAAAGAAATTACATTCCTTTCGGAAAGACAAAGACGATAGACAGGGCCTTAAAACAAGAGACATAGTTCAAGTTCACATAAAAAGGTTTATTCAAATTTCCAATCGACCATAGAACCAAATATAATACAAGTGACTACTGCATGGCCGACCACAACCAAAACGACAAGGTTGTCAAAATATGTATGGCCTGGAGGGATTGTGAGTCATTATTCTTGTCACAATAAAGGTCACCTAACTGTAAACAAGCCACATAAAACAACAAGAGTTAACACTAAAGTATGTCTCGCCTGCCGGCACCATCAGAAACAATTATACTTCCACAATATTTTGAATTTACATGGATTTTCGGTTTCTGAGATCAAAAGAGGTTTATAGAACTTAAACATTGCAAATATATGCAATAAAAATAATCAAAGTCACTCAACCGGAAAATCAAGGTCAAGGTCAAAAGATGGGGATGCAACTGTGCTAATCTACTACTGGGGCATATGTATACCAAGTTTCATCAACCTAGGACCTATAGTTCTTGAGATATGGAGGTGCTCACAAAACTTTTCCATTGCTATTATATGTATTGAAAATTGTCAAAGTCACTCAACCAAAAAATCAAGGTCAAGGTTAAAAGATGGGGATGCAACTGTGGTAAGCTACTACTGGGGCATATGCATACCAAGTTTCATCAACCTAGGACCTATAGTTCTTGAGATATGGAGGTGCTCGCAAAACTTTTCCATTGCTATTATATGTATTGAAAATTGTCAAAGTCACTCAACCGGAAAATCAAGGTCAAGGTCAAAAGATGGGGATACAACTGAGCTAAGCTACTACTGGGGCATATGCATACCAAGTTTCATCAACCTAGGACCTATAGTTCTTGAGATATGGAGGTGCTCGCAAAACTTTTTCATTGCTATTATATGTATTGAAAATTGTCAAAGTCATTCAACCGGAAAATCAAGGTCAAGGTCAAAAGATGAGGATGCAACTGTGCTAAGCTACTACTGGGGCATATGCATACCAAGTTTCATCAACCCAGGACCTATAGTTCTTGAGATATGGAGGTGCTCATAAAACTTTTCCAAAAAGTTAACGCCGCCGTCGCCGCCGCCGCCGCCGCCGGTAAAGTAACACCTATGTCCCGCTCTGCTTCGCAGGCGAGACAATAAACCATTAATACCAGGTAAATTCATACATATTAAGGAGGAAAATTTAGGACACCAGTCCTGTTGTCCTATATTGTACACACCTGCCATCAGCATTCAATTTATGGACTATTTAAGAAATAGAGCAGCATGCATGCTTCATATAACAAATGCAAATTAGGATCTTAAAGCAAAAGCAAATAATTGATCACCAATATGACCATGATCCTTTGTGTCAACACAGATCACATGACAAATTCAAATTCCATTTTAAAAGTTTAAACGTATGAAATTACATAACACAAGTACTTGATGTATATATAGCCGCACCTAATCTTGTCAAAATAAAATTTTTGCTTTAGAACAAATTGAGATGGATTATACAGGGTCAACATAGGATGTGCGTCATACTTTTTACTAGAGATCAATAATGACAAGTCTGCTTTCCTACAGAGCTAATTACACAGAAGTATATTGATTACGGTGACATTTCTACCAATAGAAGATAATGACATAACTTCTAGGAGGGTACTTAAGTAAATCAAGTTAGTCAATCTTAAATCATGCACTTGTCTATCTTCAAGGTCAAAGTAACAACCAGAAAACATCACCAGACATTAATGAACAACAATAATTATTTATAGGACATAAGAAGTTTTTTATAAACTAATTTATCAGTTTACTTTCATAATTCCACTTCAAAATGTATGCCTATCAATAAGATAACAAGCAAATAATATAGAATGATCCTAGAAACAAAATAGACCACCAACCATATGCTTGAACAAATGATATTTGATCCCTCTTTTCATGAGAAGCTTAAGACCATCGACAAAGACACCTGCCATCAAGTTAAACATATAATAAAGATTTTTTTTATGTGTTAACTATGTATATCTCTTAATAAACATTACAATTTGCTGTCTACAATGGTTTTTGAATATTTGCATTTCAGTGTTTTGTCAAATGTAGTATTTATGCACATCATGTTAAACTTGACTATAAAAACTTCCTGCTTTAATGACATGAAACATACCTTAATATCTGATAACTTTTATCCTTCTCTGTACTTGACTAATCCAATATCACAAACTTTTTCTAAACTATTTACACACATAAAGCAATTGCATGTAATAAAATCTGCTGTGTCAAGTATGAATGATTTAACAATCAAACAAAGAAAAGGCAGCCATGTTTTGGTGGGAAATCAGGCCACATGGCGATGTATGAGTCATCCCTAGATAAACAGGCCTGCTAGGTGATAGTAAAATTTGTGTATCAAAGTCTAAAGTAGGAGTAATCAGTATCCTGGTGTGTGAGAAAACAGGATTGGGAGATATAAATACACACTCTTAAGTACAAACAAACTGCTTTACAGACAAGTTAAAGCATTAAGTCATTTTAAAGGGATATTTACTCTGAATATTTGGTTAAATATTCTCAGAGGTCACATCACAAAAGGTAGACCTGTGACAAGCTTGGCTGAATACATTACTAGTCAGGATTTGTACTATTTTCATATAATAAGAATTAAAGCCTTCCAGCCAAACATATTTTGAAAGGCTGCCAAGTGACTGAAAGAAACAGCTTACAGATCAAAATAGAATGTTACATTTTCTTTCACAAACAGACTATTGAAGATTTTTTGAAGGTGAAAGGAGCAGATCCAATAAAAACATCACAGATATTCATATAGGAGATAAAATACTTGGTTTTCTGGACAAGCTCCAACTCTACAGATATCTAAAACAAACATCCATGCTAATCTATATTTGTATATAACATGCCGTCTTCTATATCAAGTTTAAAATACAATTGATAGAGTTGTTGTTGACCTATTTTTACTCAAGATAGAATTTCATTGTCATATGAAACTGTTAAACAATAAACCCTGTCATTTGAGTTATTGACTTGGGATCAAATGAACTTGGTAGATTTAATCCATAGCTGATGGAGACAAAAACAGCAGGATAATTGGCAGGGCCTGAACAGACCATATGCTACAGCTATTGACTGACTTCCTTTCTTACTTAATCAAACAATACAAGCAATACCTTACTATTAATGAGGAAATTGATTAGTGTCGCTGGAATCAATACACCTTCAATTTTACAGAACCATGATCAATAGATATATTAACTCTCCTAATATCACTGCTATAGATTTACAATCAGCTAAGAATTATGCAAATATAACGGGTTTTCCAATGTATGAAAGGCTAGAGACACTTTATAGTCAAGTATAAAGAGGTTAGGAAAAGGGGGATAGCCAAGTTTATAGAGGTTAGGATTGGGGGGGGGGGTAATTATTTTCTCCTTTAATTTTAATAACATTATATATTGTCTACACAAAAAAGGTATTAAGGGTCCCCAAGCCAAAATATTGTCTAAAATTGCAACTTTCATTTGGCGGGAGATAAACTTTTGTGCCCTATCTTTGTCCTAAGTTTTACATGTGACAGTGAATTACCATGGGTTATCTAATCCAGGAGTTGTCATATGACTAGAATGAAGATTGAACTACCAAAAAAATGTTGGTGTGAAAGAAAACAACACAGATTTATACATTAGAAAAAAAAAATATAGTATTATTTGTCGTCATTTGATTAAAGATCACAGTTATTTTGCCTTCAGGTGACATTGATAAATGAATGTTATGTTAATTGTAATTTGATGGTTATTTACTATTCATATGTCCTCAAGTCACATGTTATATTGAGCTAAACTACAATTTTTTTTACAGAATAAATAATAATAAAGGATTATAAAGGTGTCTTACTGTTGTAGAGGCTTGGTCCTTGTCTTTATCCTTATTAGCTTGACGTGTCCTACGAGGTCCTATACCAATCTCAACTCCACGTAGTATTGAATCTACCACTGAAATGAAATAACACACTGCAGTTAAATCATCTATTATGCATACAGCTTAGCAAGTTTAAAACCCTTCATGAATAGAAAATGTTCAATGGGTTTAATTTACAACACAATCAAAGAATAAATAGATGTAGAGTGAACAGCTGACTCACAAACCCACACCTCAACCAAGGACGAAAGGAGAAATAAACATGGCTGCAAGGTGGTAAAATAGCAGTCAATAAAATCAAACTACATGAACTAATAGCTCCTCAAACTCGCATTCCACAATCTTTTATATTCTTCAAATTCTGAAACTCAATTTCATAAAAAGTTTTACATTCAATATAACACAAACTGCATTGCAATAAACAATCTGATCCAACAAATATATATTATATGATATGTAATTTACCTTAGGAATTGACTAAAATCCTAACAAACAAAGACTGAGAAAGATAGCGCGTTAACCATGTGATATCTGGCCTACATTACTATTGATCAAACATACCAATTATACTGTATCTCTGTGACAAATGTGAGGTAGTTTGTGGTGGTGTATTGACCCTAAGCTAAATGTAAAGGTCACAGTCAGATTAAAACCTCAAAATAACATTACTAGGCAATTTTCATGGATGGTTATCAAATTACAGAAAATCAGTTTACCAGACCAGTAATGCTTCAGTGAATCCTTTTTATAAAAAGATTAAAGTTTGATACAAGCCAGACTAAAGCCATTCAGCCATCTTTAATGGATTCATAAATATGTAATAACACAAGGATAATTTTCACCTGTTACATATGTATTACATATTTATAGAAAAGTATTTTTTAATAAAAATAACTTATGAATTTTTAGACATACTCATTTGTCACTAATGACTTTCAGTATATTGAGACATAATAGATATCATGCTGAGATTTATATAGGAGGTTACAGGGCCTTTGATAGGTATTCTGAAGTCATGACCTAGATGAGTTTTTCACCAAGCTAAGAAGAATATATACCTTAGTTTGAATGGCCAATGCTAAGGATACCCAAGACTTATTCATCCCCCCTTTTCAGGTCACATTGTTACCTTAAAGTACTCTTAGGTTGATTCTTAGGCATTCATTTATGAGATTGCATATTGTTTTCAATTTATTATCAAGGTTGATGGTTTTTACCACTGTTTTCACCAAATGGAGGCCTGATATTGCCCCAAATATATGTACAGGTTGTAATTCTTTTTACCCTGTGGGACTGGGGCCCATATCTTGCATGTCCCCTTCAATTTTCTAAGTGTCATTACTCCTACAAATATTGTCTATTCAAAAGGGTAGTATAGAAAGCATCAAGGTTATAACAGAGGTTGCAGAGGAGCAGCGTTAAAAGGCCAGGTCTAGACCAAATAAAACAGTTTACCCATCTTTGTTGTGTAATAGTGTATAATCACTGTGAAAGTATCAATATTGATGTGGTACCAACTTTCATGATTTTCCTGGGTCAGACATACCATGAAAATAAATTCCCAATGAACAAAGAATTTTACACTGCTTTTAATAGAAAATTTGTTAAAACCATGACTTCATGAATCTACAAATATGCAATTTACTTCCAATCCACAAAATTTATACCCACAAATTAAAGTACTTTCACAGTAGTAACTACTTGTGCCCCACAATGAATTCACATGGGCCATCCATTGCCTCTTATTATAAGTTTTCTATATATCTATCGTCTGATGGGTGGACCTTTCATTGTAGTCATATGACCTTGACAGTAAACCATGTGACCCATCACTCCATGATATTCATTCTCTCCCCCCCCCAATGTGATTGTGATAAATCCTTGGCACATGTACAGACAATGTTGAGGAATGCTGGAAATGCAAGATTTGATGGGTTTGACCTCACCTATGTACAAGCAATTATAAACTCAGTAGAAAACTTCTTCAGTGTGCTTCACAGTGTTGTGAGAATATTGAGGAATGGACAGGGGAATCCCAGTTCAGCCCCCTCCCCCTGAAATCCCACCTCCCTAGACCTTCCTCCCCTATTTTTGCCCTCTCACTTCTTGTTTCCACCCCCTCCACTGTCAACACCCAGTACATCCCGTCAATTATGTACTTTTATGAATACTACGTTTTAAATTTCACAGTCAAATAAAATGCAAATTTTAAAATGAAATCAATAAATGTCTTCAGCTTGTAAGTTTAAATTTGATTGTTCAAAGTAGATAAGTTTCCTGTGTCATTTAATATTGTGTAATTTAACATGTGAACAGGATATGTCCTACAATAATTTGTCTAAAGGTAATATGTACTCAACAGATACTTCAACAATATGTTGTTATTTTATTTCAGTCGACAAGTAAATCTGAAGCATAAAGCCAGATCAAAGCAAGGTATATATTAACTTAATTCCGTGTTTTTGTAATAACAGACAGAATTCTTGATCAATAGATATCCCATTAAAATATCATTTACACAAACAGTTGCAGTGCAGCCGAATCATTGAGTAATCATATTGATTTACAATTAATCAAGAATTCTGTCATGTCAATATAAAGACAAGATGGCATTCTTTGCTGAGGAGACCAACACTACATTAATCTTCCTATCCAAATTCTACAGAATTTTTTCTCTCCTTTAGATGGGAAATCAATAGTGGTATTGAATAGCTGCATCTTTAGTAGAAAATCAATGCCTTGTTCTACCAGACATCTAATGTCTATTACATCTGACGTTTCTTAAGCTTTAAGGACAATGAAACCAAAAAAACTTCCTGGCTTGGTTCAATCAGTGGTCAAAACTGTTAGTATTACTTTGATGGTCTCAGCTGAAGATTGAGACATTATTTTCTAAAAACAGAAGTCCCGAGGTAATGTTTTGCCAATGAAATAAACTACAAACTGTCATTTTGTAAGGAACTACATCCTCCCAGATAATATTCACACGCTTCTTGCTTCTCACTTCATCTTTAACTTGTCAAAAAGTCATGGTAATGCTCTATTAGTTGACTACAAGTCATGATATGACTGATCAAATTGACCAAAAATCTTCACATTGTTTTATTTATTTGACCACAATTCAATTGCTTTTTAACTGACTTCAATTATGATATTGCTTTTTATCTGAAAACAAGCCTAAGTCATGATAACAATTCTTGTAAGGTGATTAAAATATTATGACATTTCTTTTTGGTTGACTACAAGTGATGTTATTCCTTTCTATTGACTACAAACACTTCCACTGCTTTTCGGCTGACTACATGTCATAGCATTGCCTATTGACTACACACACTTCCACTGCTTTTCAGTTGACTACATGTCATAGCATTGCCTATTGACTACAAACACTTCCACTGCTTTTCAGTTGACTACATGTCATAGCATTGCCTATTGACTACACACACTTCCACTGCTTTTCAGTTGACTACATGTCATAGCATTGCCTATTGACTACAAACACTTCCACTGCTTTTCAGTTGACTTCATGTCATAGCATTGCCTATTGACTACACACACTTCCACTGCTTTTCAGTTGACTACATGTCATAGCATTGCCTATTGACTACACACACTTCCACTGCTTTTCAGTTGACTACATGTCATAGCATTGCCTATTGACTACACACACTTCCACTGCTTTTCAGTTGACTACATGTCATAGCATTGCCTATTGACTACACACACTTCCACTGCTTTTCAGTTGACTACATGTCATAGCATTGCCTATTGACAACGAATCATGACATTGCCAGAGTTGATTAAAAGTGGTGACTGATAAAATTTATCTAAAGTCATGATATTGTGGTAACTTTAATTAAAAGCACGATATTGTTTTTAGATGACTTTTAGTCATAGCATTTTTTTCAGTTGATAATATTAAAGTCATGCCACTGCTGTTTAGTTGACAAGACAAAAGTGTCAAAAGTCATTGCTTTCTAGTTGACTAAAACCTATGCCATTCTGTATAGCATTGCCTATTGACTACAAACACTTCCACTGCTTTTCAGTTGACTACACACACTTCCACTGCTTTTCAGTTGACTACATGTCACGACATTGCCTATTGACTACAAACACTTCCACTGCTTTTCAGTTGACTACATGTCATAGCATTGCCTATTGACTACAAACACTTCCACTGCTTTTCAGTTGACTACATGTCATAGCATTGCCTATTGACTACAAACACTTCCACTGCTTTTCAGCTGACTACATGTCATAGCATTGCATATTGACTACAAACACTTCCACTGCTTTTCAGCTGACTACATGTCATAGCATTGCCTATTGACTACAAACACTTCCACTGCTTGTCAGTTGACTACATGTCATAGCATTGCATATTGAGGACAAACACTTCCACTGCTTTTCAGTTGACTACATGTCATAGCATTGCATATTGACGACAAACACTTCCACTGCTTTTCAGTTGACTACATGTCATAGCATTGCCTATTGACTACAAACACTTCCACTGCTTTTCAGTTGACTACATGTCATAGCATTGCCTATTGACTACACACACTTCCACTGCTTTTCAGTTGACTTCATGTCATAGCATTGCCTATTGACTACACACACTTCCACTGCTTTTCAGTTGACTACATGTCATAGCATTGCCTATTGACAACGAATCATGACATTGCCAGAGTTGATAAAAAGTGGTGACTGATAAAATTTATCTAAAGTCATGATATTGTGGTAACTTTAATTAAAAGCACGATATTGTTTTTAGATGACTTTTAGTCATAGCATTTTTTTCAGTTGATAATATTAAAGTCATGCCACTGCTGTTTAGTTGACAAGACAAAAGTGTCAAAAGTCATTGCTTTCTAGTTGACTAAAACCTATGTCATTCTGTATAAGTTGTCAACAAGTCATGTCACTGCTTCTAAGTAATCAACAAGTCATATCATTGCTTTAAAGTTTTCAACAAGTCATATCATTGCTTTTAAGTTATCAACAAGTCATGTCATAGGTTTAAGTTGTCAACAATCATGTCATTGGTTTAAGTTGTCAACAAGTCATGTCATTTGTTTAAGTTGTCAACAAGTCATGTCATAGGTTTAAGTTGTCAACAAGTCATATCATTGCTTTAAAGTTTTCAACAAGTCATATCATTGCTTTTAAGTTATCAACAAGTCATGTCAAAGGTTTAAGTTGTCAACAAGTCATGTCACTGGTTTAAGTTGTCAACAAGTCATGTCATTGGTTTAAGTTGTCAACAAGTCATGTCATTGCTTTAAAGTTGTCAACAAGTCATGTCATTACTTTTAAGTTGTCAACAGGTCATGTCATTGCTTTTAAGTTGTCAACAAGTCATGTCATTGCTTTTAAGTTGTCAACAAGTCATGTCATTGCTTTTAAGTTGTCAACAGGTCATGTCATTTCTTTTAAGTTGTCAACATAATAATGCTTTTCAAAATCTTGAAACAGAAAGCTGCAATTGAAAAGGTCACCAGAACAGAAAGTAGAATGGGTGCCTTCAGATCTACCATGCAGAGACAAAAGTAAGGAACAATTTTAAAATAGATCTGATTTTAATCAGATTGGGTCAACTACTAGTCATAACATTGCTTTTTATTTTACTAAAACTCATGACATTGATTTTCAGGTGTCAGGACATTGGCTTTTAAGTATACTTCAAGTCATGGCATTGCTTTATACTTCACTCCAAGTCATGACATTGCTTTTTGTTTACTAAAAGTCATGACATTAGTTTTTTGTTGACTGCAAGTCATAACAGTGATTTTAGCTAACTATTAGTCAAAACAGTGATTTTAGTTGCAGGGTTGCCACTATTTTGTTGTTGCAAAATTCAAGGGTTTTTCCAGGACTTTTCAAGGGTATTGAAGTCATTTTCAAGGATGAAAATAGTCGACAAAATTTCTGTACCCGATAAAATTTTCTGTGAAACAGTTCAATCATGAACCTTTGAATGTGGAACTATAAAATTCCAGGGTTTTTCAAGGATAGTTTTATTTTTTCCAAAATTCAAGGTCTTTTCCAGGACCTTGAACTGACCAATGAAATCCAATGGTTTTTCCAGGTTTCAAGGATGCCTGGCAACCCTGTAGTTGTGAACACGCCATTGCAATGCTTTTAAGTGAACAACAACTAATTAAGTCATGACCTTACTACTCAGTTGGCTACAAGTACATGTCATGACATCACTTTGAAGTTGTCAACCAGTTATGACATAACATTTAAGTTGTCAACAAGTCATGACATTGCTTAATGGGGCTCCCGCAGGGTACCCCCCTCAGGTCGCAAGGTCGCTTTTAAAAGGGGCCTGAGGTCGCAAGGTCGCTTTTAAAAGGTATATTTTGGCGGAGGTCGCAGGTTGTTTTTTGGCATAGGTCGATTTTATGAAGTGTAGGTCGGAAGTCGCCATTAAAAAGCCGTCAGGTCGCAGGTCGTTTTTAACCCTGCGGGAGCCACCTTTATACCGTATAAGTGGTTTTTTTCGCGGGTGGAAAACTTCGCGATTTTGTTGAAAAAGGGGATGATTTTATTTACGCGTAATATATATTTCGCGGTCTAGAATATATTATAACACTTTATATAGGCATTTAATATTTAGCGAGTTTTAATTTTCGCGTCCCGTTGTTGGTCGCGAATAAAGCGAAAATTAAATCACCGCGAAAATAACCACTTATACGGTAGTTGACTACAAGGCATGACATTGCTATATAATTGCATATAAAGTTGACACCTAACATCCTCACATTGCCTGTGTTGATAATTGTCTACAAAAATGCAAATGAGAACTCAAAATAATGCCTTATAATATTGACAATTAATGCCAATCTTGTGCTTAGTAGTCATGACAACCCTTTTTTCTGTTTATAATAACAATCAATGACATAGGCTCAAATATAGTGACAAACAACTAGAAATCAGTTAGTATCAGACTTTCACAAAAAATAAACAAAGCCAGAAAGACCTGACATGAGGTCAAGGTCACCTTGAATATAACATTTTTTGTGATTTAAAGAAATTCTATCACACGAGGCAAAAACTTCTAACTTTAAATTTGATTATTAGAAAACTGTTTGCACTATAATCAAAAAGTAATATCCTGGAGAGAGATCAAGGTTCAATCTTTGACTACATAATCATTTTTCTGTTTCTACAAACATTATCATCTGTAGCACTCTACTGGTGTGATTAATGATAACCAATGCACTCTAAGAAACCCCAATCTGCTGTGGAAATATTTGTTTACAAGGGTAGGCAGACATTGACAATAGAAATGACTGACTTTTATTACATAGTTTATCATTTTAATGGAAAAGTAAGTTATGATAATAAAATTCCATTATGGTCATGTTGATAAACCTTACATACATTTAAATATCAAAAACATATGTTGCTTTTGATAATCGTACCTGATGAACAAGGTTTATTAGCTTTTATAAATGCAGAACTATAGAGCATATTTTGCTCAACCTTACTGTACCAAAAGTCAGTGCAGTGAAACATAAGATTAGGTTATGTCTGTTTAGCTATCAAATTATTTATGTTGTTGTCATAATGTTTAGACTTTCATCTGAAGTAAGATACTTTTTACCATTAAAACAAAACTGTCATCCAATTAGTTTTATTTCTAAAGGTGCAAGGCTTGCATAGTAGATTAAAGCTAAGGAGGTAGAATATTAAAACAAGAATAATTTTGTTAAGTCAGTAATAAGTAATGCGAAGCTTTCAATAAAACCTCAGAAAACAAAGTGGCAGGTGTAGTGTCTGATGATCTTGGAATATATTCAGTGTATTTCGTGATGAAAATCTTGGCTGTGTTCCTATTTACTTGTGGAGAATAATCACGATAATGAGAAAGACAGGTTAATGAGAATTCCTAATGTTGTAAACAATAATAGCATCATCTATGTCTGGTACACTAGCAAAGATATCTGTATTTCCTAATGGTGTACAAAATAATAGGATCATCCATGTCTGATACACAAGCATGGCAGAGATTTATGACCTTGTATACCTTATACCTTTTTTGACAAAAAGGTTATGTGTGTGTGTGAGTGTTGGTGTATAAAGCCATTTATCGACGCACTTGGGCCATGTAGGGCGGTCAGTTTTAATGGTGGAAAAAACCAGAGTACCAATAGGAAACTACCAACCTTGGGCAGGTAACTGACAAACCTAATCACATACAGTTGGGGAAGTCTCTTTTTTGTTAAATAGAATGGGACTCGACACAAACTGAGAGGTGATCGGCTAGTGATCAATTGTGTGGTATTTTAACCAGCACCTTAGACCACTCAGCCACCCAGGCCCTGACAAAAAGGTTAAAACCTCAATCCACATGTAGATAAATCATGTTAGGATGCAATGCTAACAAGGGTTGCACCAAGTCGAACTAAGCACATCCTCACATGACCATTGAGAAAACAGGAAGTAGATGACAGCCTGACCTAGAAAGGGGAGGCAAAGTACAACTGATCATGCTCAAAGTTTGAAACCAATCCTTTCAGCAAAAGAGAAATTTGTTACAATTTTTTTCCATTTCCGACCCTTAAAATAGTCTAAGTCAGCACAGCAAACAGGAAGTAGATGACTGACCAGGAAAGGGGAGGCATTGTACAACTCATCATGATAAAGCTGTGTTTTAATTTCAAATCAATCCCATAAGTGGAAGCCGAGAAATCCGTTTGTACCAGACAGACAGACAAACAGACAAGGTGATTGCAATATACCCCCTCTCTTACCAATGTGGGCATAAATCAATCTTATAAAACTCTGCTTTAGACACAACAATCTGACAGCCTACATCTTTACTGACCCATCCCCCTAAAGGCCTTTCAAACAAAATGCATAACAAGATTTTATGTTGTTAGGAATGCTTTCCTTGAAAACAGAACTTCATACAATAACAAGCCAAGGAGAGTCATGTAATAAATGAAGATATTCATCATGTTACCTAGCTATTACAAACAAGTGCTAGGTCAAGCAATAAGTCAGTCTACTATCTCAGGTCCTCTGTTTACCTGATATGGTGTTATCTGATAGACCTTTGTACAATAACACACAAATGTGGAACCTCGATTTTACCTATAACTTTTAAAACTTAAAACTCGAACAAAAGTACACATGAATAGAACTAAAAACTCCTAGGAAACAAAAGGCAATTGTAAAGATTTTCCCTGAGCTGTGATCAAGCATGGAAATAAGACTTTGTATATTTTAACTATAAATGTAGATGTTTGGTGCCATAAAATACATTTACCGGTAGATAGATTTATTAAGGAAACTGAGGCTCCAATCTTCCCGTACTTGACAGAACTATTTGTTTTGTTGATACCAGAGAAGATCCAATTCTATAGCTTGTCATCTTAAGATGAACCAGCTAAATTGTTTGAGAAACTTTGGTAAGGCTGAACAAAAGTCAAATGCATTGGCATTCAGATCTGCAAGGTTTCCTCAGGGGGTTGCCATTACAAAATTCAAGGGTTTTCCCAGAGTGCAAATAGGTCACCTTCAACCTATTGATTTCCACTATTTCAAAAATATGTTGTGTACAAATGAAATTTGATTTTTTACAAGTTTTGGGAGTTATTTGGCAACTCTGGATCTTAAAATGCCCTTACAATTGAACACAATAATTACCTCCATCATCAAGAAGTCGCATCTGTATGAGACATGGATCTTCATGATGTTCTTCTAACACTGTATCATCTGTAACATCTAATGTCTGAAAATAAATCAACCCATAAATTGCATCTCATTAATACTATGGACTCAGATTTCTCAGTCAATTTGTACAGTGTAATTACTGACTTGACAATCATCTACTGATTTTGCATTATGTAATATTAAAAGAAACTTGTCATTCGATATAAGGAAGATGCCTTTTCTAATCTTTGGGAATAATTTGTCTGAAAATACAGACAGATCTTTATCAACAGAGTTTGTCAATGCATAAGAAATGAAAATCAAAAGTCAAAAACCAACCAAGGTCAAAGTATTTTATTTACATTAAGTCTAAATGTGTGCTCTGGAGATTACAGCATTGTTATTACATTTAATTAAGTTCTAACGGATATGGTTTGAAGTGTTCAAATTTCATTTTCTTTCATTCAGTATGAAAGCTGACCTAGAATCAATAAATACTTAAGATTAAAGATATGCACAATCTATGACTCATAAAGGTTGCCTCATAAAACCAGCAAATGGGGCAATCTCCAACACCAAACTAATTCTAAATTATTGTAATTTGTAAACAAGTTTGCATATATATATATCCGTGATTGATGCTTTGTTTTTATTCTCTATGCAAAATGTCAACAAGTAATTACATAACAAGACATGTAAGACATTAATGCCCCCCACATAAATAGGAGGTAAAAGCAAAAATAAAAGTTATATTCACAACATCAGTTTGGCCTCAGTGGTGGCCGGGAGTGGTGGATTCAGCTTATGTCCCCCCCTTTAATTGAGAAATTCTATTTTTTTTCTGTATAGAATTGACCAAGCAACTTGAAATTTTCATCAAAATCTGACATTTTTAGCAATTACGTCCCCCCTTTACACGGACCTCTGGATCCGCCCGTGGGCCTAGCTTGTCCTTTGACCTACATACCGCATAAGTTTTTAATGTAATGTGAAGTACACAGGACCCAATGAAGTGTCTTGTAAAAAGGTTAGTTGCCTACTTACAAGAAAATGATAATATGAGGTTTGACTGGAAAATCTTGAACCAATATCATATACATTGAGTCGGTGTAAAGTTTCATGAAATTCTATCAAGACACCCCAAAATTTCACCTTGGAAATAAATTATGGTCTGACAAAGGTCAAAATTCTAGTTCAGATATACAAGAGAAAATATTTAACAGCAAACATAAAACCAACAGACATATAGACATATGATTTAAAGACAGGTAGTGAACCACCATGTATACAGCTTGTACAGAATTATTCATTTTAATGCAATAAAAATACTGTATTGTTTGACTAAGTCGTCAAAATGGAAACAAATGCATTTAAAAAATCAATGCTATTACTCAGAGATTTCATGTTGTAATATTGAATTCAATAAATGTTTCTAATCAATTCATCTTTGGTGACATCTAATTACTCAAGGAAGATCTAATAATAGTAACACAATTATAAAACTCAACTGGTGAAATAAATCTGACGGCAAATATTTTCTCGAACTGCCATGTTCTTGGTCCTAAAACTAATGATATTTTCAGCCTATGGATAATAACAGTAAATATTTATATGACATTTTTCCAAAGATCGTAACACTTAGGTTTCACTTTTCCTGATTGTGATTTTCTTTAGATGTTATTTTGAATTTGCTGACCAAAACATGGAAAGTAAAATATAAAACAACTATTTTGGTGCATAGAAAAAGCAAAACCAGTGGGAGATGAAGAAAGTTTTCAGGGGTAGAAACCCCCTTTCCTTAAAAAATGTTATTATTTTCATGTAGATGAAGGCCAAAGTAGTCTGGAATGCCCACTTCAGTCGACTGTAGTGGAAACTACAGTACCCCTTTAAAAAAATTCCAGATTTACCCTTGAAAACCTGCTTGTTTCTGTGTTTTTTTTACAAACCATCAAATAACTTAAAGTGAATATTCAGTACATTACTATAACAATCGACATGTGACACACTTGTTTAACTGTTCAAAGGTTTTATAACATGTAACCTTGTAGTAACACAGTATCTTGCCAAAGATTAAGGATATCAAGTTTGACTGGGTACATTTACCAGTAAACAACATCTATCTGAGCTAACCATCGTAACCTTTACACAGAGAAAATCGATTACAGTACATTTTCTCTATCAGGATGTCTACGGCAATAAATACGCTGTAAGCTCAATATTTTATTAAAACATTCATGCATCAAGACTTTTTCATTAGTTAAAGTTCTAATGGATTTTATTCAGGTAGATTTTTATTTAGATATGATATCAACTTAACAAATAAACCTTTATGTATCCCTGGACAAACATATCGACAAAAACTGTGTACTGAGCAAACATGGCATTATAACAGCTATAGAGACCGCTTCAACTTTATCTGTATAAAATATTAGTGGGGATTTAAAGGTTTTAATGATTGTGACAAGTACACAAATACATTCAAACTGGCCTTGAAAAAGGGTAACAACTTAAAGAAAGTATTAAAGAGGAAGAAGATTTGTTACGTTAGATGAGTAAGATATTCCTTCATCTAAAACAACAGCTGTTTTAAGCACAATTATGATAATGTTCTAAAATCTTAGGAATTTCAACAACTCTTCACTTGAACTATTATCCTACAAACTATTATGATAACTTTTTTGCCATTATACATTTTTTTTGTAAATGCTCAACCCTTAAGAAACTATCTAAAAGCTATATGAGATAAGAGTAAAATCTAACACATTGATTGTTGCAATAATGGTTCAAAATAGCAGATATCTTGCTTTCTATACCTGTGTAGAATGATTATAGGACTGGATTACAGCTGTATACCACTGTGTAGTACCCTCAGCTCTGTAGACCTCAACCCTGTAGCCTACTAATACTGTGGGTGTGGTCAGGAGAATCTTCTGACCATCCTGATAATCAAACCAACTCTTTACAGCTTGGCCAGCCTGTGGGAACCTCTCAATGGTAGGATGTTGCAGCTGTTCTCCTTCCTGAAACAATCAATGGAGTAAATCAATTAGCAGGTGGCCAGTTACTAAGAAAAATAGCCATTATCAGGTTCCCTTCACACTTTTTATTTTCCATGAACAAGCTATCATTTTCCTATTAAAATCAAGATAAGCAATTCATCATTAATATGCTTGTATTAACATTTCTTGAAATATTTTTTTTTTGTTACAGAAGAAGAAGAAGAGTATGCTACATGTATGTTAGAAAACTACATTTACAAAAAAAAACAGAATTTCAATGGAATTGGAGGTTGTGAAGTAATTTGTAATCCTTGCCTTATTCGACTATTAAATGTTGGTTTAATGTGGTTCTCTTGAGGCATGACAAAGCTTACAAAATCAATTTATGGATTTAAAGAGCTGGCAAAGATCCACACGAATTATTTGATTTTAGAGAACTTTTCAAATGACCTTGTCAAACTTATAATTTATTTCATACATTCATGTATTTAAATTGTCAAAAACATTACATTTCAAAATGGAATGAAATGAGCATCGTAAAATTTAATCATCTTTAAAAAAAATAAAATGAGTTTTATTTGAATATGAAAATCAGTAATCAAACTCATACAGATCTTTGCAATAGAAACAATTTTATTTTAAAACTTGTATGGTTTGTAAATGGAATGATAACTTTATGGGAGACAATGAGCATAATCTATTATGTTTTTGTGGTTTGTAAATATATACATAAATGGCAATGTCAAGTCTCAATGATATCTGTGTAAGCCATAACCATATTAGCTAAAACATTAAATAGGTCAGCTACCTGAAGCATGCACAAACAAAGTTTTACCAACTCTGCCTAGACAAGCTTGATGGTTAACAAAGAAAATTTTCTCAAGCACAAATAATGTTAAGAGTTTAACTCAAATATTGACATAAGAAGGGAGTATTCAAATGTATAATCTTGATTTAAAAGAACTTTACAAACAGGTCTATAAATAATTTATATCCCAACCTGTAACCAGCCAGGGAGGTGATAGGGAAAGTTTCAAAATATTACCAGACATGAACAACAGTAAAATGCAATTCAAAATCTGCCATTTGGAGAGGCAAATTTTCAAATATATATACATCACAGTCTTCAAAATTGGCCACCAGCCCTACAGCCATGGCTGTTAAAAGGCTTTGGGGGCTTGTAAAATATGTGTTGTTGAGTGCCTGCCTGGCTTGTGGAATTTTTAAAAATGTAGTATATTTATTTTGTAGGTCTTGTAAAATTTATTTAGGGCTTGCTGGTTTGAAAAATGTACAAGCCCTTAAGGCCCTTTTGGCTTGTGCTGTGAAATTTATAAGTTGGAGACTGACATCATGCATTAAATCTTCAAATTGCAGGTATATGCTTTACTTAATCATGGTATATCATGATCACATTCAATTTACAAATTTAATTTGAACAATGGCCGGTCTTTGAAGATTGTACATTGTTTGTTTAAAAAATACATTCTAATTATAAAAGAGTACTATTTTGGCTTTTTTCAATTTTTAAAAGAGAGTATGTGTGTGTGTTGGTGTTTAATGCCATTAATCGACGCACGGTGACCTGGGTCATGTAGGGCGATTAGTTTTAGCAGTGGAGGAAACCGGAGTACCCAGAGAAACCCACCCACCTTGGGCAGGTTACTGACAAACCTAATCACATACAGGTGGGTAAGTCCATTTTTAATTTTCAAAAGAAATAAAGTCATTATTACTTAGGACCACTTTGTTACAATGTGAAATGACATGATGATGAATCATACCAAGTTTTTAATCCACAATGAGTCAAATCTTTAGTGAAAAATATAGAAATTTACAGAAAATTCTTTCTTAATCAAAACATAATTTGTGCTAAAAATATTTTACAAGAACATTGAATACCATATGCCACAGTTAATAACTTAGTCAATATTCATCATTATGTACATACCTGAAAACTTTTAATCACCTTCTCATCAACAAATCCAATATGTTTATCAACAAAGAATTCCACAGGTTTTCTTTTACTAGCACACCCAGATCTGTCTACTATACAACGGAAATTCTGAAATCATCAAAAGTACAAGTCAAAGGGAAGTAACTGTGTTAACTTTTACTTTTTTGATAGCCCCTTTCAGACCCATTTTCATGATTTTCTTGGGTATGGAATGCCCTTGTGAAATGCTTTGGTAAAGTATATCTTTTTCATGTACTTTACAATATGTAAGACAATGAGTGAAATCTTTTCAAAGTATATTTTGCTCATACCTGTATGTTACTGAAAATGTAGTTTAAAATTTAAGGCTCATTATAAAAAATTGCATTAGGTACTTAAAAAGTATTAAATTGAGATTTACATGAAATCTACTTCAGAAAATAGAGCATCACTCCTTTTATATATTAACAGTTGCACTCATTGTGATAACTGCTAATAGTAAATAACATCATGCAGAGAATATTGATTTTAAACTGTTGCTAAGTAACACTACAAAACTAAGGATTCAATAAAAACCTGTTACTTCCTGAGTAAATATGCAATGTTTCTGATGTCAATTCAAATAACTTCTATATATAACTTTATTTATCATGCAATTGTGAATATTGGCTGCACTTTCATATTCTTAAATGTTTGAAATTATCTGTACATTTATTTTCAAGATAATTTTTCGCGAAACTAATTATCTGCGAAATGAAATAGTATGTATGAAATGAATAAAACATGAAATTGTAAATTCTTGAAAATAACTACCCCTGAAAATAAGTCTATTTGCAGTAATTTATCTAATCAGTAAAAATGCACTTTTTGTCAAGGTTGTACATTTGTGAATCAGGTATTTTTTCCACTTAGTATGAGTTTTATTATAAACAAAAGGAATTTAAAACACTGGCAATCAGTTCCATTAGAATCCAGGAATAATAATCAGTTCAAAATGTTTGATTCTGCACAATGGAACATATATTTTGATTTTGTAGCTTAAATTAAATATAGAATATTATGAACTTTCCTTTTTGATACTATCTATATCTAGGTGTGTATGGACTCCTCTGCTACGCACCTAAATATAGATAGTATCAAAAAGGAAAGGGTAGGACTCGTCTGATACTCACCTAGATATAGATAGTATCAAAAAGGAAAGGGTAGGACTCGTCTGATACTCACCTAATTATAAATAGTATCAAAAAGGAAAGTATATAATATTCTTTTTATCAGTAATTAAAAAAAACAACTCATATTAAACAAGTTTTCAGTACAATAACTTCATCCCATGACGTTACAATTATCAAGTGCTCCCACCTGATGTTTTTCTTTTATGATACTAAAAAATATCAGGCAGATGAGATCAAAGAAAAAAGCCACTAACCAGTATAGCAAAAATATTCAGGTCCATTATCATTTTAGCCAGGGCAGTTGCAGTTGGGCTAAAAAGTGTAACTTGTAATGAACTTCAGAAAACATCTGTCTTATTTTACAACATTTATAAGATTTTTATACATAGATAGAATACTAAATAGAAGAAACTTCCTATTTTCATATTTCATAGGTCTTGGAAGATGGACAACCAATAGATGGTTAAAATTCACACATTTTTATGGCCCGACCCTTGTCCGTCCGTACATAACACTTTGGTTAAGTTCTTGGTTAACTGTCCATTACTCGGATACTAGATGGTGGGGGTCAATGATATTTCACCACCAGATAGGTCTTGGGTAGGGCTACACCACCCACTAGAAATTAGGTCACTGTGACCTATATTTTATGCATGAATGACTTTGGTTAAGTTTCTGGTTAAAGTCCATAACTTGGATACTAGATGTTGGGGGTCAATAATATTTCACTACTAGATGTGTCTTACCGGGTAATTACCACCAACTAGAAATTAGGTCACTGTGACCTATATTTTACGCATGAATGACTTTGGTTAAGTTCTTGGTTAAGGTCCATATCTGAGATACTACATGTTGATGGTCAATGGTATTTCACCACTAGATGTGTCTTGGGTAACATGACACCACCCAATAAAAATCAGGGTCACTGTGATCTATATTTTACGCATGAATGACTTTGGTTAAGTTCTTGGTTAAGGTTCATATCTTGAATACTACATGTTAGGGGTCAATAGCATTTCACTACTCCTTGAGTCTTGGTAACATGGCACCACCCACCAGAAATAAGGTCACAGCAACCTATATTTTACACATGAACACTTTTGACCAATTTCTTGGTAAAGGTCCATATCCCAGGTAATACACATTGAGGGTCAATGATATTTCAAGAATGGGAGGGCCATCCTATGGCTCAAACAATGTAGACACATTTTCTAGTTTCAAATAATTCAAATTGAATATCAGTTGCATTAAAGTATTCATCTTTAATGAAAGAATCTTAGTAAGCATGCTCAGGTACCCCAAGCGTCCATATTTTGGGAACCAAGATTTTGAGTTAAGAAGTAAAAGTCAGAGGTGTTGTCTTTCCAAGTCTTGTCATTTAACAGGAAGAAGATGAGCGACACACCTGAAAATCCCACAATATGGGACCCCTACCAAAAACTCTATGCCAAATATCAAAATTTTAGTTTAAACATATTTATTTATCCTGGATTGGGAAACAAGCTAAATGCTTATAAATGTGAATCCCTCTCCAGCTAGCAGTTTGCGAATTTGTTTCCTTTGTAGCGGCCCCAATGAGCCTACTCTTATTGAATTCTAAAAAGGGGTCATTAACGTGCATTGAGTATTGCTCTCCACAAACACGGGACAACCCTTTTTTGTCCCTTCTGAAGGGCTAGCATCATTCCTTGAGACCATCCTCCCAAATGGTGTAAAGAGAGAGTCAGAAAATTGGTTCATGAAATTTTCACCCCGGACGAGGATGATGAACCTTTGTGTTAATAGCCCAACACGTTAACCACTACACCACCAGATCTCTTTTGATCCACTTACCCCAGGAAACGGGTAATATGAATCCTAGAAAACTGCAGTCATGGGTAAAAATAAAAGAACCTTAGTGAGCAGACAGACCATTCAAAATTTTATACCCTCTGCAACTTCATTGTGCGGGGTATAATAAATGCCCCTGTCATGTTTTCACAGGGGTAAAACATGTTCATGGGACACAGATGCCCCAACCTAGGGCAAAAAGAGAAGAAGAAGCCAACAAGTCTGAAAATCACTGATGCAAAACAGTTATGAGAAAATTTAGCTTGTGAGAGAAACTTAAATGTAAATTTTCATATCAGCACAAACCCAAAACAGAAAGTAGAAGTCTGGCAGGTCTGAAAGCATACTTAACAACCCTGCCAAATTTTAAATCATTTTCATGTAAAGTTTTTGAGAAAAGCTTGACATAAAATTGTAGCATACAGATGGATGCAAGTAATAAGTACATGTAGGTATGTACACAGCATGAGGAAAATAAAATGCCTCCAGACATGTGTATGTAAACATTGTGTTGTTCATTTTTTAAACCATTTAAACACATTACATGTACAAATATCATTTCTCTAAAATGAATGATTCATTAATTCTGTCCGAGATGCCCTTTGTAGCAGCTGTTGGCCCTACCATTTGTAGTAATAGAAGGAGTACTTTTTTCAGAATTATCTCTTTATTCAAAGCTAGGACAAATCCAAATAGGTCAGTGTTCGATCAATGCTTTCCCTAATGGCATTTCTAAGCTCAGACAAAATAACAAAATCTGAGCAGAGAATGTAAATCGACTCTTAACCTTTGTTGTCTATCATAAAACAAGCCAAAATCAATAGCCTTAAAAATCTTTCATCAAGTAAACAGAAATGGTTTTTATAGGAAAGGCTGGTGAAATCAATAACAATTTAATTTACTTTCATGACAGGATGTCTGGTGCTGGCATTGTCAGTAATAAAGACAGAAATGAAGCATAAAAATTACAGGAATTTCCAAATACAGACTTGTTTTAATCTCATTAATAGTATCATTGCCAACAATCCCCTACATAATTAGAATGAAAGGTTTGTCAATTTGTTGGGAAGTATAGAAAAGTTATTATATTTATATGTAATTTATAACCAAACAAATGCTGTATAAATCAAGGGCATGTTACCTATATTTGATCTGACATGGTTTGTATATTTAATTCTTAAGGCATAAAATGGGTCAATAAACAAACCCTGGCAAGTCTTTTAGCTTCAGAATTATTAAAAATTATTTGACTGTTCATGTTTACAGACGTCAGACCAATAAAATATCTTCTGTCACGCCTACAAAAACAGAGGAGCTTGTAATGATCAGGTTTGTGTTTCCATCCATATCAGGTTAATACTCATAATTCATTACAAATGAAGAAGAAGAATATTTTTTTTTTAAATGGACCCACAAGGGACATTTCATAATGCATATAACAAAAGGAACAAGCAAAAGAAATTCATAAACCCCTAAAAAAAAGTAATGGCAGAAAAAAAGGTTAATGTAGGTTCTGTTTGTCTAAACAGAGCATTCTCCCTTTTGAGTTCATGCACTTTGTTTTTAAGTGAAATTCAACATGTGCTTTTTATATTTCATTATAAACTGAACATTATTTTTTTAATATCATTCAAATAACCTTGAGAAGGACAAAACAAAGACACTTACCAAAGCCGGCCAATAAACTGACTCTTTAGGGTCCTCAGGATCTTCCCTCTCTGCCCAAATCACTGTATGTTCAACAAGGAAAATTTGGAAGCATTCATGCACTCGAATCCACTCTCTTTTTTGCCAGTCTTGGTTATCAAATTCAACAAGGACCTGAAAGAAGCATTAAATAAGATTTAGCAGATCAATAATCTGTAACAGTTATATATAGGCATTGTATAAAACCATTAATTAACTTCTACATTAGCTCAGGCTGAAACAAAATCCTGGATGAAGTCAAGTTGATATATAGAGTTAAAGACATACATGTATGCATGAACAGAAAAGGGTTCAGGGTCAGTCATATTGATTATAGTTGTTGACATACATGTATGTATTTAACACTTAAAGATAACCTTTTTTTGCAGGGTATTATAAACAAAATTTTAACTTTGATGATCAATACAGACGAGGAAACTACGATTTTTGAGGGGCAGGACATTCGATCCCAT